>OX101731.1:20523657-21123657 GCA_944452665.1 Stenoptilia bipunctidactyla | reverse complement strand
TACGTCTATATCTACTTATTCCAATTTCTCTTAAAATATCATAAAATCATCGATAGAATTCACTGAATATATATATTTTAATTCAAAATACTAAAAATTGCCAAGATTATAAATTTTTACTCATACGACGGTCGTAAATTTTTTTATATGACATCAAAATCATCTCAGAAAAAAGTATGCCGCACTTGCCCCGACTGACCTTATATCTTGTATTTTTAATTTTAAAAGTTGTAACCTATTGTATGTTAATGTCGAATACCTACCTGAATGTAGGTAGGTAGCTGTTTGGAACCAATTTTCTATTGACATTTTAGGGGTAAACTTATAAGCTCTAGATGAGTTAATGTAAGTGTGCCTTATTGATAATTTGTGTAGCTAGGTTAGATGTTTCCAAAATTCCGTGAATTTGAAATAAGATGTAATTCCTCGATTTAACTTTTAAATTTTTGATACTGAGTTTTTCTTGGAATAAAGTTTTATTTTACATTTTAAACTATTACTTAAAAACAAAAATTTCCATCAAAAAGTTTGATTATCGATTTCAATTAACTAGTCGCCGCAATTGCTCCTAGTAGCTCCAATTTACATGAATCCTATCCCATTCATCGAAGTGCTATTATCGACGCCCACGCATCCTTCATCTGTCCACCGTACACGGTCGCGTGTCGCTCACTGTCTGCGCTATAGCACAAGCTACAGCCTGCGTTTGACACATGCATGTCCACCGTACACTCTTGGAGCTCGTGCGCTATGGGCAGCACGCACAGTCAGACGAGTTTGAGTAGCGGAGCGAAACACTCGCTGTGACCGTAGCGAGACAACCCAGAGTTTGATTCCCAAATAAATCGTGACTTTTCGATCTTTATTAAGTGTGTGTGAGAATATATAAAAATGGGTCTGGTGAGTTGTTTTTTTTTATTTAAATTAAGTTCATAGCGGTTTTTTTAGGTTTAAAATGTTTAAGAGGAATTATAAAGGCGGCAACGGACGTAAAGAAAAATGTTTGTAGAAATAAGTGTTTGAAAAGGGTCAAATTAAAATCATCCTTCAGTTAACATCATTTAAGTCTAATTAGCACTACTATAGATTTACTTTTGATAGGTATTTCACTTAACCAAAAGTTAAAGTTTTCGTTAAAGTATTT
Organism: Stenoptilia bipunctidactyla; assembly: GCA_944452665.1. Classification (NCBI taxonomy): domain Eukaryota; kingdom Metazoa; phylum Arthropoda; class Insecta; order Lepidoptera; family Pterophoridae; genus Stenoptilia; species Stenoptilia bipunctidactyla. The sequence goes on along the minus strand of OX101731.1, from coordinate 21,122,513 downwards.
GCCTTAAAAACTAGACCTAGTTTACAATTTTTCATTTAAAAATCCAATAATATTTGAATTACTGACATATGTGTCCCTAACATTAATTATTGTACTGTTTTAATTTTTATATTTTGTAACTGCTTAGAATATTTTATTTTCGCGGCTAAGTCTTTTCCCTCTACAAAAGAGATCAACGCAAGCGCAACATTTCAACATCCTTGCAAACAATTTCAAATCATATAAATTTTATAGATTTGATTAATTTTACCCCCAACTAGTACGCTTAAACATGCTTTGTACACATTACGGTGTTAAGTTTCAATTCAGATGAAGGGATGTAGGTATTTATTTTATACTTATTTCTAAAAGTCGCCCCGTAATATCTTACCCAAATAAAGTCACATTTACATAAATATAATTATAACTACATAATTATAACTACACAGAAATTAGGTTAAAATTATAAAAATACAATCGTCAATGGCAATGGACCAAATTTTGTTACAAACTTGCAAAATTAATAAAATGCTTTTAACAAAAGTGGAAAAATTTTGTAGTTTTTTCGTGTATTTTTTTATGAGGTCATAGGATATCAGTAAAACTCACAAAACCCCTAAAGTAAGCGCAAAGCTTTTATTGTAAGTACAAGCAATGGATAAACGTACATATATTTCACTGTACTTTTTGTAAATATACAATGCACTATGCAGGGTTTAAACCCACTACTAGTGGTGTTGGATTAAGATTCTTAGAATTCATATTTTTAACATCTAGACCCAATAAAAGTCTACTGGTTATAATTGACTAAATAAGGCCCCGGCTATAATGAGACTAAATGCGGGTTTAGTTGAAAATATCTTCATCATCATCAACCAGGCTGAGGTCACTGCTGGATAAAGACAATAATAAAGACAGAAATGAAAATAAACACAATAATAAATATTAAATCAGAAAGAAAATATTTGCTTAACCGTCACGAAAGTGGTAGATTCGTGAACTCATTGCTACCACGTGTCGTTGGCTTTAACTGATTTAAATTTTCACAAGCTTTGAAAAATGAACGATATGCCTTAACTTAAAACTTCTGAATTGTTAACTTAGAACTTCATGTCAAAAAATTAATATTAAAAATCCCATGCAAACCAAGGCCTAAATTTTGATTTATTAACAGTTCCTTAAGGAAAAAGAATATCAAATCTATGTTTTGTTTATAATAATAAATAATTTTGGTCGAAGGGTCTTTCCGCCTAAGAAGGCGTGTAGCTTAAAAAATACCCAATAATAATAATAAATTTAATGATATTTTAAAGCTTTTGCATTTGAAATGTTTAATTACTCTTAAATAAATGAAAAATGTGTTAAATAAAAATCACCCGACCACAAAACTGAAATTGGTCTCGGTTGGTCTTAGCTGCAAAGCTATACCATTAGATGGAGCTACGTTAGCAATATAACGTAAACAAAAATGTGTTAAGTAATACCCACCACCGTACCGCCAGGCCCCGGTAACTCAGTGGGAGAGCACTCGTCCAGCAAACGAGAGGTCCCAGGTTCGAGTCCTGGTCGGGTGATTTTTATTTACCACATTTCTCCATTTATTTAATAAATAATACATTTATTTATTTATCAATAAGAATAAATACAAATACAATACAAACAAAGTTTAAAGTTAAATTTTGATTTATTTGTACATATAAACAGAATGTCTGAAATACATAATAGGTCAAACCTGAGCTATAGATAACAGAAATACACAGAAATATATGACAAAATATAAAATAAAGTGTTTATGATCAAAGCTTAAGTACGAAATCAAACTTATTTCATGTAGGTCGACTGTATCCTTTCGTGGATCGTTAACTTATCAATTTGGTAACTAGAAACAATATAGTGTACATTTGATTTATTTAAAATGACTATGCCGATTCGGTTTATTTGAAAGAAGATTCTGAAGTTCGGATTTTTAATTTTTAAAGTGCCTATACATAGGTATACTGATGTCATCACGCTTGAAATATTAGGTATGACCTTTATGAGACTCTGAAATTTTGTGAGTCAGCTTTTCAGTAACTGGAGTTTTTTTATCTTGAATTAAACCCGCGTTTGGCTGAAGTTTTAATAGATTTTTTTCAAAAAATATTACATCTATTTTCATGAAATTTCTATGGGACCACATGAATAATCAAAATTGATTTAAAACATACAAGCTAAAAGAGAAGGTACTAATAAACAGACTTCTTTTCAATAGGATTATGCTCCTCTGAAAATCCAAGTTGCCTTAACTGAGGGTGTCGTTTTTTCTGATCGGATTGGCCTTGTAAAAACTATCGATTGACATTGACTAATCCATTCTACGAAATATCAATGCCGTCGATCAAATATCGATCGATTGGTGGCAACACCTTTTTTTTACTTGGGAAAATCCTCATGGATACCCGTCACCCGGGGGAGCGGCCAGGTTATGTCGGACTCTTACCGACTAAAACCCCAAGGTGTTTCTCCTCCGCGCCTAGTGGTGGGATCACGGACAAGCCAAAGCATTAAACCGCGAAATCGCCGTCGCTATCCGCTTGTGTGGAACCCTCAACATGCAGCGTGCCGAGAACACCAGGCACGTCGCACCTCAGTGAACTCCATTGAGCAGGACGGCAGATACCCCCGTATCCACCACCCAGGGACTTCACTATGGCCGGAAAGTGTAAGGGACCGGTGAAATCGCGTCGCGTTAGAACACCAGAATCTAACCCTCCCCCAGCCGCGCCTCAATCTGGTGGAATCGCGTCGCATTAGACCACCAGAATCCGGCTATCTGGCCTGCCATCATCCGGGGAAATCGTTCACGCGTTAGATCCCCAAAATCCAGATGTCCGCAAAGGCGATTCGAAAAGGTCCTTGCGCTTGCCCTCGGCAGACGGACTGACCCCCACAGCCATCCATCCCACGGATAAGGCACCTCGGGCACCCGGGGTTTGGAGTATTTTTTTTACAGAGATTGTGTGTATAGCTTATAAAAACATTCTGGTGTTGTCTAAATCTGATAACCCAAATACTAAGTTTCTAGTATTTTGGTTATCAGATTTAGATGTTTACATTACTGAATCAGTGTTGGGTAGGCCTAGGCGCAAATGTCTTAATTTACTGCTATACTCCAACATACTTTTCAATTAAAATGCAAAAATATTGCTTAAAAATATATTTATTTCGCAATAAGTTGGAAAGTTATTGCCTCGTGGCTATGTTATAAATTTAAAAGTTCAATTAAGTTCAATCAAGGTATATCTATAAGCTGATTTTTTTTTATTTAATTGAATGCGCTAGGCGATAGATAGTGGTCATTGCATAACAATAAGTGACCCTTATGCTAGTGTGCCACTAAATTATAAGTAACAGAGCAAGTTCTATGCACAAACGACATTATTGATACTAAAATCTTAAATCATCTTTTATCTAATGCCATGTCAGGTGTCCACTATATACAACCACATATGCGTCTTTTGCCACGTAATCTAGTCCACGCCAGTCTAAAGACCACTCGTAAAAAAGTCGTAAAAGTAGAAATTTTTAATTTTTGTTCAATAAATTGATTTTATTTTCGTTGATTGGGATGAAGACTTAACTACGTATAGGGTGTATGTGTGAGAGAGAGAGAGAGTTGGTAGGTTTATGGTTTATATTATATGCCTCAACATAATGCAAGTCATTGATGTATACAGAGAGTTTCTCTTAATTCTATTACACTTTTTTTTACTATTTCTAGACAAATCTGTAAAAATGAAGTGTTGTGTTTAAAAAAGGAGAAAAAATATTTGGTATTTCATTAAATTAATAAAGTTTCATTTAACCAAACTTTTTTCCGTTTAATGACAACATGGATTCATTTATCTTTTTAATTCGATGTTTCGATGCCTTTTTTAGGCACCGTGATCACAAGATAAAATAGTAAGTATATGGTGTGAACGCAAAACACTTTTTTAATATAAACAGGTTGAAAATTATTCATTGCTGATAAAGTTTTGTGCTTTGGGTGATATGACGAGCCCTTCTTCTTCATTATCCATCTATATTTGATACAGGGTATCCCGTAAACCTTATAAAAAACCTAAACGAAAATTTCGACTTTTTTTTATATTTTGTCTGTAATCCTTATGGATAATAGAATACCTCCGTACCTTATGTTGAAGGGTTTACGGGACGCGAATATACAAAGGCTATACTATTTGAGTCACGAGTCAGACTCTAATAGAGGAGCTTTTGTTTATGCATATTACTCGACAATACCTAATCGAACTCAGTAAAAAAAAGTACTGAAATGGATTAGCTTTTGCTCTTGTAATTTTCAAAGAAATGCAAAGACAAAACCTAGTACTGTATAATACATATTCACTCAAATAGATAAGCTTTTGTCAAGAAGAAAAGTAGGTATATCTTTGTTTGATATACATTGCGATGAAAGAGATAAGCTACGAGAAGGCGGAGTCGGTACGGTTAGGTGCGACGACGAGCGCAGCGAGGAGGAGCATGTTAGGTTGTATATAGTTACACACGTGCGCGAGCCGAGCGAGCGAAGCGAGCGGTGCCGCGGCAGCGGCCGGCGAAGCGCCATAAACTTGGTCAGCTATTATAGTCAACCCTGGACATTCCCGACATGGTCAAAAGTCAAACATAAAGTCATCAAAATAACGATGGTCATAATGCATGCACAATTGCCATTTAAGTATCAAATTGAAGTTAACGATCGGTAAATATCGGTATCAAATGGTATAGCATTTGTTGCTGCAATGTTACATTGAAGTAATCTCACAAAGTCTATACGACTTCGGTCAATTTCTGTACTAGAATAGATTAGGGTTTCGGCAAGTTTTTGTCATACAAAAGCTAATCCAGTTCAGTTCGCACTTTCACTCTAATGGTATAGACTTTGTAAATACGCTTACGGGACACCCTGTATAATAATTCAACTCTATACTACTTAACTATATAATAAGTGACTATCCATAGGAAGGACTTCCGGTAGCAAGGAGCCCTGAAATAAAAAGTTTCGTATTCAGGGTGACTGCTGACAAATTTTCAATACTGAAGGAGAGCACTTTGTACTCGATTCTGATCATAATTATGTAATAAAAGTAGGTACTTAATTTTTCACCAGAAATCCCTATAAATAAATAAAGACACCTTACTACACTTTTCCCGACGCGCTGCCTCAGTCAACACGCACACAGCAGTGTTCCCGCTACACGTACATTAGCACCCGCTAAGTATTTATTGTATTACGCTAATGTAACCATGCGTTGCGTAATGAATTCTTTAACTTTCGGAGAAGTTTACTCAGTAAAAAATTAATATTTATTTTTTAATTATTTTTTCTCCTCATGTTTATCTTAAACTATCGAGTCCTGGAATTTTGAAAGTGACCAGTCACCCTGTGTAATCAATCACTTATGCAAATTTATCGGTCACCATCATCGACTTCATAAAGCCTTTTTAAATAGTTCCTTTAATTATTTAAGAATTAATTACACTAACAAAATTAAGAGAAGGCCTTGAAAAATTATACTAGCGTATAGAAATATTAAATTAATCAAAATAAAGTATCACAAACTAATTCTTATCCATAAATTTATATAACAACTTTTTCATTTTATTGTGCGTGCGTGTAGATATCGCCTAGACACAATTGGACCCGCTCAAAGAATATACATGAAGATCCTGAGATGCCAACTTAATTTTCATATTCATTATCTTACATTATTATCCCAAAAAAATAAGCAATTTCTCAGCTCAGCCTGTCTCTAATTTATTGTTTGTTCATCAAAGTAACATACAAATAATGACTATACAGTTCTTGTTTCCCATTTCTAAGTTCTTATAGACGTAGTATTGTTTAATCTTCATTCGGTGATATAAATGAATTAATCCGGTTTCAATGTGTCTTAAATACGTAAATCTTAAAGAAATGTCAAATCAACTATGACCGGCTGGTGTAGTGGTAACATACATGCCTTCTATGCCAGAGGTCCTGGGTTTGAATCTTGCCTGTGTCAAGTCATGGATGTTTAGATATATGGTTGTTTAAGTTTATTTTCTAATAAAAAATATGAACCTATACCTATTTAATACGTTTATTCATATATTTCATGTATAAAAGTTCTTTAAGAAACTTAAGTTGGGCTTGATAATGTTGTGTGAATGTCAGAAATTTTTATTTATTTAATTATTTTTGAACTAATAACAGCAGAAATCCATTTCTTGTAAAATCTATCTTATACCTAAGTCCACCCAAAAATGCAGAGGTCCATATGCGTGTTACGTCCGTGTCCGTGCTCGAAACGTCCAGTGCCGTGTGGGTGCAGGTAGTAATATGAACACTTTCTCGTGTGCCGATGACCCGTCAACGCCTAGAGCAGGCAGGGCTCGCGTGGGTGACTCATGAGCCTCGGCGAGGACGCTTACTATCCTGTTGCCTCTTCAGAGAGCCTCAGATAGTCTTTAAGTGAAAACTTTCAAACTACAAATTATAAAAAAAATGGTATGGGTCATTTCGATCTTAAATGAACATACATTTCATTGTTAAGTGGTCACACTAGGAGGCTGTACACCAATAAACTATACCTTGGCAAATAATTCAATGAAGTAAACTAACAGTTCGAAATGTCAAAAAGAAAAATTACGATACCAGTTAATAACTTCGTAGTGTAAGAACTAAATGAGAATGTTTGAAAATTAATGAGTTTTTTGTATAACGTTTTGCATAAAATTTTTAAGCAATGTATAAATTCCCAGACAATCAAACCACAAATAATTGAATTTGACATTTATACTTTGCCTTCAAAATAACTGTAATGAAAATAATTAATTACCAAATATAACTAACGTTTTAAAACGGTTCCAGTAAAAGTAAAATCGACTTGATAACTTCTGTATTTTATAAATCGATAGAAAATAAATTTCAAGAAGAGTTCCCTTTGTAGAATCATAACAAAAAAATACTGTGAGTCGAAATAATAAAAAATATTTACACTACGATATCATTATTTATTTATTTATAAATTGCCAACAGGTACACTATACATGATATAAAAATAAACTTAAAATTAAAAAACATGGTCGGGTGTATATTATACAAAAATATTTTCATTCATTCTCTTAAAACACATAAATATTTTTTTCTTCCCTAAATTGGGCACACTGGAACCGTCATTTTAGTGCATTGAATTATTTGTCAGGGTATAGCATAATAATCATTTGTCTGTCTTTGTTGTTCGGTGGTAATCACCTTCTTCATCACTGGCAGTTTCGAATACATCTTGCTCTCAACACTTGTGTATTTTTTAACAGTGGCGATCAGAATGGGACTGACATGGCATATCTGATGTTGTGTCCCACTCCCACGTGCGACGTCCTGTATATGTATACCCAGTGAACGCAAAATACATAGAATCTTAACTAGTGCTTGAAAATGTCCCAACGAAAATTCAGTTTTATTCAGTTGATTCGGGTGGTTTCGTGTTTAGTTCGTAGTTGGCAGCATATGTCATCGATCGTATATGTCAATAATAAAAATATAAACAATGCCCATCGATCGCAACTGCATAAAAAATATTCGAGGTTTAGTTATCCAGTGTAAATAGACCAGTAAACTTCCAAATTCAGGTTTTTATAAGTAAAACAAGCGACAACTATTTCTACGGGGATGGTGTTATGCCCGATGAAATAAGAGAATTTTCAAACGTTTCCAAATGAAATTACCAACTACTTATTTAAAATATCAATACTTCAGAATGTTGGGAAAATGATTCTGGAAGATAGACGAATAATCTGAAAATATTTGGCCAAGACTAATAATTTCATTTAGCAGTGTTCAATGGATTTCAGAATTATAATAATGAAATCAATTAATAAATATTTAAGACATTCACACAACATTATGCAGCCCATATTAAGTTCCTTTAAGATTTGTGTAATGGATACTAAATGATTATTAAAATTAAGAACAATATACAAATATATGTATGATGAATATAAACTATACGTATTTTTTACATATAATCATCCTTCACTTAACGGCTTATCTGTGTTCGTCAAAAAAATATCTAACGTCACCGGGATTTGAACCCAGTACCTCCGGCATTGTACGCAATTTATGTTTCCACTACAACAGCCGGTCATGAACGTAAACTTTAAGCAAAATATAGAAATATGCAAAGTAAAAATATTAATATCTTTCATTGTCGTCATGTGGGCGATTCATGCAAAGGAATCGCCCACTATGACAAATCTTTCAGGTTCGTAAATGTACATTTCAACGGCCAACAATGTTGTAGTTACGGGCGTTGTCTAGCCAATAATGTTCGTGCGTTGACAAATAAAACCAATCACATTTTAAATAAAAATACTTTTTAACCGGATTAATCGCGTATAATTTATATTTTACATTTTAACTCGACGTTTCGGTGTCTTTGCAGACCCCGTGGTCACAAGCGACTGAGTCTGGGTCTGCAAAGACACCGAAACATCGAGTTAAAATATAAATTATACTCTATTAATCCGGTTAAAAAGTAGTTTTATTTAAATTATGAATCATGAAAACTTAAGATAATACAATCACATATTCATAATTTTCAAAGAAACTTAGGCCTCTTATCCTGTTATTCCCGCGGGATTCGAAATGTGCAAGTAAAACCACGCGCGACAACTAGTGTTTTTATAAACTTAATCCCTTTACTCGACGAGATAGGAAGAAGAAGTGTATAATTAAATAAGCATTAGCCTGCGACTTCGTACGCGCATAAATGAAAAAGTCTTATATTTTCCATTCCTGTAAAAATTTCGAGAATTCTTTCCTGGTTGTAACCAAACGCACAGAAAAACCTATTTACCACGTTTCACATCTGTGCACAAAAGGAATTCGATTTTTCATACAAACTAAAAACTACTATATTTCCCGTTCCCGTTATTATTTCGAGAATTACTTCCACAGTGCACCACCACACTCCCTAAGGAATGTATGTTAAAAATTTCACCTTTTTACCCAGTATTTATGGTTGTACGTTTTCTGTTAGTCACTGAGTCAGTAACGGAACAGTTATATTATAAGTACACTAGCCACCGCGCGCGGTTTTACCCACGTAACTTTTGATCCCGTGGGATTTTCGGGATAAAATATAGCTTATAACCTTCCTCAAGAGTTGGGCTATCAAATGCAAAAAGAATTTTTAAATCCCACATGTAGTTTCTGAGATTAGCGCGTTCAAACAAACAAACAAAAGAACAAACTCTTCAGCTTTATATATTAGTATAGATATTAAAAACGGATGTCCAACAAGTCTGTACAGACACCGAAATACACAGTTTAAATATAAATAAACGAGAAAAGTATTAAAAGTATTTATACAGTAGTATAATTTCGGAATATGTATGGAAAATATATAGTATTGTTTTAATCGAAAAGCTAATGTCATCTATAATCAATAATTATTGAGATCGCGTCATAATTTATATTGCCCAGATATCCTTCTGGAAAATTGTCTCACACTAATGCGTTAGGGACGTTTTTCTAGCACATTCAAGATTTATTTGCAAGTACAAATAAAAAAGTGGTAAAAGGATTCTAAATCTAAAACACATAATTCACATAATATTTTAAAGGTTTTGCATTTAAAATGCTTAACTACTCTTAAATAAATGAAAGATGTGTAAAATAAAAATCACCCGACCAGGATTCGAACCTGGGACCTCTCGTTTGCCGGACGAGTGCTCTCCCACTGAGCTACCGGGGCCTAGGCGGTACGCCTCGAAATTTCTTAACATATTTTTGTTTTTACGTTATATTGCTAACGTAGCTCCATCTAATGGTATATAGCTTTGCAGTTAAGACCACCCGAGACTAATTTCTTTACAAAAATTGTGAATCTCAGTTAAAGTGATTAGTAATATTTTTTTACTTAACACATTTTTCATTTATTTAACATAATTTACAAGTTCACGTACCATAGTCAATCTGTTAGGGCCCAAACCTTTCCAGAGTAGAGCCCATTGCCCTGCAGTTGGCTTATTATGGTGAATGTCATTTAGCTATTTCGAGCTGGTCCTTATGAAAATGAGTAAACCGAGTTTGATAATAACACTTTCCCTGTTCTCCCTTGCTTAATCATGCTTATAGAAATATTCGGGCCTTCTGTAAATTATAGCGTATTTCATACGCGTTGAAGTCTTTTTCAGTTAAAACCGAAAATTATATTTTAACTTTATTGTACCTTACTAAAGTTCATAATTTATAATGTTTGTAAATGATATTCATTTTAAATCTAAAATGTAAAATGATTAATTGATTCGAAATGTCTCTTTAATAGGCATTCCGTCGTGTCGTGACTCGTGATGTATTTTTTACACTTAATGCATAATATAAAATTATTAACAAAATTATTTTGATAATTTACTTCGATACCAAAAATAAAAGTAAAGATAAAACAATCCCTTAACCAAAAAAACGATTGTTCCGATTATAAATTAACAAAAAATTTAATACTTCTAGTATCAGCGTGCGACAGTTAAGCAAAGCAATTGAGTCCGTCTATAAATCTTTATTGAATATTTGTGATCGCTTTATGCGGCTCGTCGTAGGTGGGCGGCGCACGCGGGTCTGCGTGCCGGCTGCGCCACGGTAATATCATCTATACAGTATTCCAACTAAATACAAACGTGCCTCTATATATATTATGTTGGCGATAACGATGAGCTTGCGATATTAAGATGTTTGTATGACTTCATGGTAGCGGAAGTATGTTGGTAGTACTGTTAAAGAGGGCGCTAAATGCAATGAATGCCTGACATTCGATTGCAGCGCCATAGGTTATATCTTGAAGTAGGGTGATGGCAAGTGACACATAATACGGTTAGGAAGGCTAGGCGTGCGGACGTGTCTCAAACGGACGGTTTATAGTAGCACGGTATTAATTGGTTTTAGCGTTGTAATGGTAAAGTAATAGCGGAACGTAACGGCGAATAAAGATTGTATTGTGAATAAGCCGGTATTATGACCAAGCCGATATTCTCAGGACTGAGTAACTGCCTTGTGATTATTTCTATCGTGTTTAATAAGCTTCATCGCTCACAATTATAAAAATAAATATTAATTATTTCCTGAGTAAACTTCTCCGAAACTAAAAGAATTCATTACGCAATGCATGGTTACATTAGCGTTATACAATAAATACTTAGCGGGTGGTGGTGTCCGTGTTGACTGAGGCAGCGCGTCGGGAAAAGTGTAGTAAGGTCTCTTTATTTATTCATAGGGATATCTGGTGAAAAATTAAGTACCTACTTTTATTACATAATTTTGATCAGAATCGAGTACAGAGTGCTCTCCTTCAGTATTTAAAATTTGTCACCAGTCACCCTGTACATATAATAAAGCATTTAGTCAGCGTCTCAGTCAGCGTAGGTTGCAGTTGAGGTGCAAGTATTTTTCGATTGCTAATTTATAAGACTGATTTATTATTCAAAAATAAATAATATAATAATAATAATATAACTCTTTATTGTCACTATCAAATATTTGGTTTTACAGAATATCATACATCGACAACTAGGTGACCTTATCGCTATTAGCGATTTCTTCCAGGCAACCTAATAAAAATAAAAATACAGTAACTTACACATAGGTACTTATAAATAAATCTTAACAGAAAAACATTTCAGAGAAAAACAAAAAGTAGTTAAGAGACAAAAGAATACAAAAACCAGAACATTCCAAATAAAGACATAAAAATAGAACAAAAGTAAATAAAATAGAATAAATAATGTATATAGTAAATAATGTACATATATAAAATAAATTTCATATAATATATATATACATATAAATTTATAACAGAGGAATAAATAAATATCATTTGCGCAAATAAAATAATTTCAGATTACGTTTAAAAGAATTGAGTGTCTTCGAGTCCTGTAAACTGGATGGTAATGAATTCCATAAGCATACTGCGTTAACGGAGAACGATCTATGGAATATTTCAGACGTATGAAGGGGAGTAGATAGCATCATGTTGTTGGAAGAACGTAGACGTCGATCATGATCTTCATGTCGGAACCTAAAACATTTTTTTAAATATTCAGGGAGGCATGGGTGGAATAGTGTCTTGTAAAGAAGAGCTAAAATGTGTGTATTCCTGCGAAGACGAATTGGAAGCCACTTGAGCTTATCGCGAAATTCTGAGATATGGTCATACTTTCGTAATGAGTATATGAATCGTATACATAAGTTTTGAAGGCGCTCAAGTTTATCAAGTTGCTCCTCGGACAAATTTAGATAGCTGACATCTGCGTAATCCAGTATTGGGAGGAAGAGTATAAATATACTTTTTGGCACAAAACTCATTTTTATTAACCACTTCCTATTCAGTTCACAAAGTATTTTATTTGTTTTCATAAAAACACTATATTTACAATCACGAAACTAAATGGAAGTAAAAACAAAGTAGACAAATGTCTTTAATGGCATGATTACGTATCGCGCAGCTGCAGGCATTTATTTCAAAGATGCGGCTGAGTTGCAAACTGTATAGATAATATTACCGTGGCTGCGCGGTGGCGCGCGGGAACCGCCCGTGGCGCCACTCAGTCTGGGCGCGCGCGGCTCCCACGCCCACGCGCCTCCAGCGCTTCCCCACCGGCAACCAACTCGTAACCTTACGACTCGCTTCCACTAAAGCACTAAAAAAACTTTCACTGCCAAACAAACGCCAATTTTTCGGAATCGCGTGAATAAATTAGCTCTGTGCAAAAAAACCTGTTTCACAGATGTTATATACAGGGTGACTGGTGACAAATTTTAGATATTGTAGGAGAGCACCCTGTACTCGACTCTGATTATAATTATGTAGGTAATAAAAGTAGGTACTGAATGTTTCACGAGAATTCCCTATAAAAAAATAAAGACTCTACAAATCACTACACTTTATCAACGCACCGCCTCAGTCAACACGCACACAGTAGTTTTCCCGCCACACGCACACCACCACCCGATAAGTATCTATTGTATTATTCTTATGTAACCATGGGTTGCGTAATGAATTCTTTAACTTTCGGTTAAGTTTATTCAGTAATTATTTTTTTGTTTTTTTTTTCTCTAGCTTTTATGATCTTAAACTATCACGTCCTCGAATTTCAAAAGTGACCCACCAGTCACCCTGTATAAGTTGTGGTTACTACAAATTTGTATTTAGGAGAAATTTTGATCGTTTGATGGCAATCAAAATAAACATTTTAGCGCGGTGTGTATGTATTCAAATCAAACGCCCCATACTTTCCGCCCAGATATCGCTAGCGAATTTCGCCGACGACTTTAGCAAGCGCAAATATACGTTTAATTGGTTTATTTTTCAAAACTTTTGACTATTTTTTTATATATTTCTGATACTCACACAACATTACCTAGCCCAAATTAAGTTTCTTAAAGAACTTGTGTTATGGATACTAGATAACTTATAAACTTAAGAAATATATACACATCCATGACTTGATGACTAATATCTGTGTTCATCACGCAAATATCAGCCGCCGCCGGAATTCGAACCCAGGACCTCTGGCATAGAAGGCAATGTATGTTACCACTACACCAGCCGGTCGTCGTCATATTACTGGGTATATCGTCGGATAAAAGTTATCTGACGAATAAAGTATTACCCGGCGGAATAATGTGGTTTAACATTTTTTTATTATTGTTTGACAATCACATGGAATGACAATACACATGTGACGTGCTGGAATTTGTCGAGTAATATTTTATTTATTAGATCACTTTTATTTGGCTACGAGCGTTTGCCCGCGACTTCGTATACGCATAAACTCAAAACTCCTATATTTTCCGTTCCCGTGGGAATTTCAGGAATTCCTTCCATAATACAAACAGACATTTATTAAGGAACCTTTATACCAAGTATCTCATCCGTGCACTTCAGGAATAAGGTTTTTTCATACAAACTAAAACATCATATAGTTCCCGTTCCCGTGGGAATTTCGGGAATTTCTTTCATAACACCACCAGACACACATTGAAAAACCCTTATACTAAGTTTGACATCGGTGCACTCAAGGAATAAGATTTTTCATACAAACTAAAAAGTCCTATAGTTCCCGTTCCCGTGGGAATTTCGGGAATTACTTCCTTAGTGCACCCCTACATTCCCTAAAGAATGTATGTTCCAAATTTCAGCTCTCTACGCCCAGTAGTTACGGCTGTACGTTGTCTGTCAGTCACTCAGTCAGTAACGGAACAGTTTTATATATATTGATTGAAAAATTGGGCCTGCATACTAAAAATCTAGATGACATGAATCATTTATAGATCCTTTATAAACGAACTTATGTTTTCCTTCTATTAACACTAACGTTATTAGAGTTATTTAGTTTAAGCCACATTTTTCAATAGCCAGATGACAAAAAAGTAGAACCTTTCCGATTAAGGTAGTCTTACAGTTTTCAATAATTATTAGTTAAGACTAAAGACCACTTTAATGTGTCGAGTACCTAATACTTTGTTATTCAGATAAATTTTCTCTGATTATTGAAAAATCAGGCCTAAATCTGATAAAAATCAGAGCAGTGTTTGAGCAATCACTTCCGATAGTTCAATTTGGAGTCAGAACAGCTTTCCACACAGTGTTTACCAAACTGCCTCAAGTTTTGATTCTAATATAAAATGTTCCCAGTATCAATCAATCATCAATCAATATATATAAAACTGTTCCGTTACTGACTGAGTGACTGAGGTACTGAGTGACTGAGGTACTGAGTGACTGACAGACAACGTACAGCCGTAACTACTGGGCGTAGAGAGCTGAAATTTGGAACATACATTTTTTAGGGGATGTAGGGGTGCACTAAGGAAGGAATTCCCGAAATTCCCACGGGAACGGGAAATATAGGACTTTTCAGTTTGTATGAAAAATCTTATTCCTTGAGTGCACCGATGTGAAACTTGGTGTAAAGGTTTTTCAATATGTGTCTGGTTGTGTTATGAAAGGAATTCCTGAAATTCCCACGGGAACGGGAAATAGATGATGTTTTAGTTTGTATGAAAAAATCCCATCCCTTGAGTGCGCGGATGTGATACTTGATAAAAAGGTTCCTCAATAAGTGTCTGTTTGTATTATGGAAGGAATTCCCGAAATTCCCACGGGAAGGGGTTGGACATTTTAGTTTGTATGAAAAATCTTATTCCTTGAGTGTACGGATGTGATACTTGGCATGAAGGTTCCTTAAAGAGTGACTGGTTGTGTTACGAAAAAAATTGCCAAAATTCCCACGAGAACGGGAAAAATATGATTTTTAGTTTGTGTGAAAAAAACTTATTCCTTGAGTGCATGGGTGTGATACTTGGTATAAAGTTCTTTGCAGTGGGTGTCTGGTTGTATACTTTCTGAAATTTTCACGAGAAGGGTAGTTAAGCGCATACGAAGTTGCGGGATAAAGCTAGTTGCTTTATAAAACAGGATTACAAGTTTTCTATGGGGCACATCGCAGGTTTGTCAGTCAACACGCCGTTTTCTTTTTAATTCCCTGCGTTGTAAAGAGTGCGTCAGTTCTTCTATGACTCATACAGTAAATGTTCTGTGTACAGACTGCTTCAAATATCAATTTACAAGTAGTGTCGACTTTATAATTTCAAACCATCAAGTATGAAGGTATCTTGTCCCGCTATGTATTTTATATGTATTCAGTATATAATTTATTTTTATAAAACGAGCAAAACAAGGAACAGCTATATTCTGACATGGGCAAGTAAATGGGATAGGTAACTAATAAAATAAAATATAGTATTTTACCTTAAATAACAAAATGTTTAGATTCACTCATTAAATTCGAATTTTTCAACATCGTAATTTTTTTAACATATTATATTTCACTCATTTCTTCACATAGGAAGTTCCTTATGATTGCCCTAGTAAAATATTAACTTTTCTTAAAATGCAAATGGACCTTAAAAATGGCGTCAACTGGGGCTATGTACAGTTTTTGTGGGCCGGAAATGCATTTGTTTTATTTGACACCATTAGGTAAACTAATTGTAAAATTTTAAAAATGCTATATCTTTATCGTTTTTCTACTCTGCTCAACAACTTACGTTTATTTTATCACGGCTCTACCTTTGAGCGGCCACATAAAAGTCCTTGTGTTTTCTGACTCAAATAGTTGCGTATAAGTACTTACTTTTAATGTAAATTATATTGTTTGTACGTACCAATTTAGTTAAACTTTTCAAGGGATCTACGTACATATTGTTACCAAAAAAGGACATTATGTTCTTGTTAGATAATTATACTTTACAAGTTAATTATCTAAGTTAAGTCTATGGATGGACATAGGCTTAATAAAAAAGTTAAACTAATGCGTAGATATATTCTCAATACTGTTGTGTATCAGTCCAATATCTTTTATTATTTCTATATAATCAATATTTTTTTTAATTGTTATCAGTTACCAGTCATCTTCAATATGCTCTAGTATACTATTTCCACATAAATGTATAAAAAAGGAGGAATCACCAACATGCGCTTTACAAGTGAAAGTGTCATAATTGCATTAATCCACGTTAATTGAATGATTGGTTCAGCCCTGGTTTCCCAGTGAAAGTAAGAGTTAGTTAAGCATATGTTTATTGCGAGTGTACTCCTCAATCTTGCAGTCCGTGGTGATCTTGCTATAGGTACCTAAGTTGTATTATTAGCTTCACATCCGGAGTATGGACTGAAAGTTGTTACAGTGTACGTAGCATTTAGGAGCACACTTCTGCTTCTAGAAAAAAGGGCGTATTACGAAAGTTTACGTCAACATTAACTACGACTCAAGCACACATTCGATATCAAGTGACATTCGGGAACTAAACGTTATCTGGTAGAGATCGCTTCCGCTGGTAGAGATCGATCGTTTTGTATTTTCCATTTTTGTTACTGTACAATAAAGTGTAAATAAATAAACTATCAAAAATGTAGAATGAATGCTAATTGACATCTACAACGTGTAACAAAATGAAGAGATAAAACTTAAGGGTTAGGTTCTATACCATACATAGAATATACTTAAACAGTAAAAGAATAAGTATGACCAGTGCTGGTTCATACAAAATTTCATTATTTCACAACAAAATATTTTGACAACCCTAGTCAACCTAATAAGCTAAAACAAGACTTGTGCCGCAGTCAGTGACCTTATGACCTTTCCCGCACCGGCTGAACTTTGTAGTTTCTGTCTTAGTTACCCATCACTTTATTTTACACCATTTGGCATCTAATAGATTTCATCAAAAACTAACAGCTGTTTTTAGGGTTGACACTAAGATATTTTGATCTAAACTTTAAACTTGTTTGTCGGGCGAACCGTAAGGATAACAAATTTATGTTACTGTTACTTATGAACTACATCACCAAACATACAATCCCCTTAAGTATTATGTCTTCATTATGTTACACGTTGTATAACCAGGTGCTTTACTTTCTTATTATAATTGTCAACCTAATTTGTGGAATGACCACTCCAATTAGGAAAACATTTTTGAAATAAGTACCTAGTTGCCCCATTATTAGCCCCGGTGATACACGTGTCGCTTTCAATGAGATTTATAAACAATCTAAAGATAACATTAAGTAGCGCCCTTTGAGTGAGAGATGGGATAATTTTAGTACTGTTTCCGAAAGATGGAATTGATTTAGTAGTTATCAGGTCAATAAAAGGGGTCCAAAGTGGCTCACACAAAATTCAAAAGCTTATTCTTTTTCTTCTAACAAGTTGTGTCCATAATAATCACTCTTCATAGTTTTATCTTTCATACTTTTTTATTCATACATTTTTACAACTACCAATGGAGCTCATAACAGTTAGTGATAGTATTTTTTTTATTAATACTATTACTACCAAAAACCAAATTAGATTTAAATTCCTTACTGAATATTTTTTATCATGACTATCTTTTTTAGTTTTTAATTTATTACTATTCTTGTAAATATACATAATGTTTTCATAAATATATTGTCATGCAACGGTCAAGATACCAATCTCTTTAAACTTTTCTCTTAGAGATTCTCTATTTCCAAGTTTATACATTCCACCAATAGCCCTTTTCTGCAGTGTAAATATCGTGTCAATATCTGCGGCATTGACCGAAAGTAGGATTCCGTAGGATATTATACTTTGAACATCAGTAAATGAGCGTATGGATGTTTGTATGTTTATAAGTCCAGACTTCAGGAAATTTTTGTTTTATAATTCATAAAGTTCATCATCATCATCACATACCATTCTAATGAGCAGGGCTTTGAGTCTCTTTCCGGGGTGATGACGAGGTTGATGCCATAATCCACTAAGCTGGCCCAGTCCTGCTTGAATATATGTATAAAGATAACAATAGTATACCTACTTATCATATTATCGCAAGTATAAACCTAAGTGGAGTTTTGTCGCTAATTAATTAAGAATTTTATAAATTGTTAAACTGATAAATAAATTAAAAAAAAAACTAATAGGTTTAGTACCTGAATTACTTTCTACAACTCAGCAGATAATCTGGCAACTGTTGAACGCAGACAAAATTACTGTAATCTGGCTAATGAAAGTAGAGAATGAAAAAATCGGGCGAATTTAAAAAATCCCATCATGGTAACCCTGACTATAGTACGACACATATGGATTAAACAAACATGATCCTTGATATTATTTTTTTATAAAATTCTCGTAAAAAATATCAATTGGTACAGTCCTATCTTTTGATGAGAAGTATATAATTAAAATGATAGGCAACTAGTATTAATCAGGCTTAAAAATAAAACAATAAAATACAATAACTATTTTTATTCATTGTAATCAAAATCTGAATCCAGCAATTCTATATGGAATGAATCGTCAGAGTCACTGGTATCGCTGTTTCCTACATTGGTTATGAAATATGAAAATTGCAAAATCTCAATTACCAACACCACCAACAACCGTTCGATTGACAACAGTGACACCAGAATAAGTTGCCATATAAAAAGTTTGCAAAAACTCCCATTGTCTACTTTCGTTAGCTAGACTCTATTTTGCAGTTACAAGTGTGCCACACAAACCGCAGTCATATTACCGAACTCGACATAGCTTAAACATGTCGCACCACTAGGCATTAAATACCAGTGTTTATGGCTGGTCCAGTCGCAGGCACACCGCTGTGGGTCTAACGGCACAACGGGCACCTAGGTTTATGTCACTTTTCACGTTTGTATAGGCTTCCACCACATAAGGCTTACGTGAGCCGCTCGAATATAGATACGATTTATTTATTTTTACCATTTTTTTTAATTCTATTAACAACAAATCTAGAAAAAGTGGTAAGAACTTTTTTCTTTTTTCTAAATAATTTGATGAAAAGCTATTAACTTTATTTCTAAAATTATTAAGGAAGACACAAAGTTTATCTAGTAAATCTTAGGCCCTTTCAATTTCAAGTGAATTATTCATAAATAAATAATACATAATAAAAAATATTTTTCCAAAAAAAGGCTTAAAAGTTTGACATTTAAATGGGTGTTTCTTAAATAATTAACATGGATTTGTATTAATTTTAAGTTAGGATTGCATAGTTTTTACTTTATAAATAGATAGTATGCATCACGGTTGTGTAACGGGTATACCTAAATTGCCTTCTGGGTTCGAATCCCGGCAGCGGTGGATATTTGGGTGATGAAAACTGATATTAGCCGTCAAGTCATGCATAGTTATATGTTTATTTAAGTTTATTTTCTAATAAAAAATATGTAGAGGAAAGTGTGGTTTATTTGGATCGGCAGGTAAATTGCGCTTAACTTGATTGCACATTGGCTATAGTAATTTTGCTGTGTCAACAACACGCTGGAAGCTAACATTTAATTGAATTTTAACAATTGTATAAGAGCTACGTTGATTAATGTTTAATAAAAACCAAGTCTATTTTTTTTCATTTTGTCTAAAAAACATTTCATTTTCATTTAATTATTATTTCAACATGCATTTGAAATAATAATTAACGATTGCAGAGCATTAAAAAAACCGACTTCACGTCAAAAATTTGGCTAAGTTAATGTCATCAACGTAAACATTCTCCGAAATCATAAATATTTAAATAGCATTATTCCCCTCTAAAAATCTAAGTTGCCTTCTAAATTACTATGTCAGCCACAATCCGGGCCACAAACCACGTCGGAGTTATTTAAAAAAGCTCTAGGGTTAAGGTGCTTCGCCGGCCGCTGCCGCGGCACCGCCGCCGCCGCGCCGCTTCGCTCGCTCGGCTCGCGCAGGTGTATAACTAAATGCAACCTAACCTAACCGTACCGACTACGTCTTCTGGAACGGGAGCCCTTCTTGTCGCATAATATTTTTCATCACAATGTTAATGAATATATTACTTAGTATAAATTGTTAAGTATGGTATAATTATAGTATAAATTGCTTCACCACACATTTTTCGTAGAAGTTATTGTCTCGTGGCTAAATTACAAAAATAGAAGCTTGATCACGTGGCCAAAAAGATATATTCTGTAGCTGGACTTATTATTTCTCTTTATTTATTTCATAGGTATTTTCATTTTATTTGTCGTCCGGTTTTACCTGCCAACTTACTTCTATTTTCTAAACAATATTGTGTAGTCAGGTATTTTGTTTCAATATTAATTTAGTCAGTCATATCGTTCTCAGTCAAAAAGTTCTGCTAAGATTGTTAACAAAAAGTGGATATCTATTTTCAAGGCAAGAATACTTTATTAAATTGAATACTCATGTAATGGTAGTGTTAGATCTAAGATAGAAAATTATAAGATTTAACCTTAAAATCTTTAAAAAATACAAATCAGAAAAAAGGAAAAAAATAACGTGTAGGATTCGAGTGATCGAAGCTGTAGGTAGAGTAATCCTTAAGGTGCATTCACATGGGATACGTCCTTGACGATTCGTCAAAGATTTTTAAATGACGTATCCGTATCTGTCATTTTTCACGATTCGTGAAGCGTGTGAACATGCAAAAAAGCATTGCTCCACTCAATAGTGAAAAGAAAACCATTCGTCTTCATGTGAACAAGCTCTTAGGTAATAGTTGTAGCCACAATAATAAAGTAATACGTACACGTCGACTGTACAGGGCGGAACTGCAACCGCGTGATCGTCAAGCTATAATTAATAAAACATGTTAGACCCAAGCACGTTCTATTATAAAACAATACGTAACTGCTATTATAACATAAAAGGATTGGAAATATTACAAAATGTAGCCTTTTTCGCGTATGCAAACGTGCGCCTGAGTTGTCGTGGGTGATACCTAACGGAATTGTCACGTGTTTGAATCCACTTTCTACAGGATAGGTCAGCCTGTTGTGATTGTGACCACAAAACTGGGATCACGTGGCTCCCGCATCTTAAGCTTTGTAAAAGTACAGGCAGCATCAAAAAACACTCGATGTTTTTCTAATAAGTAACTGAACAAAAATAAATAATTAGTTTTAAGTCTTTTATTAATTAATATATCGACATGTTATCTACAAATCAATTCAATTCAATTCTTTGGTTATAATGGCAATTTCTTCCATGCTGGACTGGGAGCGAAAGAAAAACGTAGAATGTACCAGCTGCTTCTCTTCCCGGGCATACTGTAAAAGTCAATTAAGGGACAGAGGTTTTAAAGGCGTTTTCGTGGGCGATAGGCTGACCCCCTGTCACTACAATAGTCTCTTTCCATCTTTATAATACCTCAAAATTTGTCAAACGTGACATCAGATGGTCTAGGAACCTCTGGTGTTCTGCCTACCCCATAAGGGATACAGGCGTGACGTTATGTATGTATGTATGTAATGGCAACCAGCCGTCGTTAGTAGGCGACATACTATTACTGCCAGTATCGCGTGATGGGTATCTACAAATCAATCTCTTAATTTCACGTGAAGATTATCTATTAATGAGGCCGAAGATGGATGAAACACACTGGCAACTTGGATACGTAACTCCTTATTTTCTGACGCTGACCGTACAACTATCAACTCAAAGAGCCCCACTGATAGCTTTTATGTTATGGCGTCCATGCAGAATTATGGTACATAAATATTGAGTATAATAATTATCGCCGTTTTCATAGAAAAGTTTATCATAAATATGAGCTGTCAGTAAACACCTGAGTACTGCTGAGGTGGTTGTAGTAGGTATACGTTAAATACTTACGCGTGGTACTAATAATTATGTCTGGTACCTAAGTAGGTATTTATTAAACAAGTGGGGGAGAACGGGTATGGTTGTCACACGGGTTAGTTGTCACGTCTGTCATAAAACAAGCGCCGAAGAAGTGCAAGAGCGACACCACCCTCTCCGCTTCACCCGAGTATCTGAGGTGAAGCGGTCTTGCGCTTCTTCGGCGTTTGTTATTGAAATATTCATTCGTTCAGTTTTGTTTTATGACATTTGTGACAACCAACCCGTGAGACAACCACACCCGTCTCCCCTACCTAAATTCGAAACGTGAAGGGCCGCTCTATATATTCGAAAAAGCATACGTTTCCTAGATTATCAATGTTGCATTGTTGAAAGATCGTGAAAAGTTTATTCATTGTACAAATTAATTTAAATAGTACTTATTGCAAAATTACAAATCATTTGCTTTATACAGGGCGCATCGCCTCTAGCAGACAGCCTCTCCACATCAATCCCAACGACATTTGTTTTACGACTTTTTAAAATGAATTTTATAACTTTTAGGTTTCCCATACAAAAAATATTTATTGTCTCTAAACTAGCGTTACTCTTTTTACACTTATGCCACGCACCTTACGTCATGCCACGCGCAGCGGGCCGCGGGGTTGCGGGGTGACTTACTAAATACAGAGAAATAAATAACAGTAGGAGCAAAATTTTTTGATTTTCTTTTTTTTGTGTTAATTATCAAGATTTGAAAAAAGTCGTAGAACAAAAGTTGTTGAGATTGATGTGGAGAGGCTGACTGCAAGAGGTGATGCCCTGATTAAAATTAACCCTGTAAGTATATTATTAAATAATAATGTCAAAGTTTCTCTAAAATAAAAGACAATAAATTTTGGGGTTTCCCATACTACAATCTTTTAATTAATCGCCATTCAAACTGGCGGAATATTCTGGAATATTTATCAAATATTCGTAGACCTCATTATTTAGTGTCATTGTTTTTTACGTCGGTAAATCTACATTTTCTATTATATGGCTATTAAGATGTGTTGTAGATAGAAAACCGCCATCCAATAAATAAAACGCTCAATGAGTCAGCGATTTCTTTGCAAGTGAATGAAAATAGCTTGCATGATAAAAGTTTTTTTATATAAACTGTCGTCAGTTATCTATGAGCGCGTTTCACCCGACCTCATCGGTGTTTAGACGCGCAAGCACGTGGTTGGCGTATAAATTTCATTGCGCGAGTAAAACTAGAGGATCGGGTTAACCACGACACCTCATATGACCAGAAATGGAAAGTTGACGAATGGACAAATGTTTGCTGAACGTGCTTACGACGTAGAATGGACACTTAACAGCCTTGCCCAAACCACTTTGATGATATTAACATAGACACATAGTGCATTTGAATTTAATTGTAACCTACCAAAAATTCTCTAAATACAATATTTTGCATAAAGCTGTGAGGAATAGTGTGAGTGTGAGAGAAGATGACTAATTGCGATGTTGCATGAGAAATGTGCTTAGGGTTTGACTACCATTCATCCCAAGTCTTCTGCAAAAAGGCATACTTAGTGCAAACATATTTTATGTTTGTAAAGCCAGTTCTGTCGCAGATCGCGCCAGATAGAGGTCAAATGTACGTCTCCTCGAAAACACGGTACCTCTTAAATATCCTTCATAATCTTTAAGATTTACTAGAAAGAATAGGTTGATGTTATTGAAAATTCTAGAAATTCAATAACATCAGCCATTCTAGAAATCACTGGATTTACAGACATTATATTATATTAATGAATACTTACTGAGTTAACACGCTGTGTTTTCTCCACTTTGTAAAACTGGCAACAATAGTTTGTTGTGTAGTAGCAATGGTTGGTTGCCAACCCTTAAAAATGAACAACTACTCTATACATTAACATTTGGATTTGTTATGTAGGTGTATCTAAGTACCTATGCTTAGTAATCTAATATCTAGCTTTGGTATTCAGCATTGCGATCATCGTTTACATGACATAAGAGTGAAAGGAGCCCGAAATAGGGTAAATGAGATGCAAAGTAGGGCTGCCCCATTCCCGGCACGCATGCCCGTACAGGTGCATGCGGCGCACGCGCCGGCTTTCACTGTCCGCCGCGTATCCTGGACCCGTCTAAACAATATCATACCTATCCAAACTCTTATCTATTTGTCAACAGACCTGAATTTTATTAGATTTTGTAAAACTTTATATAATAATTGTGCTATTTACTTAAGTCTAAAGAGCTTAAAGAAACTGCGGTTTCTTAATATTAAACATAAAACTTTAATAACCCAGCAGCTTGCAATTTATTATTACCCAGCAGTGGGCTCCTATTTTCATGTAATATATCGTAAAAGCTTAAAACAATATTTAACAAATAAACTCTCGAGCTTAAAGATATAAATTAACAACATTAATTGTTAACTGTGCTTTGTGTCACGTAATTTTTTGTGTTTCATCAAAACTGGTTTATTATTTTCTACTTACGTTATGTACAAACATGTGCACACTTCTACAACTCTTAACATTTGTTATATGAAGGATTTAAATTATATCGCATGCGTTATTTGATAGCATATTGAATAAGAAAGGTTTTATGAAGTTTTCTTATTATTAAAACCAGTTCTTACTTCATCCAGCCACCGCCGCCAGGTCAAGTTTATGTATACGCGTTACGTTTATAGTTTTCCTTTTCTTTAATACAACTTAACTGTGAATACTTCACACGTAACTGTTATATTTTTTATTAGGAGGGGTAAGATATTTTCTTAAATTGTTAGTACAGACAGTAGATAAGATCATGTAACTGTTTCAGGCATTCGATGTGTGTCGATAAAATTTTCTCTTATATTGTTACGAAAGTAGAAAAGTTCTCGATAGTACCTAGAATATAAATATACAAATTTCCTGAAACATAATAAAAATGAAGAATTAAATGCTATTCTCTCATTTCATTGTATCGATACTTAACCCTTATTTTAATTAAAGAACCGATTTTTGTTAATACGTATTTTTAAAGATATTTTTTTGATAGTTTTTTTGACTTCTCATCCATTTATTAACATAAAACGACTGATTTCCAAAGATTTTCGTCCTCAACTTTAATAATCATACGAGTACCTATTTTATATGACTTCACCTGAAATACGGTTCCCTTAAAAAAGTGTCAGTTCACGGAGTAAAACACAGGACTTATTATTTTTGAGCGACTGTTTTTTTGTTTTAACTTAATTAAGTATTAAGATTTTATACGCGTGCGCTAAGTGGAGGAAACCAAATCTCGCAGGACTAAAACTTCTATCGATCCATCTTTACTTTGATAAAGACAATTCATAGTCAATCTACAATTCAAGTTGTAATATTTTCTGAAAGTACATACCAATTGATTTTAAAATATCATTGGTAGGTTACTTACTGTGGACTCAATGACGAGTGCTCGTTCTTGTTTTCAGTTCATCTTTGATCATTTGTAACACTTTTGGATATCATGGCATAAAATTATAAAATCCTATGACAGTCTTTTGCAAATTGTCCATGTATTTTCTTCTTAGTTTCATGTTTTTAGTCCACTTCCTCAATTACGCCCAACTGTGCGAGAATTACCATTTATATAGCACATGAGTAGGTGTTCATAATAATCGTAGGTATCTACTTCACAAGACAGTAATAAAACTAGGAAAATATTGAAAGCAAATGAAGATATTTCGAGACGTCTCAATTTTCGCTTTTTACTCAATGAAGCCGTCAGCGTTCCATTTGCGACCGGTAAGGACAAAATTGCGCCTCGTTTATTTGCGAAGTGCCTGCAATAATTTATTTGTGAGTAAGTAATTCTCATAATAAGTCCCATTAACAGAAATTTTGGCAGTGCACATTTATTCTTCCGTACTGAGGTATTGAGGGCGAATCATTAGTTTTTATGAAAAATCCTAATTGCCGGGATTGTTTAAAGTGTCAAATTTGTCTTTCCCGTTTTGGTTTAAAGGAATTTTAACGAGCGTTTTCTGTAGGCAGATGTGATAAAAAGCCGATCGGAGAAAAGTTGCGTCCGTACAATTGACCCTTGGCGGCAAAACGAAACGCTGATGAGAACAAAGTACGAGCCGTAGTAGTTAGTATAAATACAAGTGGTTGGGTATAAAATAATAATTATTGAATGACTTCATTATCACATTTTATTTAAAACTTGGGTGGGATTTTTTAAAAGTCGTTTATTGACTAGGTGCACTTAGTTAGGTATGCTGGCAAAGTAATATTAAAGTACATTTTACCTTATAAAACGTTATGATTAAATTCCAAAACAGAAAATGACGAAAAGCTCAGACAGTTAAGCGAATTTGTTAGACGAATGAGACTTCAAAAAACTTACTACCTAATGCTTTTTTGTTCGGGCAACAGATGCGAGGTGTGGCGTTCACAGCAGCAGCAACGTGGCTGCTGGTAGCCGTGGCCGGCGACCCCGCCAGCCTCGACTCCACATCATTACTTTATATAGCCAACGTCTCATGTAAGTGAAATAATCCGATAGAAATAAATAATTACCTACCAGTGTCGGAACAATAAAAATAACACCACCGAACTACTTAAAAACTGCCTGTTCCATGTCTTAATTGTTTTACCATCGCTATGTAATTTGATACTTCTTTTTTCGTTACGTTACGGTTCAATTAATAGACATATCGAATCTTTCTTTCAGTAAACTGTCTGGTCACGCGATCGAGAAAGTTGTGCATTATTTTAAAAGACGCTTTTGATTTCAGATGCTGGTGAAAACAAAAGCCCAAGTACTTTGACTTCAATATTCTCACCGCGTATGGATTTTGAGCAATGGAAGCCATTGACTGGCCGTGGTGATCCTCTTCGTAATGATCCAACGTATGACTACGAACCGCCAGTTCTAGAAAGAGTTCGGTACTGGGCGGACGAGACTAGATATGAGCGGGAACATTACCCAGAACGGAAGTCAGAAGTATTAATGCTGGGTGTCTCCTCCCGTCGGCCTGGTGCAGCATCACGTCCTCCACCCCCGCCGCCACCACTGCGCCGACCTCATCGCCCACTGCCGCCGCCTTCTCATTCAAAATATGAGGAATACACATATAAAGGCAATGACCGATATCCTATGACTATTCTAGTCCCACCGCCGCTTCCACCACCAGGACACCAGCTCCCACTATTTGTTCTCGACGATACGCTGCCTCTTCCAACAACTCCTGTAAAATTCACCGAAGTGCCGACGCAAACAATTCGAGAGACTACGTCGTTGCCAGAACGAATCACATCCTCCTACGCTTTACAAGAATCGAATCTAATATACCAATCCTCTTCCACTGCAAATCATAATTGGATCATTGATTCTAATCAAACAAAATCTCCAAGTAATGCAGTCCGTAGCGACTATGCCGGATGGGGTCCTACTACGCCGTTAGATGAGAATGAAGAAAACGACAAGCACAACTTCATTTTTAAAGATCATAATGACTACAAGAATAGTTTTGCTCACCATCCTTATTCATTCTACAAGCCCATGTTGTCAGATGCTCCACCTCCTCTTAAGAATAAGCAAACTCTTTTGATGCATCTGCCATTCTTACCAACAGTTGTTCCGCCTACCCCCACCGCAACCACTGCAGTTACTTCTACAGTTACATTTGCACCAGAACAAACTACATATGAAGTAACCAGTGAAAACTATGATTTGAATATGGAAACCGAAACTGAAAAAGAGTTTACTGTGACTATTCCCCCAACAATAAACCCCATAACTGCCCCACAACCAGGTAATGGTTTATTTGACATGATGGCATCTATGCTATCAATGCCTTTAGTAAACGGTCCCGAAAGGCTGGAAGACAATTTATATGCACATGCTTCGGAACATCAACATGTATTTAAAGAAAAACCTACCGAGAGTGTTAACATTGACACTATGCAGACGATGCTACCCCCGCCGCCTAACCCACATACTGAAAGTTCCACAACTATGACACATAAACGGCCTTTCCATGTCAGCGCAAATTCTATAAATCATCTAGCACACAAGACTTCTCATACACATGATCCCTATCTACACATGCGTTTCACAACTCCTAGGCCAAATCCCACGACAGCGTCATCACAAGCCCACCCTCGCCCGACTGAAGAGAGTATTCCAACATACTTGATTATACAAGGCCATTCAAAAGTTAAAACTTATGGATCGAAACCTAACAATTCAAATAATCACACTATGAGCAACGAAATTCTAAAACGAAACGAAACAAAAGAAGTGAAGCATTTACACCCAATAAAAGAAAAGCAGTCAAAAAAAGCTGAAAAGGTAAATCTTCATAGTTCTAGCAGAGCACGTAGTTTAAAAGCTCTCGTAGACAGTGGGATGGGCTCGATTGAGATTCAGGAAGCCGAAATCGGCATTAAATACGATGTGAGTGACGGGAGTGATGTCCCAGTGGAAATTTACCGAAAGGGAATTGTTGAGAGCGACGAAAATGACTACGCATCAGCGAAAAAAGGGAAACGCAGTAAACGACAAATATCCCTTGAAGATTTATTACCAATCGACGAAGATACTTTAGAAGCGTTCGTGTACAACTTTTTAGATAACAGACGAAACGCCAGCGGCATAACTGGTTTGATAGCACAAGCCGTGACTGGCAACGCTGTGGACTTCGCAGACGATTTGGAAGACGACGACAATGAAGAAGGGGACGACAGATGAGCTGATTGACTTGAACATTCAACATTTAGCTTATATATGTAGATAATTTAACTCAAGCGACTGGTTTTAATAAAAATGATTGCAGTTACCTCACAACGTCTGTAGGTATAGGAACGTTTGGGCACGCGAGGACCCCTCTTAAAGCGTCTGTAGACTGTTTTATTTAAATTATTTATAGCATTTTTTTATGCTTAGTCAAAACTGAAACTTGTTGACAGCTAAAAGAGGTTGAAATATTTTATGCTATTTCTAACCATGGGGAAAACATTTATTTATTAAAATAAAAAATACTGTAAAACTTATAAGAGTGATGTAATATATACTTTCTAGACATAAGGTAAGTTTAATGTAAAAATAAAGTAGATAAATTATTTTACAAATTCAAAATAGTAACATTTATTTCGTTAGTAAGTAATTAAATAAGAAATTATGTTCACAACTCATATGTATGGGTCATAAGAAATTTTTCCGAAGCCTAGGTGCCGGAAATTATAGCAATGGAAAATTTTCTATTTTTCTAATTATGTGGGTTTAGATTGACGCGTTTCAACAAAAAAGAGTTGCAGAGCTGCAGACGCGACATACTGACACACACACTTCTTACCGTCCTTTTCGAAGAATTACGACTACCAACATGGATATAGTGAAAGCAGGCGAACCGATAAAGTCACATTGAACGTAACTTGGACGTCTACCGAAAGGCCAATGAAGATACCGACATCCACTGGATGGCTACATATATTTTTTTGCTAAAAACGAATTACAATACAAAGTTATTCTGTCGCATTTGTATAGCTATGAAGATTCCTAAGAGTATGATGTAATGTTGCGGTTGTCTCTGTGACGCAGCATTACATAGATCGGTGCGACATAGGCACACGGTGTACTCCGCATCGGGCAATCTGAAACAAAGACATAGGTAGGTATTTGTTTTTATCTACGGCAATCAAAAAAATACCTAAATTAGCATAATATAAACTATTGAAACGGCTAGGCGTCTCGTTTCGGTTTTTAATGTACCGGCCGTGTTTGAAGTCCCGTATTACTGCAGTGAGTGTTTCAATGTAAAGAATTCAAGTTAAGTTTAGTTTAGACTTGATTTTTCGGTTAATGAAAGGGCACGAGTTGATCAGGACACTTTTGGGATACCTTCCTATCATATTATCGCCGAGGCTATGTATGAAGGACTTAATTTAGACTACTTTTGTATTTAGACCATTTAGCATAAGAGCTTCTTCATCTAAGAAATACGAAATACTGTCTTGATGTTATCTAATAAAATTTTATAAATAATTTGATTGAAAAGTTTAGCGTAGGTAATTATTGTCTGAGAACTCTGAGATACCTAGATACGGAGATGTAAAGACAAACATATGGGGTATACACATGGAACAGGTTTTTAATCGTACGAAATGCATTATGAAAATGTATACTGTAGTCTTCATGTTCATTTACCATCAGGTGTCATAGAAGACAAACGTTTGATGCTTAATTTAAAAAAAGACCGTTTTGAAAATTTTGCATGCAGATGGCGTGTTTACACAGCTACAACACAAATTAGAAGGATAAGTTCACTATAGCCACAAGTACCAACTTCTATACGGTCCGGGGAGGTCCAACCTTAATGTCATAAAATTACATCTCTACATATCACCTGAAACTCAAAAGTCTTGAGCACCAAAATGCCTGAAATCTAATTTATTTATTTATATACTTATTCGGAAGTCAAACAGCATAACTTAAACAGACAACATGAATGTCAACAAATCCGATAAAATAACAATAATTGCATCATTTTCAACCGACTTCATAAAAAGGAGTAAGTTCTCAACTGTATGTTTTTTTTTTATGTTTGTTACCTCATAACTTTTGACTGGGTGAACTGATTTTGATGATTCTTAATTCATATGATAGAGAATACTTCAAAGTTGTTCCCTCGAAATCAATTGAGTATTTCATGTTTTTTTTTATATTTATGAATTCGGATATAGTTTACCTTATACTTCAACCAAAGTTTTGACGTGAAGTCGGTATTTTAATGCTCGCAGGCGTTGATTATATTAATCATAGAGCCCCCAGATCGCTTTAATAAAATAAGTCTTCAATACTCTACACCAAATAGCTTTTCAGTATTGATGTTATCTTCTTTAAATTTTAGTTGTAAGTTACCTTACTACTACGATTCATAAATTAATTATATTGTAATTAAATTATAATTTAAAAGTAAGTTGGTGACCTCGACTTCGTCCGCGTGAATATTCGTCCATCATCGCAGTTCGATAAATAATATTAGGTACTATATCCTCCTTGAGGTTCAAGCTTACTCTAATCAAAATTTCGTCAAAATCGATTCAATAGTTTAGCTGTGAGAGCGTAACAGTTAGATGGACAAAACTACTTCAAAAACTGTTTTAGCATAGCTCTGCACCGTAGTTTCACCCGGGTTTTGTAGAAAAGATCTAGATATCTAGATATATTACTTCTTACAGTATAAGTAAAACAAGGGAACAAGAATACCTACGAAAGGCACATTGGGTAAAAGTAATAGGGGCTTATATGTAAGTATGTTATAATAAATAATGTAGGTATATTAATACCTTAGTACATTGTCTATCTTACTAATATTATAAATGTGAAAGTTTGGAAGGATGGATCAATAGATGTTTGTTCCTCAATCACGGATTTGGATGAAATTTGGCATAGTGATAGTTTTCAGTCTGAAATAACACAAAGGCTACCTTTTAACCTGATACGGAATTCGGAATTGCGCGGGTAATTCCTTAATAAGTTTGTCGAAAAGGCAACTAATTCGAGTGGGTCCCGCTCGGTGGAAGGATCCTGTCAGGGTCGCTTGACTGAAGTCTGCGGAAAAATATCACCACTCCAGCGGTGATGTGTCCCGAAAACATTACGAAGAGTTACTATCACTCATCATCACGTGAGATTGACTTCAAACACGGGATTAGTCACCGATTGAAAATGCAGTACTTACCTAGTTTTTTTTTATTTTTGGGATGCAAGGATAGAAGCAATGTTTAACCCATAGCTACCTAGACCAGTCAAAAACATTGTAACAATCACGGTATTGCGAAGAAATTTCAAAAACATTTTCTTCTGTTACTTCGCTCCTATTGGTCAGCGATGATGTTATGTAGCCTAAAGCCTTCCTCAATAAATCGACTATCCAACACAATTTTTTTTCAATTTTTAATTCGAATCAGTAGTTGCTGAGATTAGCGCGTTCGACCTAGCAAACAAACTCTGCAGCGTTACAATAGTACTTAGTACAGATTTAACTATCGACATTGTATTGACATTATTTTCTTTCTAACATGATAGCAAGGTAATTCCATGTTATCAGTGAAGAACGCGGAGTGAATAATAAACACATAAGCTCAATTAAGTCAAAAAACTAATTTCTGAACCTTTCTCTGTTGTTTGGTGTGGTAGCCAAAATCTAGTTGCTAAGTAAAATTTCATAAGTATTTTTTTAAAAGTGGCTTTAGAAATCCGATGCCTAATTAATTACATTTATCACACAAAAGTTGTTAAATAACGGAGAGATGTTGCAAGACACTTCGCGATGGTAAGTAAAACACCTTTTATTGTCTTAAGTTTTCACGATTCATATAATATATAAAATTCTCGTGTCACAGTTTTCGTTGCCATACTCCTCCGAAACGGCTTGACCGATTTTGATGAAATTTTTTGTGCTTATCCGGTATCTATGAGAATCGGCCAACTTTTTTTTTATTTATATGGCAATACAACGTTTGCCGGGTCAGCTAGTAATTTAAATAAAAATACTTTTTAACCGGATTATTCGCGTATAATTTATATTTTACATTTTAACTCGACGTTTCGGTGTCTGTGACTAATCCGGTTACAAAATAGTTTTATTTAAAACACCTTTGCGAAACGCCTTGCAGCAACTTCAGAGGAGACTAGATATTTGGGACGATCTTTACCTTTCGTTCTTGCACGCCATTCTGCGCCGAGACTTCACTAGAGCCAGCGATATGGAGTCATCCTTCCCGGGGTAGTAGCACCCGCGCTGCACCACCCACGAGTGCCGGCTGCGCGTGGACAACGAACGCACGAAGCATGACGCGTTTTCTGATGACAATCAATCATTTTTCATGACATTTATCTATGAAAAACTCTATAAACACTTATAAGTAGGTGAGCTTTTTGCGGACCTTGGATTCAGAGTACCTTTGACGTCCCAATATCGGGTTAGCGGGAAAGTAACCGCTGCGTCCCGAGGACGCGATATCGTTCATAATCGTTATTGATGGCAAATGGGCTTTGGGATGCAGTAGAGTTCTACATTTTGCACAATGATATGTATTATCAAGGTTAGGTAGGTATTAAACTTTCGCTTAAGCTAAAATCGCCTTAAGCTTCCTAATTAAATTCAATGGTTGTAACGAAACTAAAGAAATGTATTAAAGCCCGTTAGCGTTATTTTTCAATCAAAAAGGACCCTCACAAATGTGTCCAATCCTACGGATGCTGTAGGATGAATACTACGGTATTGGATTTTTATGAATCCTATGGGTTTGTGGAAATGCGGCCGATCGGCGGTGGCTCCTATTTCATATAGAATAGAAGAATAGAATAGAATAACATTTATTTTCCACATCAACATTGTTGACACTTAAATCTAAAAAAACAAACATATTGTCCTGGTTGAGGTGTAGATAAAGGGCATCCCTCTCAGCGTAAAGCTGAAGTCCATTTTAGCAATGCACTTTAGCGTTGATATTCTGAGGGAACCCATAGATATCAATAATCATATAAGTACAATATCTACCTGATTATTTGGATTATTTGAATAGTTTCATGGGCACGTAATGCACTTAATCAGGTACCTAATACTTGCTGGATTAAAGTTCGATGAGATTGAAACAGTTGGAGTTTTTATTTCATTGCTTATTTATTTATCCTCTATTCCACCCTAATAAAAACATCCTGCACCAAGTCATAGCAATGGTGTGCTCTGGCAATGTTTTATGGAGGGCCAATTGCTCGCTAAAACTATGTGCTTCATCTTTCATCTCATCGTGACAAATCATTATATTAATCATTGATAAACTAAAGTCGTTTAACCCACTCAAAGTCCGTCTTTATAGTGTAGGATTCATAGCGGTGGCTGCTATAGGTTGCATCGACTTATGGTTATCCTCCGAGGTAAAAGATATTTTCCTCGGAAACATCAAATTGGGTGGGTTTGAGATTGTTCAGAATATTTGGTCTATCGCTTGCCGTTGTCTCACACTGAGCACCTACGAAAAAATCGATGGCAATGTTTCAATTAAGCAAAATTTCGTGGCACAGACATTACACAAAAATATTAAGAGAGAACAATATGCAATCTAATCATAAAGTTAATTTCTGTATCTTATTAATGTTCTGATGATTTTATAATTTATATAGGAAGTTAGGCCTTCATGCCCAACATTTATTAGGTAGGTATTTCATATGCCTAAACCAGAGATTCCCAATCTTTTCATGTTGTAGACCCCTTGCCATGTTTTATGGTTTTAGATAGAGGGAGTTTGGTAGTAGGGGGTACTCACCTGATATTGATTTTGATTTAACCTACTTCCTACAACTAACAAAATTTTATTAACAGGGTTAATTTTAATTAGCGCGTCAACTCTTGCATGCAGCCTATCCATCCACATCAATCCCAACAACATTTGTTCTACGAATTTTTACAAATCTATGATAAATAACACAAAAATTTTAAAAAAAATATTTTTGCTCCTTACTCTATATTTTGTAAAAAGTACCTCACTAGTATTATGAAGCGATATTATGACTGCGCAAGGTGCGTGGCATACCTACGCTCAGAGTAAATAGAGTTACGGCTCTAAACAGCAGTGCTAGCACGGATCTTTTGTCGATCGTAAGTTTACGAATGCTCGTATAGTATGGAGTCGGTTGCAAGTTTTTAGTAACAATGTAATTTTTTATTTTACAGTTATTTAAGAGTAGAACCTGTTAACAAACATTCAAAATTAACCAGGAACACATTTATTTAAGCTGACCGTGCGGCAATGGATAGATTTCAATTATTGCTTGCAAAACCGTCTCCATACTATACGAGCATTCGTAAACTTACGATCGACAAAAGATCCGTGCTAGCACTGCTGAGACTATAAATATTTTTTGTATAGGAAAACTAAAATTTTAATAACTATTCATTTTGATAAGTAGTAGAACAAATGTTGTTGGATTTTTTGTGGAGAGGGTGCCTGCAAGAGGTGATGCGCTAATTAAAATTAACCCTGTATAATAAATATTTTACTTTAAAAGTAGGTACTTTTATAAATAATGTAGATGTCTTTGCCTTATAAAATAATATAATGTAAATCAATAGGTATTATCAGTATATGCTGAGATCCACTATCATGGATCCCCATTTTCGTTTCATGGACCACCCAATTTTTTTTTTCGCCATCGTAGCTCCCTTGCAGTTTTTCTTAGACCCCTAGGGTCGATATAGACCACTTAGAATAGAATAGACCACCATCTAAACCTATAATATTTAGGTATCTAATCGCTAATGTACCTATCATAAGTTTGCCAATAAATAAATAAATTAATATAGGATCTACCTATCTATGAGTTTATTATAACTGAGATGCATTCAACCAAAGAGAGTGTTCTACCAAAACAGCTATTTTAGACTTCCGATGTGGAGGACTTAGGTTTCAACTCCAAATGAATGCACATAACTACACAACCGAAATTGCTGTGCAATTCTTTTTAGATGCAAAATTGCAGACAATATATTAAGGCGTGTGTGGCAACACAATTTTGGCGATACCCAAACTTGGTTTCTAAAAATTTCATACAATTCATATGCCGCAAGTACTTGCGTATGTGCGTCAGTGCGGGGCGGCAGTGTGCGAATCGCTTAACTATGCTGGTCTGCAAAATATTAATCTTAGGAAAATAGAGTTAGCAACTTATCAAACAAGCAATAGTCACCAGGCACCTCCAGAGCATTGCACCTCGGACTTCAACCTATTCAGTGTAAGACCCGGAGCTGTCCTGGTGAATTCTTCACCACACCCACTCCAAGCCGTTTGCGTGGCAGAACAGTTATAACACCATAAAGGAACTACAAAACTAACGCAATTAAGCAATATAATTAATAACTTTAACATTATTTATTGTTATTCCAACTTAATCATAATGGTTCCTACGTTTGTAATATTATTCTTTGATTAAATGTCAAATGGATAAACGTCCAGTTCAGACAGATCTGTGACAGAAATCCGTAAGCCTAAAAACTAAGAGATTGAAAAAATAATGGTAGTTACCTTTCATTTGTAGCCCATTTCTTAAAAAAACGCAGACAACGTACAGCTTCTAATTACCCTAACAAGACAGGGTGTTTCTTACGCCATTCAAGGTTGCTATTTCTTCAGGGCGAGATGAAATACATACATAATAATAACCATTTTTGAATAACGCAGATAGTAAAGGCGTTCTTCACTAAAGCAACTCGATTAGAAACTTGGACACGGCTTAGAAACTTCCTCCTCAATACACTTTTTTTCAGACATGCGAAATTGGCTCATTGTTCCTTAAGAGATGATTTTTTATTTATCTTTATTTAGATAAGATTAATATTGAACAAAACTTCTCAAAAAAAAACCAAGTAAGACGAGGAGCGATTTTTTTAAATTTTATTCTCATTCTACCACTGGCCCTGGACTTCTACAACCTTTGATTAAATGAAGAAACTCAACAGTAATAAATGTGATAGTATTACATCTGAGAGCGATGGCATCTTCAAGTCAGACTTCATTTTCGGATTCCCGTTATAGCTAGTCATACCAAAAAAGCACAACACTGACCTTTGTGCAGGCCAAAAAAAGTTTTAGTAGGTACCTTCACAAAGTATTGAGAATCGGCATCTACTCCTAATTCTATCTCTCCTGGTATGTAAGAACTCCCATCTCCTTAATGGATCATCTCCATAGACATCACTTGAAAACGTCCCGTTGAAACACAACAAAGCTTCGCATGGTACATACATAACAAGAAAGACTATTAAACATCGAAGTTGAAACTCCATGTCCCACGACATGGCCTACTAAATACTTTGACATGCCATTTTAAGTTATTTCGTAAAGAATCAACAAAGAATTGTCAACTAAAGAGAAAATCCCGTGTACCTATATAATTAGTTAGCTCCAAGTAGATCTCAAAAATAATACTGAAAACATTTTATTAAACCAAAATATTCTTATAGGTTTTTTTTTTTTTTTATAAGTGACTAAACCCGCGTTTGACCTCAATCTCACCTGATGGTAAGTGACGATGAGGTCGAAGATGAAAGCACACGGGTTTAGGAAGGAACTGGCTCTTTATACAATATTGCCGGAACACATTACCGCCGGAGCGGTAACATTTGGCGGCAGACTTTGTATAAAGGGTGGTCGCTAGCCAGTCGGACCCAGAAGGGATCCTACCACCAAGAAAATTAAGGTAGGTACTGTCAAATCCCAGGTACCTGGGATTTGACAGTACCTACCTTAATTGGAGACAAACATTGATGTTTGAGTAAAACTTTTCATGTTCACATTACATTGACAATATTTAAGCAATGTGCCATTACAATATGATTGCAATGTTAGACCTATAGGATGATTTTTTGATGCAAACTAAACTCTCTTTTGACTTCTACTCACCTTGTGGTAAACGACGAAGAGGTCAAAGATAAGATAATATCGCACGACCCAGTGAAGCCACCTGACAGTGTGAGACTCTTCAAACAAGTTTACGCACTAAACACCACCTTCTGACTATGGTCTTGTGGCATACTGTTAGAAAACCTCTTTGCTACGACAAAGATTACTATGAACACTCGGTAAAGAAGAAAATATTGGTTACCATGGCGTTGTTACTTTTGACAAGTGAAAAATGTAAAAGAGATGTGTTTTTGTGGTTTATATTAAAATAAATATATTATGTGACTAAGGGGCTCTTATTACTTACAATATAAAATATAAGAGGTTATGGGCGAAAATCGTAAGTAAAAAATATTGATTACTTAAAACTCATAATGAGTAGTCATAGTCACGTCAGGATCGAACCACTAAAACGGGAAAATTATGATACATGGCGAATTCATGCAAAGGCGCTACTAACAAAATGCGGCCTTTTCGAGTATGTTAGTGGAAAAATCGTAAAACCCACTTCCGACATAGAGCTAACTAAGTATGTCGAAAAAGATACCCTAGCATTGTCAGAATTACTTCTAATGATTGCTCCTTCAGAGTTGAAACAAGTAAAGAACTGCGAAACTAGTAATGAACTATGGGTCACTCTAGAAAATATTTATGAAAGTAAAGGTCCTGCCCGCAAGGCAACTCTACTTAAGGAATTAGTTCTTAGAAAAATGGCAGATAAGGACAATATTGTAGATCATTTAAACAAGTTTATGGACAATGTAGATAAGCTAGCGGATATGAATATAGAAATAAATAAAGAACTACTGAGTATAATGCTTCTATACAGTCTACCAGCGACATTTGAAAACTTCCGCATTGCCATAGAAACAAGAGACGAGTTACCAGACCCAAACAGTTTAAAAATCAAAATAATTGAAGAAGCTGAAGCCAGAAGAAATATAGCCGACACTAGTAACAATAGTAATAATTTAGAAGAAGCAATGCTTTCTAAAAATAAAGAAAAAAGAATTGTGCAATGCTATAAATGTAAAAGAAGAGGACATAAAGCAAATGAATGTAGGACTAAAGTTGACAGTAACAAGAAAAACAATTACAAGTACGAGAAAAATCTATACTGTACTGAGGAGTTATGTCTATCAGCAAATAATGCAAATGATAAAAGGGAGAATATATGGTGTTTAGACAGTGGTTGTACCTCGCACATGTCATTTGAGAAAGATAGATTTGTAAAATTTGAAAATGTTAATTGCAATCCATTGAAACTAGCTTCAGAGCAGTGTACAGCAGAAGTCATGGGCAGGGGTGAAGCAAAATTAAACATTAAAATACCAAATATTAATCTCGATAACACACTTTATGTACCTACGTTATCTTCGAACTTGATGTCAGTAGGAAAAATGACAGACAATGGCGCAACAATTTTATTCAAAAAGGAAAAAGCGACAGTAATGCGAAATGGCAAACTTCTAATGAAAGCTCAAAGAAGTGAGGACGGATTATATTATGTTTATGAAAACAATCCAGAAAAGACAATGATGTGCAAGAAAAATGAAATGGAGACTTGGCATCGTAAATTAGGTCATTTGAATGAAGGTCAAATGAAAATTGCATTGGAAAAGAAAAACATACAAGGATTAAATTTCAACAAAAATGATGAAATCAAAGATTGTGAAATATGTCTAGAAGGAAAAGCTACTAAGCTACCATATAAACAAAATAAGAACAAGCAAATGAGAACCCTTGAACCTTTAGAAATAGTGCATACAGATGTGTGCGGTCCAATGAGGTTCGGTACAACTATTGGATCAAAATATTTTATTACTTTTATAGACGATTACAGTCGATATTGTAGAATATACACTATGAAGAATAAAGACGAAGCCATAAAGAAATTTAAGGAATATAAAAAGGAAGTAGAAAACTTTACGAAAAAGAAAATAATAAAACTTCAAAGTGATAATGGAACTGAATACATAAATCATGAATTCAATGAATATTTAAAGGAAAATGGCATTGTACGAAGACTTTCTGCACCCTATACACCAGAACAAAATGGGTTAGCCGAGAGGAAAAATAGAAGTCTTTTAGATAAAGCAAGATGCATGCTCATAGAAGCTAAAATGCCTGAAAAGTTTTGGGGAGAAGCCATTTATACTGCGAATTATTTAAGTAATAGATGTCCTTGCAGCAGCATTAATAATGCTACACCATTTGAAAAATGGGTGAATAGATATCCTTGCATTAATCATCTACATGTTTTTGGCAACAAGGCGTTTGTTTTAAACAAAGGCAGAAAACAAACAAAATTTAATCCGAAAGCTACTGTAGGAATATTTATAGGCTATTCCGAAAATTCAAAAGCTTATCGCATTTATATTCCTAAAACCAACAAAGTCATAATAAGCAGAGACGTCAGAATAATTGACAAAATGTACTATGATGATAATAATAAAAATAAAAACATAAAGGATGAGGCTAATGACAACAATGAAGGTATTGAAATTATATTTAACCAAAACGAAAATGAGGAAGTTAATGTTAATTATAATGATGCAGAGAATATTTCAAGTTGTAATGTTGAAAATAGTAATGAAAATGATGAATCAGAACAAAACTGTGAAAATGTTGAAGTCATTGAAAGGGAAAATGAAATATTTGAAGATACCGATGATAATGAATCTGTTACTATTTCTACTAATCAGAGACAAAGGAAAGTTCCTGTCTGGCATAATGATTATGTAATGTACGGTCAAGATGATGTAAAAGAAAGCAACGATGAATTTAAAGAAGCAATAAAAGATGAAATCAAATCTCATCTTAAAAATAATACTTGGAAAATTGTGAATCGAGTTGAAAATACAAACTTAATTGATAGCAAAATGATTTTAGGTTACAAGTATAATGCTATTGGAGAAATTGATCGAAGAAAAGCTAGACTCGTTGCACGAGGGTTTAGTCAGAAAGAAGGAATAGACTATACTGAAACCTTCGCACCCGTATCAAAAATGACTACGGTGAGACTCGTAGTAGCACATTCTGTCGAAAATAATATGAAATTATGCCAACTAGATATCTGCACAGCATTTTTAAATGGAGGTATAAAAGAGAATATCTATATGAAGAAACCAGAAAATTTGGAAAAATATTTAGAGCTAATCATTTCAGAAGAAAAAGATAGACCCATAATTATAAAAGCCCAAGAAATGTACAAAGATTTGAAGAAATATAAAAATAAAGGCGTTTGTCAGCTTAATAAAGCTATATACGGACTCAAACAAGCCGGAAGGCAATGGTTTCTAAAATTACACGAAAGATTATTAGAAATTGGATTTAAAAACACAACAGCAGATTCCTGTTTGTATTTATTAGAGAAAGGGGGAGAAAAGATTTTGATAAATGTTTATGCTGATGATATAATAATCGCCTATAAATCAGAAAAGCTCTTAAAAGAAGTTAAAAAGAAACTAAATGACGTATTTGAATTGAGAGACATGGGAAAATTGCACCATTGCCTGGGTATACAATTCACCCATGTAGGGGGAGAGGTGATAATGTCACAACGGGCTTATATCGAAAAAATATTACAACAGTTCAATATGACAGAATGTAAGCCAGTATCAACACCGATGGAACTTGGATTAAAGTTAAACAGAAGTAATGACAGTGCAGAATTAGCACAGTATCCTTTCCAGAAGTTAATCGGTTCACTTATGTATTTGGCAGTCGCAACACGTCCTGATATATTATTTACTGTAAGTTATTTGAGTCAATTTAATTCGTGTTATGCGAGCGAACACTGGCAAGCAGCGAAAAGAGTTTTACGCTATCTCAAAGGCACAATAGAAATTGGCCTAAAATACAGAAAAACTGGAAAACCATTGATTGGAATGGCTGATGCTGACTGGGCAGCATGTACAATAGATCGACGTTCGTATACTGGTTACACTTTTAAATACGGTGGAGGCCTTATTAGTTATGAGACCAAGAAACAAGGAGTAGTAGCATTATCAACAGCCGAAGCTGAATATATGGCTATGACAGAAGCTGCAAAAGAGGCTCTACATTTGAAGCATTTGTTAAATGAGATTGGAGTACCATCAGGGCCTGTCACCTTATATAATGATAATTTAGCTGCACAAAAATTAGCAAATAACCTCATGACTGGTAAAAGATCAAAACATATTAGTATTAAAGAACATTTTATTAGAGACTGTATACAGCGTGAAGACATTAAGGTTGCATATAAGGAAACAGATAATATGGAAGCAGATTTAATGACCAAAGGACTTTCGCAACCAAAATTGGTGAAGTTACGTGAGCAGCTAGGACTCTGCAGCACTCAGCAGAAATTACCTCGTGAGGGGGAGTGTTAGAAAACCTCTTTGCTACGACAAAGATTACTATGAACACTCGGTAAAGAAGAAAATATTGGTTACCATGGCGTTGTTACTTTTGACAAGTGAAAAATGTAAAAGAGATGTGTTTTTGTGGTTTATATTAAAATAAATATATTATGTGACTAAGGGGCTCTTATTACTTACA
Source organism: Stenoptilia bipunctidactyla (assembly GCA_944452665.1). Classification (NCBI taxonomy): domain Eukaryota; kingdom Metazoa; phylum Arthropoda; class Insecta; order Lepidoptera; family Pterophoridae; genus Stenoptilia; species Stenoptilia bipunctidactyla. Next base: position 21,080,349 of record OX101731.1, on the reverse strand, counting down.
ATATAAAATATAAGACATACATTATTCGAGCATTGAGTGATAGTCAGACAGAAGGGATACCACCGAAAAAACGTAATAGGTGGGGAGCTGGGTAACTTATTTGGCAGGAGTGTTTTTATGAATGATAGGCTAAAGCCAGGCGGACCCTCTACCAAACGGGCCACTCGGATTAGTTTAGCCTTTAACGCCATTATAACCATAACGAAATGTAATTTTTCGAAATGAAATGACGCCAAGATGTAAATGAAGATGAGATGAAGACGCGAGACGAGATGAGATGAAGACGAAGATGGAATCGAAGATGAAAATATTTTTTTAATTAAATGAAGAAAGAAGTTTTAATGTGATAGAAGATAATGGTAAAATGATGTTTTGATAGATCTTCAGAGGAAGATGAAGTGTAAGAAGAAAACGTGTGAATACACGTAGATGGGAGGAACAGATTATATGATGGAAGAATACAGATTACAGATTATGATTAATGAACAGTGCTGAAAAAAAAGATTCAATTTATGGAAAAGAGCAATTGAATAAGGAAAAGATTCGAAGAGAAGGCAGATTGAGATTTCGAAGATAGGAGTACAGGAGAAATATCGGATGAAAATGAAGAAAATGAAGTTTTCGAGGCCCAGTTGAAATGTTGAATTTTAATATACAGGGGGAGGTTAGATACAGGGTGTAACTTTGAGTAACTTGTAACTTTGTAATCGAAAATTGTTGAATGTTTTGTTTTGTAATCTAAAATTCAGAGGGGATGTTGAAGGTTTTTAATTTTAGCATAGAGTTTTATAGCATTGTCAGACAGATTTAGAAGTAAATTTATATTTGAAATGTGAATGACAATGCCTTTTTATACGATGTCAAATTCTTTTTCTAGTTCAGTTATGCAGAAGCTTCTGGAGGGTTTTTTATAAGTGAATTTTATTATATAGATGTCTTGACGAATATTAAAAATTACTGAAATTGAAATCCTGCACAATTTAATTTACAACAATAAATTCCCCTCTCGGTGGCCAGACCTCCCGAACACTATGGGTACTTAGCGGTCCCTAAGTGCTGCAAAATAAAAAATATAAAGGTACTCAGGCCCTTTACAGACCTTAAGTCTGAACGTTGATTTCTGATAGGTAAAACAAATGATAGGTAATTCATGCACATTTTAGTATTTGCTTTGTTACATACATACGTCATGACTCATGATAAATAGGTACTTTTTTTTAGACAATCACACCAACTACATCGTCCCAAAGTAAGCATAGCTTGTTTTATGTGATACCATGTAGCGAACTAGGGGAGAATCTAGAATATAAATACATAAATAGATCAACACCTAGACACGGAACTTTTTTTTCTTGTTCCGTGCGGGAATCGAACCCGCAACCACAAGCGTCTGGGGCAGACAGGTTTACCCAATCACAAAGTGGTCGTCAATAATAATAAAAATAAAATAAATAAATAAAATGTAGGTTACAAAGCTGCACAGCAGTGCGATCACAGAACTTTATCGAATCGTTTGTTAACGAATGTTCGTATAGTATGGAGACGGCTTTTAAGTAAAAATAGAAATCTATCCATTGCCGCACGGCCAGCTTAAATAAATGTGTGCCTTGTTAATTTTGAATGTTTGTAAAGATGTTGTACTCATAAATATCTGTAAAATAAAAAATTACAATGTTACTGAAAACTTGCAACCGACTCCATACTATACGAGCATTCGTAAATTCGATAAAGTTCTGTGATCGCACTGCAGAGGCGGGTTGAGGTAGCACAGGTAGATACTATAGGTACAACGTTATTTTTGTTTATGCGAAACCTAACACATGGGTCAAATATTTTCGTTCAATGAATCGGTATACAAATTGTACTATTACTTACTTTAAAACTCAGCAACTTTCAAGCCTCTTGTTGTGTCTTGCTTTTGTCGTGCGGGGCGCTAGTTCTGTAGAGAATACCGAGTTAAAATATAACAAGGTATAATAAATATTGCAATCAATTCTGTTACCGATGCTGTTTTCGAATAAAGAAAAATAGCGTAGTATAGGTACAAAAATGATCTTTGACGCGAATTGTATAATTTAAAAATCTAGCTAGAGTGATCGGAAATTCGTTGCTTACTTTAGAACTTTTTTTTCTTTAGAATTAGAACTTAAATGCTTATTTCAGATAGATTTGCTTAAATACAACATAGTAACTTACCTTTAATTTGAAGGTATCACCAGGAAGGCTGGCTGGACATTTTCTCGCCGAGAGTTGCTGCTTATCTAGGTGGCTAAGTCATCGTATGTGTCGACGATCTGTAAAGGTTTCATCATTTGTGACGCTATAGCTTACTCGAAAAATCGCCAAATTTTCGCATTTTCCAGCATTCCAGATCTCAGCACCCACAGGGTTTTGAAGATCCAGCTGGTATATAAAGGTATGTGCCAGCTACTAAAGTGGTTTTATCGAGTAAAACGCCATAATTTTCTAGTAAACACGAAAAATAAGTGGCCAGCCAGCCGAACGTTTCTGGCTAAGCCACTTTGTTTTTTCCCTATATCTCAGTAAATATCGCAATTAGAACTGACTTAAGTCTAAAAAGAATGTGCCACGATATCTGACAGGCCTCATATAGTTTCAAACATACATGACGCATGTCTTTAAGAAAAAGATTTTGATGATAAATGTCCGGCTGGCTGAACCACCCATCCCAGCGCTTGCAGACGGTCTACAACGTTGGATTCTTATCAAAAGAAATCAAACAAATCGACATATGTGATAGCTCTAAACACTTTTCTCAGGACGTTTGGAACCAACAAGGGTGGGTAACGACCGATTAACTATGTCTCACCACGACTTCCATGCTGGCATACGGTAGTTGTTAGGATATGCCAGAAATCATTTTAGCAGCCCGAAAATTTTGACATCCAGCATCTACAAATGGGCCAGCCTGGTAGGTAATGGCCTTAAACCTCCTCGCAGTGAAGAGCTGACTTTTTTAACTATACCTACCTAGGTATACCTACTTAGGTCACACTAAAAGTTTTGTGTAACTTAAAAAACGACAACGAGGTATCCAAACTTTTAATTCTTCGTGTAAAATTTTCTGTTTTTGAACTTTTTTTAAATTTATTTATTCACAGATGCACAAAACAGGTTACAATTTTAATAGACATGTGTAAAGAAAGCATTATTACTTTCATTTCTAAATTATAACCCAGCATGTGCTATTCAATAAGCATTATTAACATTATAAAAAATAAGAAAAGACTTGGATAGCATTTGTTAAAAAAAAGAGTTAAAACACTTGGGATCAACATAATTATAAGAAAAAAATAAAGTCGAAGCAATAAATTAAAACTAAAACATCTATAAATAGAAAGCCAAAGCGATCAGATACATAATACATACCTGCATACATAACTTCACGCCTGTATCCCTAATGGGGTAGGCAGAACACCAGAGGCTATCAAACCATCTGATGTCACGTTTGACGAATTTGGAGTTATTATAATGATGGGAAGAAACTATTAAAGTGACAGGGATCAGCCTATCGCCCGTAAAAACGCTAACAAAACCTCTAAAACCTCTGTCCGTTAACTGACTTTTACAATATGCCCGGTAAAAGAAACAGCTGGCACATTCTATGTTGTTCTTTCGCGCCCAGTCCAGCATGGAAGTAATACAGATAATTCGACGACCGGCTGGTGTAGTGGTAACATACATTGCCTTCTGCGCCAGAGGTCCTGGGTTCGAATCCCGGCGGCAGCGGATATTTGTGTGATGAACACGGATATTAGCCGTCAAGTCATGGATGTTTATATGTTTATTTAAGTTTATTCTACTAAAAATATGTATTTATTCAATATGTATGTTTATATATTTCTTAAGTACCTAGGTATACAGTTATCTAGTATCCATAACACAAGTTCTTTAAGAAACTTAATTTGGGCTAGATAATGTTGTGTAATTGTCGGAAATATTTATTATTTATAATCAAAAATAAATTAATAGCATAAGAAATAAATATCAAAGATAAGGCAGTAAATTAATACTAAAAAAACTTTTGAATTAACAACTTAAAAGCGTAATCAGCAATTGATTAAGCAAAGTTAAAACCAAAACCGATTATTTAATGCTCTAAGAGCACCCACCCAAATACTTTAAAAAAAAAACTTTTTTTTTGGACTGTGACAGATGTTTTTCGCGTTCTCTGCCTCCTTGAGCTAGTGAGTGTGTATATTATCTAAGGATCTGTAGATTATTGAGTTAAAATATGACGTGGTATAAAAACTTATACCACGTTATAAGTATTTTAACTCAATAATGACATCGTCATATGAAGTGGTAGCGATCGAGCACCATGCGCTGGGTGTCCCTAATCGCGCGACAAAAGCAAGGCACCACAAGAGGCTAGATACTTGCTTGGTTTTTAAGATCATATTATAATTTTCTGTATACCGATTCTGTTAACAAAAATATTTTTGACCCGTGAGCTAGGTTTCGCATAAATTAGAGTCTGGCTAACGAAAGTAGACTGCATAGTTCTAAATGCGACAGAATAGTTTTGTAATATCGAGCTTGACTGTTGATTACAGGAGCTAATATTCTGTGCAATGAGCTTAAAACTTGTAAATTTTTGTCTTACAAAAGCCTTGAAGAAGCCGCAAGGATTTCGTTTTGCCAGTTATCTGTAAAATGCACCTGAATACCTAGTTAAAAACAATTACTGGGAGGGAATAATAGAACAGATTAGCCATCATACGAATTTCAGTGGCTTTGTAGATACCGCAGATGTGCCTTTAATCCCTTTATTTGTGTATCTACACTTAACAATAAAAATAGCAATTACTTAAAATGTGAAACCGCAGTATTTATTTCGAGTATAAAGTCTTTCTACCTTTCATAATATAAAAGGCAAGCATGACTAATTATTACATAGTGGCCATTTTATGATTACTTAGATCAGATTTCACTTGTTTTTTTTTATTATTTATCCAATTTCATTATTTTCTTTTTTTATGATACTATTTTGTTTGTGTTCCTTCGCAATTCAAGAACCTCCCCCTCCCGAGGACTTGCAAATGAAAGGAATATTTGCAATAACTTCTTTTGGTTGTCCGAAAAGGTTTGCAACACCTGAAATTAATTGGAGACTTGCTTTCAATTTCGAATAAAACGCTTCAAATTGCTTCGAAAACACTCTTAAACTAATAATCAGAGTCCTTAGATCTGATATCACTCGCACCAGATGCACAAAAACTAGTATACAAAGTCGTAAAGAAAAAAAGCCAAGTTTTCCTAAATGGCGTATGACGGTTTAGGGGCGTTTCTTTTAAAAATTGTATGGCCGCACCGGACAGAAGTTTGTGAAAATGACCACCGCAACGAATCGGTTAACCATAAATGAAATGAATACTAAGATAATTTTTACATTGCAATTCTATGCAATGGAGGTTCTTACTAGAATTTTAGGAACATTAACTACCGTTGATAAAATGGAGTTAACAAATAAAATAAGGTTATTTAATAAAATAAACTATTATTTATTTCAATAAATGTATTTCGTAATTTTCATAAATTGATAACTATCCACTATCGGTGAGGTAACAACTCTTGTAGAACCTTCTCTTGAGAGCTATATCTACATTTACAATCTACACAATAACAAAATTGGAACGTCTTCTGGAATTCGTCTCCAAGATCTGAGACGGTAGTAGAGGATCATTAAATGCTAAATCTATAATGGCAATGCTGCCTCAAGGCTTGGAGACGTATGCTGAGACGTCACAAAGTGCTACTCGCCGCCTTCAGCTCGCCACTCCTGCTCCGTCGACTAAGCCAGGACAAAGCAAAAACACAGCACTACACTACATGTCACACTTGGACCCAACAAAATAAACCTAAACAACAATTTAGAGTATAAACTCATGCTTTTTGTACATAATATTATTGCAACCAAACTAATGCCCATTTACAATAAAAAAACAATTAAGGACTTGAAGAGAACAAGGTGTTTATGCTGTATAATTGCAAGCAGATAATGCATTAATAAGGTCTTAAATGTTTACACATATGAATACCTCTTGAGGTAAAATAACGTCATGATTGAGCGAATTGAAATGTTGACTAGAAAATATTTAATTTAGACAATTAATGCTGCAATTAGAATACAAAATAAATGCGTTACTTACTTGAAAGTATACTATGGTTTAAAAATATTATTTATTAACTTGGGATACAATTCATAGCAATGATTCGCTCAATCTGTGTCTATGGGTGTCAATACAATTTTGAATTATTAATAAATACTGAAAGATTCCTAGTCATGTACAACCACTTCAATATGAAGTAGATGACTACTCATCAAGAAGGGTGCATATGTATCATTTTTTTATTAATAAAAATATAGGTACATATATGTTTTATTTTTAGTTAAATAGTTTTAAAGCCCTTATAGCTATTCAAAGTGATATATTTACAAATAATTTTTAACAATTACATTTGTACCAGAGCTCACAAGCAGTGGCGGCTTGGGTGGCGGTTACGTGATAGCTTCTGGCTCTAGCCTTCGAGTGTACAATCAACAATTATGATGGAACTCCAAAAATATTGTACAAATATAAAAATTATTATATACCAGACGTGTACTGCAAAAATTTATAAGAACTAAGATGTAACTTTCTTTAAAATGTCAGTTTGGACATACAAGCGAGTAAGCCAGGGCTGCCTCGTTACCAGCTTCAGCATCGAGGCCTAGCTGGCAGTCCAGTCCAGACCCCACCGCTCAGACACCTTCAACTGAGCTGCAGCCGCATCCTTGAGGGAGAACAAATGAGTCATCTCTAACTCAGTCTTTGCCAGAGCAATTGCTTTTTCGAATAGCTCAAGTGACCTCTTAAGGTTACCTCTGAAAAGCAGTTTTAATAAATTTAGTCACCATATTTTCATTAAAATAAAAGTAATTTTTAATAAATTATGAATATGACAAAACAATAAAGGTATAAAAGTGACTACACTAACCTACTGATAATCAAATAAAAACGCAAGTGATAAGAATTAATCTCAGTGATAGTCAAGGCCGTATGTTAAGTAATTTTGTTGAATTACTTAATCATTGTAAGGAATGTAAACTAATAGATGATACAACTTTAAATTAAAGAACTAAATAATGCCTATCTATAATGTATGTACAAAGTGTTATGTCAACAGTATATTTCTAAATTAAGATTGGCTCTGAGCCATAAGTTTCACTATCATTCAAGGCATTGATAAGACCTGCAAGTTCATTTGAGTTGTCCCTGACCTGGCACAGTCCAGATCATACTCTATTTTTTAAGTTATTTCAAAATTGTTTATTATGCAATACTTTTTATCTAAATTCAAATTAGATAAAAATAATCTTTATGTATTTAGTGTACACCCTTTCCATTTAAAAATGTAACTTACCTCTGCACTTCAATAGTTCCCAGGGTTTCATATGCAAAGTCACATTTGTCATCCATTTCTATAGCTTTATTGATGAGTTTCACTGCTTTGTCAAAGTCTGTACTCTTCTGCAGTTGAATTAACCCTTTGTGTACATATAATGTAGCATTCTTCGGGTCTACAGACAGAGCTTGGTTGAACAGTGCCTCTGCACGGGTCCACTCCTGCTGGTCTGACAATACTTGTGCAAACAATATATAAGCTTCAGGGCACATGGGGAATCTTTCCAGAGCCTTTTCAAAGTCAGACCGCACTTGATGCAGTGCAGGAACATCTTTGTTCAACTGTGCATGTCTATAGTCTGCATAACATTTCTGTATGAAAGCAATTGAAAAGTCCGGATTAAGTTCCACAGCTTTAGAGAATTCTGATGTGGCATCATCCATGCGTTCTAACAATAGGTAGACCTGGCCACGGTGGTGATAGATATCTGAATTATTTGAATCCAATTGAGCAGCAAGAGCAAAATCTTCAAGGCAACTGTCAGTTTTCTCTAGTTGTGTGAAAAGCGAAGCTCTCTTGATTAATGCATTTACTTTAACTTTAGTAGGAGCATCACTATCAATAACATTTGTGAGGTCAGCTTGTGCTTCCTCATGTCGTCCTAACAACAGATAGAATGTGGCCCTCAACAAGAGAGCCTCATATTTGTACTTTCCATTTTCAGTAATTTCAGCAGTACATGCATCCACAATATTTTCATAGTCTTGTGCTTCTAAAGCTTTCTTGGCCTTGGCAAAGCCCGAGGTAGCAGTATCATCAAGCTTTATCTTTGAAATAGGGTCTTCTGAGAAAGCAGAAAAATATGTTTTTATGAAGTGCTTTGATGGCATTACTGGGCAGCGACGAGCGAGGGCTTCACGAGCATGTTGGCGACCTAACGCCTTAAGAATACGATCAGCATTCACAAGCGAGCTCTGAACCTGGAATCGCTCTAATATGCAAGCTGATGTAACATCTTCTAAAGCTAAAACTAGATCACTACTTTTTTCAGCAGCTCGGGACCGTCGCAAGTATGCTTTTACATACTTTTCATTTAGTTTCAAAGCAAAAGTGCAGTCTTCCTTCACCTGCTCCCACATCTCTCTTTTTTCGTAACAGGCAGAACGATTCTGATAAAAAGTGGCAAGATCGACAGGACGGTCAGGTGGACAAGCTTCTATTGCTTCATTGTACAATGCGATAGCTTTATCATATTCACCGGCATGGAAGGCACGGTTTCCAGCACCCTTCAGTTTCATTGCCCGATCAATTGCAGTCTCAGAAGCTTTTGCATTGTTGTCCTCGTTATCCAAAGAAATTGTAGTTTTAGCTTTCAATTCAGCTATCTTTTTTTTCTCAGGGTCTTCCAATCTATTTCTTAGATATATGTAACCTAAACCAATTGCTAATGGTGCGCCGAGAAGGATTGCCAATTGCCACTTCGGAAAAGGCGTACTGCCCGTAGACGCCATATTTTAGAACTTTATATTACAAACCAATCAAACAATTACTTTAACAGTGTTCTGTTTTTGTACAAACATGTAATTTTAATTTAATACCGCTTTTTATCCATTTCACTAAACTCTTTCGTCTCGCTCGTCGTGTCTTGCCTGCCTGTGTGTGCCTGCCTGATAAAATAAAATCATTCGTTCTTTCGTCCGTCAATTTTCTTCCATAGACATATTTACGTTCATTCAATGAGCTACGCATACAAAGTACCATCTCACTGATACAAAGTATTCCAGTGAGGAGTTTTCAAATACAATGATAATTATTATACAGGGTGTCCCAGAAACGACACGTTTCCGAGACACTGACTGAAGGTAGGTGGACCTAAGACCTATCAGATAACCGCGACAAGCTGATCTGAGGTTCTGAGTTCGAATCCCAGTAATGTAATTTTATCTGGGCGAGATAATGTGGTGTTTACAATATTAGGAAACATTTATAATACCAGCCACGTTACAGTATTAATTATTGGACCGACATGGCAGCAGGGGCACTTAACAAAATGGCGGTGCGTCAATTGGGGTGACAAGTTAAGGCGTTGAGTAGGCTCTCTATTCCTTTTGGTATATTTATCTTTCTCTATGCAGATAACATCGAGTTTTCGAGATATTACCACGTTTTTGATGTTTTAAGGAATTTCTATACTTTGGTCCTTTTTTATTTATTTATTTATTTACACTTTATTGTACAGTAACAAAAATGGGAAATACAAAACATGGAACAAAAGGTACAAAAGGCGGTCTTATCGCTCTAGAGCGATCTCTACCAGACAACCTTTACAAAAATTATACAAAAGTATTTATCAATTAACAAAAAAATAAAACAAAACAAAAAAAAAAAAAAACAAAAGAGAAACATTATGAAATAGGTCAGTATGTGAACTTTAGGTATCAGTATATCGTATCGACCCATAATATAAAAATAAGTAAGACATAATGAAATAACGATATAAAACATAATATACCTACATATGATAACATATATAAACATATACATAATATATAATAAAATACACAAAATAATACATAATTAACGAATACTCTCTTAATCTTATACTGAAGATAAATAATGTGTTTTCAGTTTTCTTTTTTGCCCACAGCTGCAATAAATATCTGTTAACGCAGGTTTTATTTTTCCTCGGTCTATCTTTATTAGTCACTTGAAATAATCCAGTACTAGTTTTGATAGTTTTTAGAACCCTATGCTAAGTAAGAGGTAAATGGGTATTTCTCCAAAGCAAAAGTTTTGATATCTTTGGGTATATTTCTATAACTAGTGAACATAAATGCATGAATTTTTTTTGGTTACAGTTTAGCTTTATCCCTTACTAGTGCAAATTATATTTTTACAATAATTGCAGCCTAGTTACAAAATAAAAAATAAATAACTTTGTTTACCTGATTTATATGGAGCGTGCGTTTGTCTTTTTTCGCAATATAATGGTCTATGTATCAATTTCTGTTCGATGAATGAATATAAATTATAATTTTTTCGAAAGATAATGAATTGACCTCTTACAAAACAAAATATGAATGATTACAACTACATTGGTGTTTTTAAAAATAAGTAACTAAGTTGCTCTTCGGTCAAATTAAGATAGCTAGTGTCAGTGTAATCCAGTATCGGTGATTGTGGTTAAATAAGTGAGGTTAAATAAGTGATTGTGCGAGAGCAATTTTGGTAGGTATTGAAAATTTCGAAGCTTTCGGAGAGATCGTGCAGCAGAGAAAACTTTTCTGCTGACAGATTCTATTTGAGGTCTCCATGAAAGTGTGGAATCCAGGAGAACCCCTAAGATTTTTAACCACTCTACTTTAAGGTATGATGACGTTATCAAAAATTATTGGAGCAAGTTGATGATAACCAACTTTGTTTATGAGTTTAGAGCTACCAATAAGGATAACTTGAGTCTTTGAAGGATTAATATTTAAACCATAATATTTACCCCATTCAAGTATTGAACCAAGGTCCTTATTAATAGAGTTAATGGACAAATCGATGCTGTCGGGACTGAATTGCGTATACATACAAGTGGTAGGAAGAAGATAGGGGGGTCGTTATAGTATTAATGAAAACTGAAAATAATAAAGGAGAGAGCACACCACCTTGGGGCACACCGGCGACAGTATTGCCCCATGAGGACACTTTGTCATCGACAAAAATCATCGACGCGAAACCAGTCGATCACTTCAGAAGATATGTTTAGAGAGCAAAGAGTACCAAGTAGAACATCAAAATCAACTGCATTAAAAGCATTACTGAAGGCCAGCAAAGTAAGTAGTGTCAGTTTTTGACGTTCCATACCACTTCATCTGTTATCGATTACCTATTTTCACCAGCGCGGTAACCGTGTCTGGAACGAAATCCAGATTTTAATGGGTTAAGGAGACTGTTGTGATTAAGGAAAGTATATAGTTGATGGTGTACTAGGCGTTCAAGGACTTTGGAAAGGAAAGGTAATATTGAAATTGGTCGATAGCCAGATGGATCTACAGGATTATTTGTTTTAGGTAAAGGCATAAGGTTTGCGACTTTTCAGGATTCGGGGAACGTTGATATATACTGTTCTAAAATACCTACATCCTATGATCTTCCGAAAAACTTAAGTTATTCCGAGATTTGGTGCATCGATATAACGAACCGCTCATGATTTGTCAATTAAACATCATTCTGGGAAAAGTTTTTCGAGCAATTAATATTCAAGCAAACGGCATTCGAGATTTTGATGCATCGATATAACGAGCTTTCGAGCACAAGATCTTTCGATCGAACATTTTTCAAGGAAATGTTTTCGAGATTGAATATTCGAGCAAAGGGTATTCGATTTCGAGTAGGAAACCCGTTTAAACATAATTAACCACCTTTTGTTAACTAACAATAATATGATAGTAGGTACAGTCATTCATAATTACAAACATAAAACTTACCAAGATCGAAGATTTCTATAGTTAGGATACCGACATCTTCAATAATCTTGGTTAGTTTTATGTTTGTACTTATGAATGACTGTACCTACTATCATATTATTGTTAGTACTCTTACTTGTAGGCCTTAGGGAGTAATTTGGCACAAATTTTAAAAAGAAAAACAACTTTTTTTACTGTAATAGATTAAATTACCGATTCTTAGTCTCCTATAAAAATTGGGGCACCGATTTAAAAAAAAAACCTGTCTAAAAAAAGCCCTTTGTAATTTGTGCAATACTCCATTTTTCTATCTTTTTGTGGTTTATTAATACAGTATGCTTCTTATTAGAACATAATCCACTAAAGGGGTTAAAGTGGTAAGCACATTTGCAACATTTCTTTTTATGGACACTCACAGGTGGAACTTAAAGGAATATGCTCTAATAAACACCTTTTATAATAAAAGTATACAATTCAAAACATTGTTATTGTAAAAATTACTTCTTTCCGGGTCCACCCGTTTTTCAAAATGGATTACTGTCAAATATTTTTAATAAATAAGTTTACAAAAAACTTATTTCTAAAAGTTAGTTATTTAATTAAAACTTATATTTTATTCATTCGATATCAACTAAGACCATTTGACAGCCAATTGGTACTAGTGCGTAGGTAGGTACGCAAAATTTCAAAGATTAAATCTGTGTGAACCCTTATGTTTCATTACTAAAATAAAGTATACCTTTAACTATTCTGTGAAAGTATTTGCAAACTGTTCTTGTCAGTATTTGTTAAATAAGAAAGACTTTTATAAGCAGTAAATAGTTCGCTACATAAAAACTTATTGACGTAGTTTCAGTGAAAACATATATGTACCTACAAATATTACGTTAACACAAAATTTTAGCAAGTGCCACACAAATAAAATGTTGTGAAGTGAATCTGTGAACAAACTTTAGAACGAAGAAATTGACATGTATCTAACGGTTCTATTCATATCTATCGATTCCTTGGATAAAATAAAATAGAAACATGCAAAGATTTAAATCTTTGGAAACATGTACGTACAAATTACTGTTAATGTGTCAGTCAGTGTCACTTGTCAGTTTCAGAATCATCTGTATAAATAAAAATAACCCTGCAACTTATCATAACATGAATGAACTTTTTAAGTTCCAATAAGTATTTTAAGTTTAAATTTCAAATACTATATTTTATTTATCAAAATGATGTCATCAAAAGTGTTAAACTTGGTAACCAAAATCATTGTTCTAATAAATTTGTATAACTGATTTTAGGTTATTTGTTACTAATACAATTATTTATTTTTAGATGAAATTTCAACCAATGGTTCAAGTAATCAAAAAAGCCGTTTTAGTTAAAACTTCTTCATTACAAAGTCAAACAAAGCGGCTTAAAAGTGATCTTTATGAACCAGATTATCTAATTGTAAGTTTACAAAATTGTGGTAAAAGAACCCTTAGAAAGCATTAAAAATTGTAGGTAATTATATTACTGTAGTATCCAGGCCCGCTCAGATTCAGTTTGGCTTTAAGTAGTCGCTGTTGTTGCTGTTGAGGTCTTAAATCATATCATAATCATATCTTCTCAGACTTTCTTGATGGACAGTGACAATTTGGCTCATAGGTAAAATATAGTGATGTTTAATATAAGGCCATAGTGAGTCCCAAGAACTACTCTTAAACACCAGGTAACAATTTTTTCTGTAGAAGAGATACACAGACATTTCCTTTTATTAATTGTAAATTAATAAAATATTAATTAAGTGTAAAAGATTCAGTATTATCATGGCTTATGGCTGTGTTGAAATAATAAATAATGATAAATATTTCAAATTAAATAAATAAATATTTCTGACACTCACGCAACATTATCTAGCCCAAATTAAGTTTCTTAAAGAACTTGTGTTATGGATACTAGATAACTGATATACTTAAGAAATATATAACATACAAATTGAATAAAACATATTTTTTATTAAAATAAACTTAAATAAACACATAAACATCCATGACTTGACGGCTTATATATGTGTTCATCACACCGATATCTGCCGCCGCCGGGATTCGAACCCAGGACCTGTGGCATAGAGGGCAATGTATGTTACCACTACACCAGCCAGGAAGTTATACTTTTAAATTTAATGAGGAGATTATGATTATGAAGAGAATGATTTTTGCTTATTTAAGTAAGTTTATTATGTAGCACAAAATATCAGAGTAATCCAAGGTTTAATTAATTGTTATTCACCAGAGTATGGAGCCGGATGAACCTGTTTACGACTGTCTTAATCTTCAGTTGAAGGGGTATGACTTCACCTTACTGGAGTCTTGTCAGAAACAAATTCACAAATATGCTGAAGTAATGGGTGTACAGATTGAAGAAGGGTAAGGCTATGGAAGACACCTTTTTTACTGTGGCCCACTTGTAAGATGTATGCAGATAGTTCCAATCAAATAAATTGTTAATGGTTTAAGTACATACACATACACAACCTCACGTCTGTCTCCTTTTGGGGTAGGCAGAGGCAAGGGAAAACCAATTGCTGCGATCCAGACATACCTCTTTCGCTTCCTCCACATTCATCAATCTTTTAGGCATTCAATATGTAATTAAGTTTAACTACATACAAGTTTTATCTGAAGTTATATTAACATTATTTTATTATTGAATTTTTAAACATAATGATACCAACATTGTGTAAATTTAAGTTTTTCTTTAACTAGAATAAACCTTGTCAGAGTAAATATTAATGATCCATATTTTCCTTTATATTAATTATATTAACAAGTATAATTGTTCACTTATCTATGGCGAGATTTATATAAAAATACAAAAAGTAGGCGAACTATTATTTTATGCTAGGATACTCTCTAGTTCAGTTGTGTGGTCTCCATAACAATCATATTGTACATACATAACGTCACGCCTGTATCCCTTATGGTGTAGGCAGAACACCAGAGGTTACAAGACCATCTGATGTCACGTTTGACAAATTTGGAGGTATTATAAAGATGGAGAGAGACTATTGTAGTGACAGGGGGTCAGCCTATCGCCCAAAAAAACGCATTTAAAACCTTTGAAATCAAATTGTGTATTATTATTTTATTATTAAAGTTTAGGACTATGAAAAGAAAGAATGAAAGAACAGTTTTATAATTACCTTAACATTTTAATGGATTTTTATTGTCAATCGTTACAATACTATAGTAACTTGGAAGTAACTTTGTGCCAAAAGTGTGCTGTCCAAGAATGCGTGTTGGGTTATCCCTGCAACAGAATATTAGTTTTAACTGATTGCTTAGTGCTCAGTTGATCCCAGAGCCAAAGAGAACCACCAGTATACAACGTTATTTTTTGTACATGCGAAACTTAGCGCACGGGTCAAATATTTTCGTTAAAAAATAGATATGCCAAAAAAATTATATTATCCTAAAAACTCAGCAAATTCCAAACCTCTTATCGTGTTTTGCTTTTGTCGCGCAAGTGAGAACACCCAGCGCTCGGGGCTCGCTCGCTAACGCTAAGTATATGTATACATATTTAAGGATTTGTAAAAATTATTGAGTTATGGTTGTCTGTAAGAAATCGCTCGTCAGCGATAAGACCGCCTAGTAGTAGGTACTTACACAACACACTGTTTTTTTTTCTCATTTACTATCTATACTGTATACTGAAGTGTAAATAAATAAATAAATAAGTTAAAGTATAACATGATATAAAAACTATTGCAATCGATTTTGTTGCCGATTCTGAACAAAATGTTTTCAGGATTCGCAGGAACCAAAAATAAAGTTGTATATTGTTGACTCGGGCAATATGTATTTATTTATTACAATATCCACAGCTCTTGTACATATTTGTTATTACATTTAATTTTATACTAACAGCCAGTTACGGACGTCATATTTTATATATTGCTTTTACAATTACAATTAACTTAACATTAAATGCCAGACTCCCGAGGACGGCGCCTTCCGTACTTTTATTAAATAATCTTATACTTATTATATTATCTGTTGTAGCTGGGCGACTCCTGCACAGCAGTTCAAAATACAAAGATTCAAGCCCAACAGCGCGGTGATTGATGCCGAGTACCACCTCAACGTTTATGAGAGGAACATACAGGTCTAAAAACTCATACAAATAGTTTTACTTTTCTTTTGACCTTTCGTTTGACCTCAATTTCACCTATAGTCGGCGGGGCGAACCTTGATCCCTATGACACTGACAGTAATTTCCACAACATAACCTTGTAGTGCCGTCACCGTTACATTAGAATCGTATTGGAGGCTTCTAAAAATGGCATTTATTTATTTTACGTAGCTTTATTCCAATAAAATGATATTCCGTTGGAATTATAACAATTCATAACATTTGCAAGAAATTATCTCAAATAAATACCCTACGAAGTAACTTTTGCACAACGTAAACGTAAAGTGTGATTGAGATTGAGATAATTTCTTGCAAATGTTATGAATTGTTATAATTCCAACGGAATATCATTTTAGTGGAATATAGCTACGTAAAATAAATAAATGCCATTTTTAGAAGCCTCCAATACGATTCTAATGTAACGGTGACGGCACTACAAGGTTATGTTGTGGAAATTACTGTCAGTGTCATAGGGATCAAGGTTCGCCGCGCCGGGTATAATACCTGATTTAGACCGTGCAGGGCCGGCTTAGAATAGCCCTACCGCCCTTGGATAAGCGTTTCATAAAAGGCGACTAATCCGAGTGACTTCCGCTTGGTGAGAGGATCGCGTCAGGTTCCGACCCGCTCGTGACCATCCTTCCTATAAAATCGGCCGCCAAATATCACCGGTTCATCTGTGATGTGTTCCGGCAATATTTTATGAAGAGCCAGTTCTTCCCTAAGCCCGTATTCTTTCGTCTTCGAGCTTACTTCACTTACCATCAGGTGAGATTGAGGTCACACGTGGGCTTAGTGTCGCCATAGAGTAGTCAATAATATTTTAATAGCAGATTAAGACTGATGAGTGGGTCATAATTACGAAAAATAAAAAAAATAAAAAAATATTTTTCATAAATTAAAGTTTCAAAATTCTTCTAAGTGATAAAAATTGAAGTTTGACGTGAAAAACGTGTCATTCTAATTATGTATAGTCATAAAATCTAGATTAATCTTAAATTTTACTCACAGAGAACCATTTTGAAATTTTAATTTATGAAAAATATAGAAAAAAACTAGCTGTGACCCGCGACTTCGTCCGCGTGGATACCGTTTATTAGAGTTGGATAAATACTATTATTATATCCTCCTTGAAGTTAAAACTTACCTTATTCTAAATTTCGTCAAAATCGACTCGATAGTTTAGCTGTGAAAGCGTTACTGATAGATAAACAGACAGAATTACTTCAAAAACTTACAACAAAGCAGTGATCCGCAGTTTCACCTAGGTTTTGTGAAAAAGTATAGGTAGGTAGGTATATTACATAGATGAAGCCCGCGACTTCGTCTGTATTGAATTAGTATTTCGAGTAGGTGATTTTCTTCTCCAAGGTCCTAACTATCTTTAATAACAAAAATAAAAATGAAGAATCTTCGCCCATATAATATGTATAACTCCTAATCACAAACATAGGTAGGTAACTATCTATTAGGTACATTACAAAGGCACATAGCGTTATAAACAAATCGGGTGCCAAAGTGCCTTAAATTTTAATATTGTCTTAAGTTTTCGCGATAACTATTATGTATGACTATTAACTAAAGCACTTTTTAACTGATTTTATCGCGTATATTTACATTTTAAATTTTAACAGTCGCTCGTGACCACGGGGTCTGCAAAAACACCGAAACGTCGTCGAGTTAAAATGTAAAATATAAATTATACGCCATTAATCCGGTTAAAAAGTGTTTTATTTAATGCCTTCAATTTTACTTAATTCATGCAATATCTTCATTAATTATACTTAGCTTATTGTTATTCTAGGTAATGCTAAGTAGTTTTTGCGTGAAAGAATAGCAAAAATCCATCCATCCAGCCATTATCAGTGTACATACAATTCTACCTATAGTTATGTATAGCTGCTTTTCACTGCCAAACGGCTAAGCCAATATTAATGTTATTTGGTATAGTAGTTAACACATACGTTACTTTTTATTCCGAAGAAATCTACGGTTTCTGACTTCCAAGAGGCAGAAACGATCATGAAATAAACAAAACCTTGATTTCCATTTTATCTCTGTATGTAGGTACATCAAGCGTTACAAATCTGTCAAAATTTTTTACTTGAATTTGAACTCTATGCCTTCGATAATAAGTTAAAATTGGTTGGGGAAAATTGAAAGGTAATGTAACGCTTGTTCCTTCTGTACCTACCTATATTAAATCGCGCAAAAGCGTCGAGCGCGGCAACCGTTACGCAAAAATAATCCCTATATCATTCAGTATTCACGCGCGATGGGTTATTAGCGAATTTATGTATAAGTTTGGTGTTTCTATACCGATTTCTATGATTCTTTTTTTCTTGAATAGGTAATAATGTTAATTTTTTTTAATAAGGGATGAGTGAGAGTATTATAAACGTAAGAGGAAACAAATATAATCAGAAAGCTCCGAACTGCTAAGCTATCGGGATTTACACGTGTTATTGTGAGTCAACCATAAAATATAGACATATACTGTTGTGGGATATTTTTTAAATAATTTTATGAAGAATATTCCTGTCATACGTGATTTCTATGTAGCTTTAACCATTAAGGCTGCACACGCGACGGAAGCTTAACAAATGAAGTAACTTTTCCCGTTTTTCCAACATTTCCCTTCACTGCTCTGCTCTTATTGATTGTAGCGTAATAATAAGTATACTATAACCTGCCCAGGAGTATGAAGAATAATTTTACCAAGTTTCGTTAAAATCCGTCGAGTAGTTTTTGTTTCTATAAGGAACATACAGACAGACAGACAGACAAAAATTTTACTGATTGCATTTTTGTCATCAGTGTCGATCACTTATCAACCCCTGATAGTTATTTTGAAAAAATATTTCATGTACAGAATTGACCTCTCTACAGATTTATTATAAGTATAGAAGATATATATTTTTTTCGAAATTCAGACCCACTCATCGTACCTAATCTGCTATTAAAATATAATTGACTATTATATGAGGACCCTGTATAATAAAAAAACTTGATTGAGAGGGGCTACTCTCTTGTGCTTCATATTCATGTACCATTGAGTAGTTAATACGCTTTATACTTACTACTTTATAAAGTAGTAAAATATAAATTATTTATTATAATATTTTTTTTTTACTTACTTTTCTTTTAGGTACTTACCTAGGTTAGGTTAGTGTTACTATATAAAATAGTGTAGAGACACAAAACCGACGCGCCGCGCCAGACGAAGAAGCCATTTCATGAAATTAATAGCAATATCTTAAAAAACGGAATAAGTAGGTACATCAAAAGACATATAGCATTAATATAGCTAATTTTAACATACATTAACAGCTGAAAGACAGCTGAAGTTCCCTAAAAAAATCTTTGAAAATATTAACAGTGTCACAGCTATAGCCCATTCTGTTTATAGGCGTCAGAGAGGGTATTTATTACGGTCCCTTCTGTTTTAACCATAATCCATAATAATGTGGTCGTGAAAAAAGGAAAATAAGCCACGAAACTATAATAACAATAGGTTTAGGATCGGAAAAACATAATTAATCCTACAATCGATACGAACCGATATCCTTCGGCCCGGATGAGACGTTTTGTTCACGTTGAATAAACATCTCACGTGACCTCTATCTCACCTTATAATAGCGAAGATGAGGTTAAAAGTCAGGACAAGGGTTTAAGAACAGCGGAGACATTTGGACTGACTGTATATGACGGTGGTCGCTGGCCAGGCGAACCAGGACATTTACTTCCAACCACTAGTTGCCTTTAGCGACACGCTTACCCAGGGACATAAGCCGACCCTACGCCACTAAAAATAAAAACCTTAACTTAGGGTAAGGGTAAGACTTCCGTTATATGAAACAGCAATTAGAGTACTTGCTGTGTCATATAATGGAAGTAATAGCGCCAACTAGTGACTACGGCATTTCTGCTTTTTAGTATTTGTTATAGCGGCAACAGAAATACTTAAACTGTGTAAATTTCAACTGTGTAACTATGACGGTTCATGCCATGAAGTCTGTTTACAGACGTACGTATAGACGAGACAGCGGAGTAATAAGGTCCCGTTTTACCCTCTGAGTAGGGAACCCTGAAAACGTACCAACACTCAATGGGCATTGTTCATTTTTTTTTTTTTTATTTCATACGAAAAACTGTTTCGAGGAATAAGGTTTCTGATTAATTTAGTCGATTTAAAACATTAAAAAATATTGGGGTTTAAGAGATTTTTAACAAAATACATTTGACCTTTATTTAACCTTGACCTTTATTTAATCGATCAATTATGCCTTAAAGCTGTTTAAAAAAAGTCAAACTAAACTCTATAGCTCTATGGTGGTTGTTTTGTTTTGTTTATATTTTAACGTAACATCAACGTAACAAACTCAGCTTCTTTATTTTTCCCTGCGATTGATCTAAGTTTAATTAAGAATTAAAATTTTAAGAATAATTATTTTAATTATAGATTATTTATACAAACTACAAAGAAAAGAAACAGAGGAAATAAAGACGGTTAAGATTTGATTTGGATCAATGTTTGAAATGTTGGTTTGTTGTCTGTTGACAATCCATTGGGTGACAGTGACATAGCATGACTTTAGCACACAGACACAGCTAATGTTTTTTTTACTGACTGACACATGTTTATAAAGTTAATGCCGCTTATGACGTCATCACGTACTAATTTCATAAAATCGATATAAATTAAGCGACACAGTTAAAAATAAAACTATTCAAATTGTTCTCTCAAAATAGGCTAAATATTAATATAACATAAAAGTAATAGGTTAAAAAAAGTGAACAATGCCCATTGTATATTCTTACACGCAATGTTCTATTGTTATTAGGTCGTGGATGTCCCAGCCTGGGCGCTCGGCACCTTACTGCGCGTGTCACGTTCCTTGCTGCCTGAAGGCTGCACGCTGAACGTCCACGAACACACTCCGGAACACGAAGAGGTCCGCTACGTCCCCGACAACCAACTCCTGGATTTGCAGCAGCAGCTCGAAGACATGGGCGGCAGTCGGGCGGATAGAAAGAAGAAGAAATGATGTCATACTTTAAGTTAGTTAGGAATAAATAGTTGAATAGGCTGACTGTTTTTTCTTTTATAAAATAATGCTCAATCGAATCATCCACTTAATCTTATCCTAATAGTACGAGATCCGGCTGCAGGATTAGTGCGTTCATCTGTTTTTTGCAGAAAACCGAATTTTTATGTATTTTTATAATTAGGAGAATATATATTTACTAGGTTGCCTATCAAAATTTGGCCGCCAGTATTTTTAATTAAATTATTTTTAATAGATTTTTGGGAAAAAATTTCGTTCACTTGTTTTTTAAATAAAATAACGTCTACATCACGGCAATTTATATAAAGATTCAAAAAAATCACGGTTGCCGTTGCGCACTTGGCCGCACTTCTTCGCAGCCATGTGTAAACAGGTATGATTTCGATACATTTATACGTTCATAACGTTTATTCATTAATTATATATCAAATTAAAGCAATTTTTTCTATTTATTATAAGATGTGGTTGCCTAATTAAAACTACTCGCAAATAAGGGTTGCTGGCTTTTAAAAATAACAAATATTTAAGGTAGAGTGAAAGAGAGTTAGCGCGTAACATCATTTGTCAGACGAGGATAGCGATTGCCAGCTGTGCGACGCTTTTAAGCCATTGCGCATGCGTCGAATGTTAGTGTTTTCAACCACCGAGGAGTAATAGAGACGACTTAATAAATACTCCAAAAAATATGTCTTCCTTTTCAAAATGACAAATTTAAAAATCACAAAAAAATTATAATATTCATTTAATATATTTAATATTGAATTAATATTGATTAGGCAACCATATATTATAATAAATAAATAAAAATAGCTTTGATATACAGTGTGGAAAAAAAATAGTGGCCCTGGAGGGAAACTGCCTTAAATCCTATAGTTAGCTTATTTTACTTTAAGGAAACATTCCTTTATTTTTAAAAAGGAACAAAACTGCATTCTAAGATTTTCTTAAATTTGCTTGTAACACCCGGGACTCGAACCAGTAAAAATTAAAAAAAAAAAAAAAGATTCGTTATTTTACTATACTAATCGATAGGATAATTGTTCAGGATAAAATTTCTCTAACAAACATTTGGTTTTACACTCGTCTGTCGTACAAGATATCGATGAAAAATAACTACACAAGTTTACATACATTACCTAGTACGGTTCACTTTCAACAAGTAAAAGACACGTTATAATTCTCTTATCTCTCTAACATTCAAAGAATGAAGTTCAATTCATTCGTATGAACTACAAGCTTGCTAATTAATTTATTTCTAAGTACCTTGTTGAAGAATTCTACAAGAAAATCGTTTAATGGTAATGATATCTCTATGCACTTCTTACACGATATTACTTCTTACACGATACGAGGCGTTTTGACGAAAAGTTTAAAAATGGAACGTTTGAACTTGTTTGCAATGCGGGACAGCAATTTAAAAATTCGAACGAATATTTCGAACATTTTTATCGATTTTATTTACTATTGCTCCCATTACGTAATTGTGTGACCATGGCATATCAAGAACAATACGACTTATTAGAAGCTTTCTTTGCAAGCAACAAGAACTGCGATTTAGCTCTACAGTGGTATCGCGAGAGGTAGGTATCCAAATAGACAAATACCATCAAGAAAAGCTTTGTCGCCTATGGTGAAAAATTTAGTCAATATTGGAAGTTTCAAAAACCGTTTAGGACGCCCACAGCAACTAAATCCAGACTTTTCCGATTTTGATTTCAATATTTTGACATATTTTGAGTGTTACCCGAAAGCTTCTAGTAGAGAAGCTGCTCAAGACATAAGCACCAGCCATACTAGGGTACTTAATGTTTTGAAAAAATACAAATACAAATGTTATCGTGATGGGCGATTGGTGCAGAAACTACATCCCGGAGATAGTCAAAGAATAAATAATAAGAGAGAATAAGAAAAATAGAGAGTTCTGTCAGAATATTCAAATAGAAATATTCCGGAACCCAAATTTCTTAGACTACATTGTAGGTCTGACGAAACAAATTTTGGCAATAATGGAATGTATAACAGACATAACAATCATTAGTGGTCCCGTCAAAATCCATTCCGTGTTCGTGAAACAAGCAATCAGATCAGATTTTCGTTTAATGTTTGGTGTTGAATCAAAAGCAATATGGTTGTTTTGGTGCACATTTACGAAGGACATCTGAATACGGCTAAATACATTGAAATATTAGAGCTTTTACAAAATCAATTAAAACTTCTACCGGAAGAGGAACGAAATAATATAATTTTTCAACAAGATGGTGCACCTGCCCACAATAGTAGAATTTCCAGGGCTTACCTTAATGAAAATTTCAATGTCTGGATAGGTATAAACGGGACGATTAGATGGCCTGCAAGATGTCCAGACCTGACGCCTCTAGACTACTTTTAATGGGGTCATGTAAAAAATATTATTATATTATGAGACCGTACAAGAGCTAAGGGTCGCGGTAAAAAATGTGATTAGGGGCATACACCACAACACTTTGCTGAAGGCTACACGAAATGAATTTCAACGAAGACTAAATTTGTGCACTCGGAACGAGGGGGCTCATTTCGAACAATTTATCAGTTAAATTATTAAAGTGTAACAAATTGATAATAAAATAAAATAAATTTTAAGATTTCACGTTTTCTTTTTATTTTAAAGACCAAGTGTTTGTTAGAGAAATTTTATCCTGAACAATTATCCTATCGATTAGTATAGTAAAATAGTGAATCTTTATTTTTTTAATTTTCAGCTGGTTCGAGTCCCGCGGGAGTTACAAGCGAATTTTAGAAAATCTTTGAATGCAGTTTTGTTTCTTTTTAAAAATAAAGGAATGTTTCCTTAAAGTAAAATAGCTAACTATAGGACTTAAGGTAGTTTTTTTCCACACTGTATAATTAATGAATAAACGTTATGAACGTATAAATGTATCGAAATCATACCTGTTTACACATGGCTGCGAAGAGGTGCGGCCAATTGCGCAACGGCAACCGTGATTTTTTTGAATCTTCATATAAATTGCTGTGATGTAGACGTTATTTTATTTAAAAAACAAGTGAACGAAATTTTTTCCCAAAAATCAATTAAAAAATAATTAAATTAAAAATACTGGCGGCCAAATTTTGATAGGCAACCTGATAAATATATATTCTCCTAATTATAAAAATACATAAAAATTCGGTTTTCTGCAAAAACAGATGAACGCACTAAACTTGCAGCCGGATCTTAGACTATAATGAAGTACGGTCATTATAAACAATCAGTTAATGAGGGTGCATGGATTTGTTACGCAATACATCCGTTTCTTATCCGATCCGAGTCCGAGAAAATAAGAATTTAGAAATTTTGTATAAAGTGGTGGATGACGGACGCCGGATACAGCCTGCCGTAGCTTAAGAGAAACAGGAAGTCTTAAGACGTGGAAAGCAGATAACAATCAGCAGATCAACGACAAAGTACAAAGTACTTAATGGCGACAGAAAACAAAGCACTTGAGAAGGGTTTAGATCAAATAAGAATTAAACAACACCATGAGTTCTAATATGCCAAAATGAATAGTCCTAGAAGAGTGGCATAAGGTTGACCTTAGCGTCAAAAAGACAAAACATAAAAGCCTATTTCCTAACCTTTACATAAATGTATCTTTACTTAGTTATAGGCAATAAATCATAAGGAAAACGAGTCTCTTTATTCACTTAAGAGAATTTTGCATTGAAATGAAATATGTTTTTGTTGCAAATTCGGTATTTTCGGAAAGCTTATGCCGAGTTCTTTTCAAATGTGTTGATATATTTATTATTATTATTATTAGTATTCGGGATTTTTTTCACCCTTTTGTGATTTTTCAAAGGCAATATCTTTTTTCTGATAATTTATTTCCGGCAAAAACCGATATTACTTAAATACAGGCACGTATAAGTTACTAATTCACGATAATTTATAAAAAAATGTAGATAAATAAAAAAGTTGAGAAAATTTCAAAAAAGTACAAAACTATGCCTATCTCCAAAACTACAAGACTTAACCCATAGAAAGTATGCTTTAAATACTTGCAAATGATCCCATCTACACACTCTGTTCCTATGGCGGTTCATGTACCAGTCTCCCTGTATATATGTTTATCTTATATGCATGTTAGACTATAGGGCCTCCGAATATGCCAAATGGCAAACGTCTATGGTATACCTACGCCGCTGCAGATTGGCAATAGCAATAGCAAAGGCACAGTTAATTGCTTATTATTTTTAAAAAAGCTTATCATAAAGTGAATATTAGGGTTTGATTCCTCAAAAACCGTTGGAATAGGTACATAAAGTTAAGGCTGGAGTAACAGTTACAAAATTCCCTTGTATGCCAGAAGTCCTCAGTTCGAGTCCCCGTTGGGGTGTTTGACCACAGTCAACTCATGGATCTTTGTATTATTTTTATTTTGTAAAATTTATACATAAAAATTATAAAATAAATAAATACTAAGTTTATTTAACCGTTGACTATAAAATGACTAGGGAATGCAAAATCTGGATTTTTTGCTAAACCGGATTTTAAGGTTTTCTTTGATCGAAAACTCGGATAATCTCGATTTTTGGAGGTTTTAAATTTTGTTATGTTACTTTTCCTTTTACGTTATTTTATTTAGTTGAAAATCTTGTAAAAACGCAGTATTTTATAATAACTGAACTTAAACTATGACTACACAAGTCAGAGATTAATTGTTATACTGGGTGACTGGTGGGTGACAATTCGAGGATGCGATAGTTTAAGATCATACATGAAGAGAAAAAAATATGATAAAATAATAAATATTAATTATTTACTTAGTAAATTTGACAGAAAGTTAAAGAATTGATTACGCAACACACAGAAAGTTAAAGAATTGATGGCGCTACCAACTTGGCAGCGATCCGTGTGTCAGGTCACGTGCCTCGATTGATTCAGGCGTAAGCAAAGTAAATAGTAACAAAACTTTATTTATTTATAGGGAACTCTAGTGAAAAATTAAGAACCTAATTTTATCACATAATTATGACTAGAATCGAGTACAGAGTGTTCTCCTTCTGTACTTAAAATTTGTCACCCTGTATAGATAAAATTAAAATGAAAATCACTTTTAGAATTCAAATCCGTAATGAAAAAAGTATTCGCAATATGACATGCCCAAGGAAAAACGATGTATTGGGTTGGGGAAAAAATTTCTTCGCATTTTTTAAGAAAATTCAAAACATTGTTTAATATAGTTTATTGACATTTAACTAAAGTATGTATGTACCATTTTGTTCGATAACCTTTTGCCATCTTGTAGGTAGGGACATGATCCCATTGCTATAAAAAAATAGTCCTCTCGTGATGTTAACCTAACACTGCCTAAAGAATTCTGAAGAGACCGAAACAGGTGGAACTCTGAAGGTGCAAGGTCAGGACTATACGGCGGATGCATTAACACCTCCCAGCCAAACTCTCTTAATTTTTGCTGGGTGGCTATAGATGTGTGAGGTCTAGCGTTATCATGATGACACACCACACCCCTTCTGTTGATCAATTCCGGCCGCTTTCTCTCAACTTCTTGTTTTAATCTCATAAGTTGTTCGTAGTAGAGTTTAGAATCGATAGTCCTGCCTGGTGGTAACAGCTCATAATGAATAATGTCCTTCCAATCCCACCACACACACAACATCACCTTATTGTGAGTTAACCCGGGTTTCGCCACAGTCTGTGAAGCCTGACCGGCCTTTGTCCACGACCTTTTTCGCACGTTCTTGTCGTACGTGATCCTCTTTTCATCGCCAGTTATCAGCTTCTGCAAAAATGATTCGGTTTCGTTACGTCGAAATAAGGAATCACAAATGAGTACACGGTTCATTAGGTTTCTTTCAGTGAGCTCGTGAGGTACCCAAATATCGAGCTTTTTTGTGTACCCAGCTTTTTTCAAATGCGCCAAAACTGTTTTGTGGTCAATTCCCAGTTCTTCACTACTGCTATGTCGATCTTATCAAAGATCTTATCTTATCTCTCCACTTTTTCAAAAATGGCATCCGTAATAGGGCGACCAGAGCGAGGTGCATCTTTGACATCAAAATTTCCGGATTGAAAACGCTTAAACCAAATTTGTGCTACTCTCACAGACACTGCACTAGGTCCATAAATATCGCAAATTTTTTTCGCGGCTTGCGTTGCATTTTTACCTTTTTTGTAGTAACATTTTAAAATGTATCGAATTTCTTCATTAGATTCACTCATCTTGACAGTAGGAAAAACAAACGAAAATCACACATTTTCTTAATTTGAATTTGGAATTTTTTCTTTAAAATTTTAACTTTCAATGATACCAAAACCAGCAGATACAAATACTATAGCCAAAGAGGTTTTATTACAAGTTCATACATACCATAATGCGAAAAGACTTTTTCCCCAACCTATTATTTTAAATAAACTTACACAATAAAAGAATAAAAATGTAACAAAATGTTAAAGTGTTTTAACAACTAACATACCTAAAGAAAGGGCAGTCTACCTAAGGATGAATAAAATTTTACATTTTTATGTTTTCATCAAAAGGTTAACACATAAACGCATTGAGTGTTTCGTCATTCAGGTGCGATCTTAATTTATTGCAAAATATTCCAACCGTGGAAAAGGCTCTTCCACGGCTGGTCGGTGGAATGGACAGCAACATCTTTAAAACTTTTTTAAAAATTATCGCAAATCCTAACTTTTTCAAAAAGTGCCATTTGTACATGTATAAATGCAGCTAAATCAACCCTTGAACTTAACGGTTGGTGCTGTAGAGTATCGGTACCGCAGTACCTAATCTTGAAAATCGTTGATAAAAACGATAAAACTACGGTGCTTAACAAGAAGCATCAATTGTTGTGATGATAACAAGTACTTAAAAAAGAAAAAATTGGAGTTATTCGAAGAAACCGGATTTTGATACTGAAATCCAGATTTATTTAAAGTTTCGAAAATCCAGATCTTCCGGTTTTTTCGAATTTCAAAGTATCTGGCAATCCCTAACTATAACACAAGTTCATTAATTTTTTTGGGCTAGATAATGTAGGGTGAATGTTTCGATGAATGGGACCAACTGTCCCAATCCTTCTCTATCAGATAAAAGTATCCTCTATCATATGAAACAAGAATCACCAAAATCGGTTCACCCAGTCAAAAGTTATGAGGTAACAAACATAAAAAAAACATGCACAACGAATTGAGAACCTCCTCCATTTTTTGAAGTCTGTTGAAAATAGTAAAGAGAGATAGAGGTAGGTAATAATGTTGATCTGTCATTTAATTTTTTACTAATTTTTCCACAAAAGATATCTGATCTGGAAACTTTATTTTAACCAGAAGAGGACCAGTTGTAATTCTCAGGTAGAATGCCTTGCATGACAAATATACATTTTTCTAAAATGTGTTTTAGAAAACTGTACTAAGGGCTATTGTACTATTTTAAAAGGAGCATTAATTAAGCATATTTTTAAAGATTATGTACACTTTCAATGCCATAAATTTTTTATTCACAGTATTCAGTTAAACTGTAGTCTAGTATTCCGAAATGAAATAAATTGAGAATATTTCTCTTTTTTTTTGAACTTTTTTATTACCTATGAAGGTTTTCAAGTACTTATCATTAAGGTTTCAAGCATTTAACAATTAAAACAGTTTTAGGTAAAATTATTTACCTACATACTTACTTGAATATTAATTTTTTTATTGGCACTGTATTGAAACTGGTAGCCTTGAATATAGGTAGTTATGTAATAAAATTAACGGTCGGTTACATGATATGACTATTTTTATTAACATAAAAACAAAATTATTGCAAATAATGTTATTCATTTTTAAAAGAATTCTTACTTAAAAGAGTTACTTAATGAAATGACTTTGAACTTCTTAAATATTTTTTTATTAAAATCGTACAAATTTGTGCAGTAGGTATCTATATTTTTATCGTATAAAAATGGTGATAAATTGTATTTTTTTTAAATTTTATTATAGACTAAACCCTCGTTTGACTTTATTCCCCAATCCCCAGGTACCTGTGAGACTATGCGGGACGAGGATCTAACGCGTTTCGCGATTTCTTCGGATGTTTTTATTATCAAAAAAAATCCGGTCGACGTCGACCGACGTCAATCGACGCCGTCTGTCGACCGTCGATCGAATGGTATGGCAACACCCTAACGCGACGCGATTCCACCAGATTGCGGCGCGGCTGGGAAGGGTTAGAATCTGGTGATC
Source organism: Stenoptilia bipunctidactyla (assembly GCA_944452665.1). Lineage (NCBI taxonomy): Eukaryota > Metazoa > Arthropoda > Insecta > Lepidoptera > Pterophoridae > Stenoptilia > Stenoptilia bipunctidactyla. The sequence continues at coordinate 21,051,019 of OX101731.1, read as the reverse complement.
TAACGCGACGCGATATCACGGGTCCCTAACCCTTTCCGACCAGAGGAATTTAATCACATGGAGGAACACCTCGGAGTTTTACTCGGTAAGAGTCCGGTATAATAAATCCTTGAGGATAAGCAAGGTTATGACTACACCTAGGCCTGTTTTAAAGATAACATAATCATGGATACTTTATCAATTCTTAGCAGAGAACCGTCAGAAAATCCATACTTATATAATGTCTAGCATTATCATTATTAATGTATCTGCGGAGACTTGTTAATGGCTTACTCGACATTATGTTAAACCTAGTTCTTAAGTAAAAGCTGTTGGCCACCCAAATAATATAAAATAAAATAAATTATCAGGATTAGGAAAGAACTTGCTCTTCATAAAATATTTCTGGAACACATCATCACCGAAGCGGTAATATTAGGTGGCAGAACCTTATCGCCTCTACCGATACCTTCCGAATGGCCCTACCACCCCTGGATATGCGTGTCGAAGGAGGCGACTAATCAGAGGCCCCCGCTTCGTGATAAGACCCTTTCAAGTTGCGCCTGGCTAGCAACCACCCATCATATAAAATCTGCCGTATATCACCGCTACGACGGTGATGTGTTCCGGCAACATTTCATGAAGAGCCAGGACCTTCGCAAGCCATTGTGCTGTCAAATTCGACCTCAAATTCACTTTCCATCAGGTGAGATTAAAATCAAACGCGGGTTTTGTCACCTATAAAAAAAACTACTTTATCTAAACTCACAAGCGTGAATTATTGTTTTGTGCGCGTTATATAATTGATTATCAAACGAACTTACAAAGTGAAGTTCGATACCAATTATGTGACAGCTTCGTTCGAAGAGATTTATATTAACTTAGCGTAGTAGCGTTGCCACGCTACAGCCTTCATGCACGGATTTTTAAAGTACTAAATAAAAACTTTTCAATCACTCAATTGTCAATCCACTTTTCGCCATGTTCCGGCGTAGCGGTCGGCCCACGTTTTAAGTTCATTATGTTTAAAGACAATGTCTCATCTTATATTTATATTTTGGCATTTTATCTTTGGGGTTGGGAATAACTTGTACCTATATTTATGTAAACATTGTATGACATGGGTGGGTGTGTATAAATCTCTTCGAACGAAGCTGTCACATAATTGGTATCGAACTTCACTTTGTAAGTTCGTTTGATAATCAATTATGTTTCCAGCTTCGTTCTTTTCGATTTATATTAACTTAGCGTAGTTGTTGAGAGATAGCTAAAATGTCAAAATATAAACACATTATATTTGGGTTTATTCATTTCAGGTTCATTGTAAAACAAATATGTTTTTAATAAATCATTTTATTTACAGACAATTTCTTAGAGAAAAAAAAAAAAAAAAAGGACGGTAGGTACAATTAACTTATGAAGATAATAAAGTTCTTGCATATTGGCTATTATCTTTTGTTACAACTTCTTTGTTGTAGTATTTAGCAAAAGTTAGCGATGATTGAGACCAGCCAGCGGTCTTTCTAATCAAATCTAGCCCGACTCCAAGTCTATTGGCCGCCGAGGTAGAAGCGTGGCGAGTACTATAAGCTGTAAAAATTGATGTGTCTATTCCACTCTCCACAAGTATATCTCTTATCCAATGGCTCATTCGTTGGTTCGAAATTTTATTGTGAGGTTTTTTATAACTAATAAATAAATAGGGACAATTACTTCTTCGCAAATTACTAGTTTTACTTAAATATTCTATTAAACAATTAGCTGGACAAATTTCTGGTCGTTCAAAATAAAAAGGAAGTTTTAAAAGAGGTTGCATTGAATTAGGATTAGATGTTTTTATAAGATCCGGAATCTTAATAAGTATTTCTCTGTCGTTAAATGAAATATTTTCAACTTTTATAACAGCAAACGTTTGTATACGATGAGCAGTGACTAGAGCCAACAGAGTCAGAGTCTTTTTTGAAATAGTTTCCAGGTTAAGATCAGTATTAGGCCATTTTTGAGCTAAATAATTTAAAACGGTGCTAGGATCCCACGTAAAATCATACCTTGGTTTTGTAGGTCTTAACCTGAAAACTCCTTTCATAAACCTTTTAACTATATGATCATCAAGTACATTATTACCGAATAACAAACATAATGCTGACTTATAACTATTGATCGTTCCATATTTAGCGCCAGAATCAAAGACATCAGTGAAAAAATCAATAACGTTTGTTACAGATGCCAATGTAAAATCAAGATTATGTAACCTACAATAATCAATCCATTTTCTTATTGCACAATCATATTGCTTATAAGTGTTTTCCGATAAAGAGGAAAGCATTATTTCGACCGATTTACCGGATAGTGATCTCTTTAGTAAAGTTTGCCTGATAACCTCGCGGCTACCAGGCGAAGACTGTGATGTAAATTGTGTGCTTCTCTGAAAGGAGAATTTAATAGGTTAATATTAGGCTCAAATGTAATAATTTTATCAGTAACTATCAGGCTTTGAAATAGAGGAAACCAAGGTTGTGTAGGCCATAATGGTACGACAACAATGCCTTCCGCCTTATCATAAATAATTTTCTGAATAGTTTTTAAAATAAGTGAAAACGGAGGAAATGCGTAAAAAAATATGTCTTTCCATTTTATAGTAAATGCGTCTACTGTGAGTGCACCAGGATCTGCTATCCATGAAACATACCTCCGACATTTTGCATTTCGACGACTTGCGAATAAATCGATGTTCGGGTTTCCTAGTTCACTCTTAATTCTTAAGAATGCATAGTCCGCTAACTCCCACTCTGTGTCAGTAAATTTTTTGCGTGATAGTCTATCGGCTTCAAGGTTGTTCTTGGTATTAATGTACGAGGCAAAAATTATTATTTTACGCCTTTCACACCATTGCCAAACCTGTCTTGTGATACTGTTCAAATGAGGAAACTGTACGCTACCCATTCGATTTAAGCAAGCAATTGCAGTAACGTTATCAATTCTAAGGAGTACTTCACAGTGTTTAAGATCTTTTGCAAATACCTTCAAACCGAAAAAAGCCGCTCTAATTTCTAATTCATTAATATGTTGATTTAATTCGTCTTGTTTCCAAAAACCAAACGATTCTTTGCTATTACAATGTGCACCCCAACCAGTCAATGAAGCGTCCGAAAATATTTCAATACAAAAGTTATTAAAACGGAACCGAGAAATATCATATTTTACATGTTCTACCCACCACTTTAACTCATATTTAAGCTTGGCAGGTATTGATATTTTTTGTTCGTAATTTTGATGTTGTTTTAGGTGTAAGTATTTATGACGTTCTAATAGTTTTGTGTATATCCAGGAATAGTCTATGGCTGGGCAAGCAGATATAAGTAGACCGATAAGTCTAGCAAATTCACGCAATTTGCAAACATTTAAGGATAAAAAATGATTAAGGGTATTAGTGATTTTTGTACGTTTTGTTTCAGGTAAAGATAAGTTCATGTCTTTCGAATTAAATTCGAACCCCAAAAAATGGCAAACTGTACTTGGTTTTAAACAACTTTTTTCATGATTAACAATAAATCCTAAAGATTGTAATAAGGACACTGTGCAGCGTACATTTTCCTCACATTCTGTATATGTGCGTGCTATACATTGTATATCATCGAGATAATTCACTGATATAAATTGTCTAGATCTTAAGAATTGCATGACAGGTTTGAGAATCTTCGTAAAAACGAAAGGTGCCGTGCAAAGACCGAAAGGCAAGCAATTGAACTCGTAAAGCACATTGCAATAATTAAATCGGAGGTACTTTCGCTGGGAATTTTTAATGCTAATAAAAAAGTATGAATCTTTTAAATCTACGGATGCCATATAACAGTTTTTACTAATTAGTTTTAGAGATGTTCGGTAATCTTCTAGCTTAAAATGAGATGTAGTAATAAATTTATTTAGGTTTTTTAAATTTAAAATAAATCTTTTTTCGCCATTTGGCTTTGGCACTAAAAATACATTTGAAACAAACTCTCCGGTAACATGATCGCATTTAGAAATTGCATTTATTCTTAATAACTTTTGTATGGCACGTTCAAAATCTAAAGATTCTTGGGCATTCTTTGGAAAAACTGCATGTTGTGAAAATTGAATAGGCATCGAATGAAACGGAATTTCATAGCCTTCGATCCAGGAGAGAACCGTTATATCATTAGTGATTTTAGCCCACTTGTTAACATAATATCTAAGACGACCAGCGTACTGTACCTCAGGTTGGTCCTGAACTAGCGGCGATTGGGTTGTTGGGTCTTGTAAGGCGGCGCTGGAGGCGGCGGCGAGCGAGTCCGACGCGGCGGCGGCGGCGCCTGCATCCGGGGCGCTGGATAGCGCATCGCTGCTGACCGGAATTGCCCCGCATCGAACCTGCTCGCAACTTGTCTGGGATGCAGGGCTCTGGTGTTTAAATTTCCTTTTACTTTATTTCTATTGTTAAAATTGTTTCGGTTTAATTGTTTGTAATGATTTTGACTCTTTAACGAGTCACCAGATTTTTGAATAGATTTAGCAGCATTTAATTTTTCAGTGAGATTTTCACCGAAGAGAAACTTATCTCGAGTGGTGTCTACAAGAGCCCATTTTAAATCGGTATTGATAGAAGCAGTGACAAACTTTCGACGAGTCTTCGTTTCTGTATTGTGACTGTCACAAAGGAGACGGCTTGCGTCGCTTAGTGGTCTTAGTAAGTCTTCTGTTGTATATTGATTAGAAATCAACAAGTCTGTTACCTGGGCCAAAGCTGCTAGTGCAGCTGATATTTGTTTTTGTCTGTTAAGTAAAGAATAGTCCCGTTTTACCAATGTTTCAGGAAGGGCCGCTTTGACCTCAGGATTTAGCTTTGGTGGCACTAATAGGTCACAGTTAGCCGGAATGAGGTACTCACTTATAAGTTTCTCCTTGGTTTCTTTAGGCATACCTTTAACTAATATTTGCTGCCATCGGACAGCGATATCTTTATGAATATTATTACCAAAAGGTGTTTCTGGTTTAGGTGCATCACCAAGAATGTTTAAAATTGTTTCGTTAAGAATATTTTGTGGTGGACAATGCAACTGTTCAACTGTGGCGGATGTAACAGTGGCGGATGCTTGCGGTACTGCAGATGGACCTGGCTGTGGTGACCAAAAGAGGTCATAAGGAATTTCATCTTCCTGGTTGTGTTGTTCCTGTGGCAATAATGGCTCAGGTACTGGCGAGATGGAACCAGCCCACTGACTCGGTGGCATGTAAAGAGAGTCGTGGTCGTAGTTGGATGTGACGTCAGCATCGTCAGGTCTGTGCGGACCTAAAAAGTAAAAAATATACTTTTGTAATGAAGGAGAATACCCAGTGCGGTAAGCTCGCATCGTGTATACAATGGTAAAGACCATTTTAGTTTATAATGAAGGAGAATACCCAGTTTGGTAAGCTCGCATCATGTTTGTAATGGTTTAAAGAAACCGTTTTAGTGTATAATGAAGGAGAATACCCAGTTTGGTAAGCTCGCATCATGTTTGTAATGGTTTAAAGAAACCGTTTTAGTGTATAATGAAGGAGAATACCCAGTTTGGTAAGCTCGCATCATGTTTGTAATGGTTTAAAGAAACCGTTTTAGTCTATAATGAAGGAGAATACCCAGTTTTGGTAAGCTCGCATCATATTTTAATAAACGGTAAAAGCCCAGTTTGGCAGTTACGCATTTAAATATTCTTGAGGGTTATTTAAATACTCACTTGGTAAACTGTCTCGTGGCGAGAGATCTCCTTTATTCTGTTTTTCTTTCAGCTTATCTTGTAATTTCTGTATTTTTTTTATAAGTTTATCTTGATCCATATCCTCATATTTTCGCTTTTTCTCCATGTTTAAAGACAATGATTTTTTAAATAAAACTGTATAACGAGTGACTGTAGACGAGACGCGTGTGAAGGCTACAGCACGGAAACGCAGAATGAACTTAAAACGTGGGCCGACCGCTACGCCGGAACATGGCGAAAAGTGGATTGACAATTGAGTGATTGAAAAGTTTTTATTTAGTACTTTAAAAATCCGTGCATGAAGGCTGTAGCGTGGCAACGCTACTACGCTAAGTTAATATAAATCGAAAAGAACGAAGCTGGAAACATAATAGCAGATAATAGCTACCCAGCTATGGATATTATTAAGATTGTAGGTATCTTTGATACTCTTTTGAAAATAAATTATAAATTCAACATAAGAGCAACGCACGGGACATCTTTTATAAAAACGACTACTCGGCGGAATGAAATTGTTTTACGTACATACATACATACCTACATAACTTCACGCCTGTATCCCTTATGGGGTAGGCAGAACAACAGAGGTTATAAAACCATCTGATGTCACGTTTGACAAATTTTGAGCTATTATAATGATGGATAGACACTATTGCAGTGACAGGGGGTCAGCCTATCGCCCACAAAAAGCCTCCAATAAAACCTCAGTCCCTTAACTGACTTTTACAGTATGCCCGGGAAGAGAAGCAGCTGGCACATTCTAAGTTTTTCTTTCACTCCCAGTACAGCATGGAAGGTTTTATGATTTTTTATAATTCTTTGACAATGACATAGAATGTCAATAAATTTGAGAAGAGCTTGAAGCTGTTGAGAACCTACTTTATTCATTAGATAACTTTGATTTGACTATTGAAAATCAGGCCTTAATCGAAAAATGCCATCTTCTTAGGGGTCAGTAAAAGAAACAGAAAAAACGGGTATACGGAATAACCGCATCCTTGGGTCGTTATTAGAATGAATTGCTCTTCTGGATAAATCAGTTATTTGATTATAAATGGTAGAACACTGAATTTAAGTACTGAATTTCATAGAATTCTTCACTAAGACTTATTATGAATTACCTACGAAACCCTTGCTAATATAATCTATCTATTTATTCAAAGTGAATCCTAAGATAGATAAACTATCGGTAATAAATACGAGCATTTACCTTACTTCTAAAAATAACTTATGAAAAAATCGTTTTATCTTGTAATTAGATGAGAACTGTTTAATGGTTGCGTTCGATCACATCGCACGGTTTAGCAAACCAATTATTTCAAAACGTTGGCATCCCTGATTACGCAAGGCTCGCCACAAAACAGATTGTTGTCCATCTGATGACCGTCCTTCTAACTGCACGGTTGGTGATTACTTCATTTTCTGAATAATCATTGTGCATTGCTAATGTGGCGTAGGTTAAATTATAAAACCATAAAAAACTAAATCTACATGCATTTTGCTGAAGATTAAACCAGTCATTAGTAGGTCGTGACTTCGGTTGGAGTCACGCGTGTTATGTAAGTATACCAACATCATCAACATGAAATAAATAAAATAAAAATAAAATCCCCAGACAAAAACTTGTGAAATGGGAGACCATGTAGCGAACTAGGGTAGATTGTCCAAAATAATGACCGCCACTTTGGGTAACACTGTCTGCCTCAGACGCCACTTGAATGCGTACCCATGCCTATTTTATATTTACACTAGTTTTTGATTACAAGCCCCTTTTATCAAAAAAGGTTAGTTAAAACAGTTGATTTACCAAAAAATCAACTGTTTCAACTAACGTTGTCTAGCCTGCAACTGCACTAACCCCTGATGAAGGACCCCATAAAAGTTCGAAACTAGTCGGACACCTTAGATAATAAAGTATGAGTAAAAGCCACATAATAAACAGTACTGTCTTCAAACAGATTATGTATTGATTATGTAGATAATGTATCCTTATAAATTATGTACTGTATTGAAGTCGTCGTGGCGCCGTGGTTACTGTGAGTATCATACGATATCACAGGTTAAGCAACGTTCGGCGCGGTCGGTACTTGGATGTGTGACCGCCGACCATTCATATCTCACGACGACTTCCGTGCTTCGGAGGGCACGTTAAGCAGTCGGTCCCGGGTGCTGTATACTTGTATACAGTAGTCGTGAGGGTTTGTCAGAAGCCATCTAGGCGCCCTGAAAATTCTGGCATCCACCACCCAGCACTGGGCCAGCTAGGTGGATTATGGCCTATACCTCCTCTTCACCCAGGGGAGAGACTCATGCCCTGCAGTGGGCTCATTACAAAGAGTTGTGATGATGATGATTCAAACAGAACATACAAAAAAATTGAAAAGCGATAATTAAATATTTACATACACACTAATTACATAAAGCTTCATTTATATGGCGTGCTAGGAAACTGTCCACATGTATGTAAGTACGTGTGCCTGTTGGACGTAAGCCCTTTCAAATATTATTTTGTTCTAGTTTTTAATCTCTATGTTATATCTATATTTGACTGTCTTGTTTATGAGATACAGTCTGGTGATAGAAGGACAGAGGGATAGCGGATTCCGAAAATGTATGAGGGTGTGATAATAAGATGTCTGTTTCTTATTATTTCACCAAAGAAACCAATATGGCAGACCAAAAAGTTGGCATACTGTACATACATACATAACTTCACGCCTGTATCCCTTATGGGGTAGGCAGAACACGAGAGGCTTTTTTTTTTTTTTTATAAGTGACTAAACCCGCGTTTGACCTCAATCTCACCTGATGGTAAGTGACGATGAGGTCGAAGATGAAAGCACACAGGTTTAGGAAGGAACTGGCTCTTTATACAATATTGCCGGAACACATTACCGCCGGAGCGGTAACATTTGGCGGCAGACTTTATATAAAGGGTGGTCGCTAGCCAGGCGGACCCAGAAGGGATCCTACCACCAAGCAAAAACATCTGATGTCACGTTTGACTTTGGAGGTATTATAATGATTGAGCATGACTATTGCAGTGACAGTGAGTCAGCCTATCGCCCACAAAAACTTATACAACCTCTGTCCCTTAACTGACTTTTACAGTATGCCCGGGAAGAGAAGCAGCTGGTGGATACATTATATGTTTTTGACGCAAAAGGATGAGCCCACGGCGCTTAAAATGCAATACACACAGGTATTAAGGTGTTACCTACAAGTTTTAACAGTTTCAAATTTTACTAAATAAGTACTGTTTCAATTTGTTTCCAACACCCTCGTTCTGGCTACTGTCGCATCCGTAACGAACATCCCTGTAAAAGCGCCGAGTTGCTTTTCCCACGGAGCACTTATTGCAGCAACTGGCAAGTAACCGGTTACATTTAAATGGGACTACGTACAAGTTTCGAGTTCCGGTGATCGTCAACAGTTTTCAGTTGCTCTAGTCGATGAATAAGCTAGTTTCTAATTGCCGGCACTTGCAACTATTAAATATGTGCCGGTTTTTAAAGTTGCTATTTCCGCAACCGCTTTTTTGGCATCCATCGTCACACGGAACGCTAATCACTATCGGTGTCATGGAAGACAAACGTCCCATCCATATTTTATAAAAAAAAAAAAGAGTGAGGGACTCTACTCACAAAATCCATAAAATTACGCAAACGTAAACGTTATAGCAACTAACAACTTTTTACAGGAAACTTTTATAGACTTGATTTGATAGCGGCCGCAACGCGAGTTGCTTCGTGGGCAAAGCGCATTTATTTGAGGAATCTGCTTTTGCAAATTACAAAGTTCTAAAACAGAGAATTATTTATTTATTTATACATACTTTAGTTTAAAGTACAGAAACAGTAAAAGAAAAAAACCGCTGAAGAGCGATTTCTTCCAGACAACCATTAGTTAGTCCGACGCTAAATGTATCGCAAGATTACGTGATTTAGTTTTACTTTTTCTAGTTTATAAAACTGCAACCTGTAAAGGTAAGAAAGGTCAAAAGAACAGATCTTAATCAGAAAGCTTTTGTCTTGAGTAACTCAGTGATTATCTAGAGGTTGCTCAACTTACTCAAGGCACTAAATCGTATCAATCTTTGCCACAGGTATGTTTATAGGTAGATAATGAAGTTTTAGTCCGGGGCGCGCACTATTATTTATGCATTACTTAATTTAAGGCCCGAGTTTTCAATGGTCAGATAAGAGTTATCGGCTGAATAATATAACGCTTGTGGCAAATAATTCAATGCAGTAAAATGACAGTTCCAGTGTGCCCACTTTCGGGAAGAAAAAAATTGTGATGTGGTTTAAGTGAATGAATGTAATTAATTTTAAATAATAATATCGTAAAGTATAAAAAAAAATTTTTGGCTCACAAGAGTTTTCTTTTCTTATGGTGCTGTTAGCGAAGGGCAACTATCCTAGAATTTTTAACGACAAAACGACTTTAAAAAGCAGATGCTATAAAATCGATTTTACTTTAACTGTAACCGTTTTAAAGCACAAGGTATGTTTGGTAATTAATTATTTTCATTAAAGTTACCTTAAAGATATAGTACACACCTCAAATTCAATTATTTATAAATTTCTTTAATATTTTATGCATAACGAATGATAAATACTCGTTCGTTTCCAATCATTCTCATTCCATACTACACTACGAAGTTTTTAACTGGTATCATTATTTTTTCTTTTTCACGTTTTGATCTGTCAGTTTACTGCATTGAATTATTTTATATAGAGATCGCGCCAAACATCTAAGTAATCCCCTTTGAAGTTTTTTGCAAGGCGTTTCGCGCAGGTGTTTTACTTACACAAAACCTGCGCGAAGCGTCTCCCAACAACTTCAGAGGGGACTAGGTCGCGATTGTCGCGATCTAATTCGCGTCATCTATGTAAATATATCTGTGATCTAATCGCTAGTCTGGGTTTCGACTCTATTATTTGTGCAGCCTAATCATGATAGCAGCTTTTAATGGAACTTGCAAAATTCGATCTATTTTCAATTGCTTACCCACTTCAAACATTCGTTTCGGAAGTTATTTAAAAGAACACTTGCTCCTAATTCAGCCATGCGGTTAACGTTAAGCTTAATTGAAAAACTTTTATTGAATAAGCGGTGTGAATGTAAAAAAAATATATATTTATGTGGCGTTCAGCCGATTCCTACTAGCACTGGGTGAAATAAAACACAATCAGTACTTAGTCAGAGGAGTCGACACGTCCACTCGCACGCGCTGTCAACCGGTCAATGCCATAACAGAGTTACGAGAGGGCGCCTCGATGCCTCAATCTTTATTCCATTCACTCGTTCATTCCGAGTCACCACATCTCTCCTTTCTTTTTTTTTTTTTTTTTTTTATTAAAAAGTTACATTATTTACAAATTGAACTGAATCTACACCACTTCGGAAAGTCGATCTGTTGAGAAGAAGTGGCAAGAAACTCAACAGCAATCATCTTTTTAAATACACAATAACAATTTCACATAACACTTATCCTTAAATCTATTGAAGGGTTATAGACATTTTAACATATTTTATAACCTTAATTAACTAATATAATTTTAACATATTGTTATAAAAGACTACACTAATGGGAAACTAGTACTAAAATATCAGTTTAGTTATTCTCTTATACAATACAGAATTGCGTACTATAATGCGAAAAGACTTTTTCCCCAACCTATTAAAACAGTCTGGGAATGACACACCAAATACCCTCGATCTTCTTTAAAACAACAACATTTCGATGACACTCCAGCTTGTCCTTTCCTTTTTTTTTTTCCATTTCTTTCTTTCTATCCTTGACCTGTTCATGAGCTACGTCATGTTCCAAGTGAATAGCGTAAGTAGGAGTGTATAACCTAACCTGTGTATAACCTATCAAAAAGAATTATAAAGAAGGCAATTTGCCTTTTCCAATGCGGAGTATTATTGTGCATTGTAAGATAGTCTAACATTTTTCCAGTCTGACTTTTGGGCTTGGCTTATTTTAACCTCGCTCAATATTGGATAGTATTGTGTAATATTTTAGCTAGTTCCATACAAGCAAATATCGAAGACACAATTTATTATTTATGATGAACCTCTTTCTATTACGAATATTTAAAGAAATTAATTTTTGGCTTTTTGTTATTTCTACCTTGACTGTGAGAAACATGAGCTCTTTGGAATGTTTTACATGCCTTTGAGTTGTCAGTGGTCGTTTCTAAAACTTGAATCACTTTTGTTTTTTTTTTTTCAAGCCTTTAGTAGGTACATCCTAATAAAGTGATAGGAAAGTCTGGTTTAAATTCTAAGCTCTTAATAACATGCTTTTGTTATAATATCAATAAATTATAATTTTACGTTTGTCCGTATTGATTTTATCTAAATCTTCGGTGGCTTCAAAGGACAATTGATTACGCAATTTTTTAACAACCTTGATAAATTTTATCAATATCAACATATCTTGCTTTAAATAATGAAAGTTTATATTGATTCTCAGCCTGGGAAAGTCTGTAAACCTTCAACCTGGACACAACCAGGTTATGATCGACTTTATTTATAGCTTTTCTAACCTACTATGGTTACAAATTAATTACAATTTCAGTAATCTCAGTCAGACAATTTTGTCTGAACTAAAACAATAAGGGTACTAAATCAAGAGATATAAGCAAATGTCGGCTAGGCCAATAACACTGCACAACAAATAAGATGCAAAGTACAATAACTGGACTGCACTTAGTTATACAATAACACAATTTGAAATCATGTGAACTTGACCCTCCACAGTTCACTCAGTCAGTATTTTTGGTTTTTCTTGTTATTTCTTTGTTAAATTTAATTTATTAATTAAAATCGAATATAATAGTATTATTGCCACTAACTGTTCAAGTGAAATAAGTAACTATAACTAAAACCAAGTGAATTGCATAGTGCATAACTTCACGCCTGCATCCCCCACGGTGTAGGCAGAACACCAGAGGCTATGAAACCATCCGCGGTCTCGTTTGACAAATTCAGAGGTACTATTATGATGGAGAGAGGCCATTGCAGCGACAGGGGGCCAGCATATCGCCCGCAAAACCGTCAATAAAACCTCTGTCCCCCAACTGACTCCCACGGCATGCCCGGGAAGAGAAGCAGCCGGCACATTCCACGTTCCTCTTCCACTCCCAGTCCAGCATGGAAGTTGAATTAATGCATTATATTACTACAAAGTGAATTTGTTGTAAAGTTTTATTGAAATGACACTTAACTTTGAAAGTGTGTAAAACTTTCTGCAATATTAGTGAAAATCATATACAGAAACCATTATTAAATTAATATCGGTGGCTCTAATGGACCAATAAAAGTTGGCAAAAATAAATGGGGTAAGAGTTTGGTCTTTGGTATATAGTATAAGCTATATCCTAACTCACCCAATAAAATGCATGGTATAAAAATAATTTTATTTGCGTTTTATTTATTTATGTATGTTTTTGGAGAACCAACAGCTTTGTTACAAACTTATATACTGTTTAATATAAACTATGGAGAGCCAATTAAAGGTTCCCGCGATTATATAACTGGATAAAAATTAGGTAGTAGCGTAAAAGAGAAGCTTGAAGTTTTGTAAGAATCGTGGCGCCAACGCGCTTCGAAATCTTTTCGGAAGTAGGTAACTTTTCTTCCTCCAATCTTAGTCTTATTATATTAAATTTTACGCCATTATTGTTAGGACAATGTAGGGCCAATGTTATTAATAAAATCATTATTTATACCAAGCTTGAGCACTTATAAATTTGCATTTTTTTTTTGTTTACTCATTTCCAAATGGGACGCGAGCATTAAATAAACCCAGCATAGTTAGGGTTAGGTAAGCTATGAATGTTTTGCCTGTTTTGATACTACCACAGAACATCTCTTTAGCATTTCCTCAATATTTTGTGACAAAATATTACATTTGATGCCAGAATCTATTAGTAAATCGACATCCACACCGCCAATACGACATTTGCATCATCGTCGATGTAAAATATGTAATCGACATTGGTAGTTTGCCTACGCCGAGACTCTTTATTGTCGTTAGGATGTGTTTTTATCATGAGACATTTGAGCAGGTGTTCGTTTGATGGTGCATGTGCACTATTGTTTTTTGAAATGACCTGCTTAACACTTTCAATAAATCTCATATTCTTTTAATTTTTTTTTTCTTGCAACTTCTTTATTCTGCAAACCGCTCATCTGTCTTTCGACTGTTTTGGCGTTTTGATTCAGAAATTATCATATTTATGGTAAAGTTATCTCCTAGTAAAAAACTTTCTTTCTTAACTTTGAACAACTGCACTTTTCTATAATCTGTCTTATCAGATTATCATTTTCGTTAGAGAAGTTTTATTTCGAAATTTGCTTTCGAAGCCTAACCAGAAACTTTTCAAATTTTTTAACATTTTCGTGGCGCATTAATCGAAAGACATGACGTTCATACATGTAACTTTGTTGAGGACAAAATATTCGTTTACTCCCCTACTGCTATCTTATAGACATCTATATTTCCTTGTCTTTGACATGTGCGCCAGGAATATTATAGTAAATTTCTTGTTGGGACAGCCCTGCAGAATACAATAAAGTAGCATCAATTTCGGTGGCTACAAAGAAAACTTTCAAACCACGCTTGAAGCTCTAACGCTTATTTTAATTGTATCTAATATGATATCTACTTTATTTCAGTTGACCTTTATTTAACCAAAATGACATTAATTCCAATTAATTATTATTTTATTTCAAATCGTTCCAATAAATTTCATTTCCGTTATGAAATTTCAGTTGACTCGATTTTGTCAGGGAAATATTTAATTTAATATATTTAGTTTTTTGAGTATAAGTATACGTTATAAAAAATATTGTAAGTTATTCCATTTTACACTCATTTATATCATTTCAGATAAATGAATTGTTTTTCGAAAATTTAATAACTAATGGCAGAATGAATACACCTTTCTAACTAGTTATAATAGTTTTCTTTTGTAAGCAACATAGTTGCTTTTGTTTATGTTAACCGACGAATCTTATTTCCTTAATTTGTTACATGACATATTAATTAATGTTACATTTGTAAAAGTAAAGAGCTAACGGATCATATTTTTACTGTTTGTTGTATTTATGTAATGAAAACCTACAACAGCCAATTAATTATATATTTTTTAAATAAACATAACATTGTGATGACACAATAACTATTTTAGTGCAGTTGTTTTTAAAAGTTGTTATGTAGTGCCCCTCCTGGGTTACGGGTTCACTGTCACGCCGAGCCCTAGGTAACGTCAGACACCGACTCCGTCGCTCAACCGACTGGCCGTTTCACGTTACTCCAACTTGCGGACATGAGACAGTGTACAGTATCTACTTAGCAGATACACAAACACTACTCGTTATACCATTAGATGGGAAGTACATTGTACAACCTCATGGGAACATTTTAGTTGCATTAGATGAGAAGTACATTGTACAATTTCATAGAAACATTTTATTTGCATAAATTGATTGATACAGGCAACCTGATTTATCAATTATCAATTCACTTAAATGCAAATCGCTTATATTTATTGTTTCTACAAGACTAATCTATTTATTTCTTATTAATGGGTTGATTATCCATTGTTACTAAGAAATTTTCAACTTTAACATTGTTTGACAAAAACATCATTGTACAATCTCATAGAAACATTTTATTTGCATAAATTGATTGATACAGGCAACCTGATTTATCAATTATCAATTCACTTAAATGCAAATCGCTTATATTTATTGTTTCTACAAGACTAATCTATTTATTTCTTATTAATGGGTTGATTATCCATTGTTACTAAGAAATTTTCAACTTTAACATTGTTTGACAAAAACAATTCGAATGGGTTGTTATTACCACGATGACTCATGAATATTTCAACCGATAATTTAGGATTTTTGTACTTTTGATTACTTGATCAAATTCAGGTAACCAGAGTTGAAAAACATTTTTGCGAAATTCATGTTATTTTACATTAGTTTATCATTGAGTCATTTTTTAACCTCATTTTAATGATGAAACTGTATAACCATAGAATTTTACACCAAACATTTCATTAGTATTGATGTATTAACAATCTATCCAAAATGAGCAAATTTGCATTTATGCAATGAGAACTTTTGTACCTAACTAGTATTGAACAATTGTGATTCTAGATACAATTATTATTGAATTTTGATATTGATATGATAGTAAGCTTATTACTCAAAGCATATTAAAAAGTAAGGCACTTAGTAAGATTCACTTTAAATTTATTTTTAAAATAATTTTATACGTCAAGGGACTTTTGTAATACTTTCTGAAATAATTTACAGCGTGTCAGTATAAATATTAATATATTAATTTACACTTTCTCTTTTTTTTTTTTTTTTTCATCTCAAATATAAAAATTGCTCATTATGGACCAGTTTGAACACAGTAACACATTTGTTCTGCTTTTGCAGAATAATAGTATATGTACTCACATATTTATCCTCGTCGCCAGTTGTGGCGTTCAGCCGATTCCTACTAGCACTGGGTGAAATAAAACACAATCAGTACTTAGTCAGAGGAGTCGACACGTCCACTCGCACGCGCTGTCAACCGGTCAATGCCATAACAGAGTTACGAGAGGGCGCCTCGATGCCTCAATCTTTATTCCATTCACTCGTTCATTCCGAGTCACCACAATTTATTAGGCATATCTACTACTATTATTTGCTGAGTTTCATTTTTATTTATTTAAATTAATTATTTATTTTTTCCGTCAAGGAAATAAAATATGATTCATACCGAGACACACCAACTAAGAGCCAAAAAGGTCGCCTTTATTTTATATTGACCGGCGTATTTAAGTAACTCTAGTACCTAAACAGTGTTTGTAAACAGTGTTTATGAATATGGAAAAATTAGGTATTTGGAAAAAAGGTATTTGAGTATTATGATGTAGCATTTGTCGGACTTTGGAGACATTCATGGTTCTTAAAATTAGGGATTTAAAAA
This sequence comes from Stenoptilia bipunctidactyla, assembly GCA_944452665.1. Classification (NCBI taxonomy): domain Eukaryota; kingdom Metazoa; phylum Arthropoda; class Insecta; order Lepidoptera; family Pterophoridae; genus Stenoptilia; species Stenoptilia bipunctidactyla. Next base: position 21,034,270 of record OX101731.1, on the reverse strand, counting down.
ATATTATACTTATTCCTTACGTAATGCCTAATGTAACTTAAAATAAGTTAGAGGCATACCTATACTTAGTCCTTAGATAAACATTAGATAATAGGCAAGCTAGGGAAAAGCTAATATATTACTAATATTACTATTAATATTACTAATATCTTCGACAAAGCAAAACTAAATTTGTGTTTCGTAATTCTTAATTTTGTTTCATTTCATTTTGGCTGCGACAGACTAAAATAAGTTTAAAAGTATAAAGTTGTTATTGCAACATAAATCAAAATATCATAAAAACTAATTAAATTAGCATAGATGGTAAGCGAAATCAAAATGTTACCGAAAATTTTACTCGAGTGCATATTTAAACCGTGTTTCTTCCCAATTGTTACAAAATATTAGCTAAATGTTTAAAATATTGCGATGACGCTTCAAGAGTTTAATATTATGTTAATGTGTTGGTTATGCACATGGTTATTAGATATTGCGACATAGCAAACGGTGGTTCTAACTTGTTTTCGTAAAGTTATTCAAGTTAAATAATAGGTAGTGATTTTAAAGATAAATTAATAGTCTTAAAATTCAACGCGAATGATCTCTCTTATTCAATATAGAAACCCACACGTTGTAACCTCAACATCAAAACTTATAAAAATACTTTGCATTAAGTAATAAGCGTTTTCATGCTTAGATATTAATTCCATTCAACAATACTTAGGTAAGTACCTACTTCACTTAGGTATTTTTCACGTTAATATTAGATACCTATTTTGTGAATTTGGAATGAGAATAAAAAAATAAAGTAGATGAGTTACAGACTCGTAAAGTTTCCACGTAAATCACCACGAGCATTATGTCCCACAATGCACATAACTATGGTCACGATGTACATGTACATGGTCCAGGGTCTCAACTATGGTCCACCGATCTCATCGAACAAAAACCCTTTTGTTGCGGTAGGAAACGACATCTACTTTATTGTTTTGTACTATTTCGTTTGCTTAAGGCACGAAGAGATTTTCGTGCATTTGACAAGTGGCGTCGTGGATTGATGCCATTCGATGTTCGCAAGAAGAACTTGTTTACGCGGGCTTTGTGAGTGTCGAAAACTTTTATAAAAATAAATAAATAAATATTTCTGACACTCACACAACATTATCTAGCCCAAATTAAGTTTCTTAAAGAACTTGTGCTATGGATACTAGATAACTGATATATGTACTTAAGAAATATATAAACATACATATTGAATAAATACATATTTTTTTTTATTAGAATAAACTTAAATAAACATATAAACATCCATGACTTGACGGCTAATATCTGTGTTCATCACACCGATATCCGCCGCCGCCGGGATTCGAACCCAGGACCTCTGGCATAGAAGGCAATGTATGTTACCACTACACCAGCCGGTCGTCAACTTTTGTTTATTAGTATTGGTTACAGTACATCAAAAATACCTAATTGGACTTAAATTGAAGGTAACTAATTTGTGTTTTTGTCTTAGAGTACTCAGGATTCTATAAAATAAAGCTCTCAACTATGGTAAAATTGATCGTAATAAGCAACTATTGCCATACGTTTTAACCTGGACCATAGTTGTCAACATGCCATACAACTATATTCAAATATTTATTAAATAAAAAAAATCTAAATATGATTCAAAATACATTTGACTACATTATGTACTCAATGACTACGCTTTGCATAATATAAAAACGACAATAGATATTATATTTGTATAAATACATTCTAAAATAACAAGAAAGTAAAAAAAAATGTGTATAATCTGGACCATAGTTGTGTAGTTTTACGGTACGGATTTTTTGATTGATAGATAACCGATCTACCTGTTCTGTGTGATACTCAATGTTCTAATATCGATCACTTCAAATCTAGATCTAGATCTACATTTTGCATCTTCGTAATCTGAATCTGATTTGAGTAAAACACAGTAGTAGCCTACTACTGGCTTATAAACTGTAATCGTAACATGACATGTAACAACATGATTTGTAAATAGGTAATTTGATTGTTTCAATGTAAAAAAATCTTTTAATACTTGCATAGCAGTGAGAACAGCTTCTTATGACAAAAATGAACTACTCTTAAACGTAAAAATTCAATCCATGTTTATTTATTTTTGACACATTTTAATTCTAATTGATAAATTTTATTGATGCAGGACTTTTTATAGTTTTTAAATCAATCAATCTTTGTTTATTCTATAATTTTATTATAAACCAAATTACTGTTACTATTTTTTATAGTTTTTAATATTTATTTATACATTTGAAAAACGTATCAATTGCACTGTCCATAACAAGGTTTTTTAACATAAATAAAGCTCCCCTGTTCCCAAGCTGTAGCAAAATATCAGCGCTTTGCTCTAATTTTTTCAGTTGTGTTTAATTTTTGAATTTTTTTTTGAATTTTTTTTAACTGTATTTAATTTTTAATTCCATTTTTTTTAATACATGTGTGCTTGTGGTAATCAATAAACGATTTATCTATCTATCTACTTTAAATGGGCATTGAAAGTAAGCCTTACATCTAGAGTGACCCAGTTTGTTTATGTATAATAGCTCAAAGTAGGTACGTTTAATTTGCGATGGTGTGGCAATGTAGCGCATGCCTTAAATGAACTAGACATAAGAGACCGCAGGAACTCATTGTCACCGCAATTGTGCCTCTACGAGGGCAAACCCTGAACCTGAAGGGACTCTTGTCCCTTACTAACTGGACCAAGTAGTTACGAGCTCATGTGACTACATTTGCGAGACTGAATGGACAGTAAAAAATATATGTTACCTAAGATTACCTTTGCAGATCCTAGTAAAAGAACGAAGACCAGATCCACTGCATACCGCAACTCTCTTTAGAACTCACTAGCTTTCAAAAATAGATTTCACGCGCAGAAACTTTGTGATAAAGCGTGGTTTACCGATTGTGGAGTAACTTTATAAAAATTTACAAAATGCTATCCTACGGCAACATTCAGTTAGTACAATCGGCTGCGAGGATTTTCAAAAAAAATCTATATTTCAACCCCTGCAACCCTCTTTTTGCAATAAAAGCAGTGTGTTCCTTTTCTCAAGATTAAGTCTATACCTGTGCCAAATTTCATTAAAATCGGTTATGAGGATTTTAAAACTAATGATCAATGCCTCTCAACTCCTTTTTGCATTAAAAAGTAGTTTGGACCCTTTTTCAAAATCAAGTCTATATTTGCACCAAATTACACTAAATTCCGTTCTGTGGATTTCCAAACAAAATTGCATCCCCTATTTCTACCTATCCACCCCTTTTCCGTGATAAAAGGTAGTCTATGTTAGATCTATCTCTACCAAATTTTGTTAGAGTACCTTAAGCATGCAAGCGTAACAGACAGACTCACTTTCCCATTTATTAATGTTAATATAGATAATCCAGAAATTAAATTTTGGTCTGCTTAAACAGGGCATAGTTGTATAAAAGTAAACTTATGGTTAAATTTGATATGTAGATCGCGTTGCCAAAGTGTAATGATTTCCAGTAGATACGGCAGCATGTCAAGGCCTGTAATAAACAGATGTTTATTTGCTTCAAAGCGAGGCTTCACTACACGCAAATTGACAACACTAAAGATAATAGACCAGAAGGTTATATTAAAAAATAGAAGTATGAAAAACTGTATTCAAAGATTATTATTCTTGTATAATAATTTTTGTACTTGTACCAGTGGTGGGCTGTAGTTGGTTTTGTATAGCACGAGCAGTAACGGTACGCTCTCGACGGGCAGTTAAACGAAGGTATTGTTCGTCTTTAGTAGTTAAGGCCCGGTTTCTTCCTGACCCGCGTCTTCTAACAACACTACCAATCTCCGGGTAGCGAGCCCAAACATTTCGGATAGCTTGCCATGATACACCTAGGCGTAGAGCTACTGGTCGTTGAGATTCTCCCTCTTGCAGCAATACTAGGGCTCTAGAAGCTATTTCTATGCTCATTATGGTGCCAAATACGTGGCATTGTAATTATTTCTAATGATAAAACTCAAAAAAGTAGTGAAACAAATCGAGAAACGTTCGTAACCATAGTCTAAACATAAGTGAATAAGAAATTGTGAATAGGGTAATTTTAACTTGATTTGTTTATGTCTTTCCACTTGAGGGTAAAGATTAAAGAATACATAAACATATCAATTTTATGCAAAGATACTTAAGCTAGCTTAAAATCAAGTTTAAAATGTCATACAATCGTTTTTTGTGAAAAAACGAGGTAGCCCCTATTTCGTTTGAGTTAACGAAATGGGATCTACTGCCAATCACAATTTCTACTAATTTTTAGGTGAGATAACGCTAATTGATATTTTTCTTTAATTCTATATCGAATAAGCTAGGATAAAAAAAATATTTAAAAGGTACTTACTTATTTAAACTTAAATGTAACATTTAAAAAAAATAAAAAATAAATTCAATCTGCATCCGACCTTCTGTGTCAATTCGTTTTAAACTAATACTAGGTATGTGCAGCGCATCTCAAGCCGGTGTCGCAATCATTATAATTTATGTAGATCTTTGGTAAATATTTGGTTTGTGATTGTTTACTAAACGTTATGCTCAGTTATCACGGCATTCAAAGCGGTCAAACGTTTAAGCTGGACTAATTAAAGTTTTATAAGTTCACATAGGTACATTGCGAAATCATTGCTCAAAGGTAGACAAAATTTTTGAACATGAAATAAAAAAGGATGATGATGATTCACCCTTTAATTTGAGTTATTTGATGATTATGAAACAATAGCATCTATTCAAACAAGAAGTGGTGAGATATAATGAAAATCAAAGGTATTTTTATTTAAATGGATCTTTCGTAGCGTTCATTTCTGCGTGCGTTTTTTTGCGAGTAACTTTATGCATACACACATAACCTCACGCCAGTATTCCTTATGGGGTAGGCAGAATACCAGAAGTTATAAAACCATCTGATGTCACGTTTGATAAATTTGGAGGCATTATAATGGTGGACAGAGACTATTGCAGTGACAGGGGCTAATTGCCCTTAAAGAAACCTCCAAGAAAATCTCTAAAAAACTTTATCTATGTAATATTATTAAAATATATTATAACGCACATTTTTATCGTAAACCAAATTAGATGTACATATATTTAAAGTTGGACCAGAATAGGTATAGAGTTTTACTCCTAATAGCCATCTTCGCTGCGAGAGCACGGGTTTAATTCTTATTGCATGACAAATATAAAGAATATGTGTATCCCAATCCGACTTCGCCGGGATACACATATTCTTTCGTTACTGTACCGGGTGCTGTTAAATTCCGCGGGACCGAGTTATCTCAAAGACTTATTTCAATATCGCCATGAGAACCACGACAGAATATTACGATCTGCTGATAATCTCATGCTCAGCACTCCTCTTCATAAGTCCCACTGTTTTAATAATTCATTCTCTGTGAGAGCAGTGTCGTTATGGAACAAACTTCCTTATGAAATAAAATCTGCCCCTTCGCTGAACTCATTTAAATTAAAACTAAAAACACATTATTTATTTTCAGTATAAGATTAAGAGAGTATTCGTTAATTATGTATGATTTTGTATATTATATATTATGTATTATATCGTTATTTCATTATGGTGTTACTTATTTTTATATTATGGGTCGATACGATAACCTAAAGTTCCCATACTTACTGACCTATTTTATAATGTTTCTCTTTTTTTTTTTAAATACTTTTGTATAATTTTGTAAAGGTTGTCTGGTAGAGATCGCTCTAGAGCGATAAGAACGCCTTTTGTACCTTTTGTTCCATGTTTTGTATTTCCTATTTTTGTTACTGTACAATAAAGTGTAAATAAATAAATAAATATTTGTATGGTTCGGAGATATATTGTTATGAGTCTGGATTCAATTCTGACTAGGTAATACTTGTCTAATAATTTGTTTTATTAACTTAAAAAAAGTCTATCATTTATCTGGTGGGCTTATCAGATAACTTTTGTCTGACCAATGAAAAATCGAGTTAGGGGCTGTTGGTCATCATGTCGTTTTTTTATTAACAAAAACTAGTAGAGTTTCGTAATTTCTATTTAAAATTTATTATTTTTAGGGGCCTTTCGTCATTAGTTTAAAGTACAGTCAGAAATGCAGTTAAATTCTCAAAAGAGGCAAGAATCTATTAGTTACGTACCGTAAGTATAATTTAATTGACTCGATTAACTCTCCATATTTGTTGTACCGAAAGCGCGCGGTATGCTTGCGCATACACATCTTAGTTGGACACAGCGAGGAAAGTAAAGTTCCATTTTCTGTACCTATATTTTTTGTAGCTGGGATTGAAGAACTGTGATTTTTAACTAAGACTTAAGTTTATAATATTTTGGAAATATTTTTATTTATGAACATTTTCTTTGATAGGATGTTTTATGTATGTTTATTTTATGTATGTTTATGCCTGCGATTGATTTGTGATTTTTTTTTTATTAAAAACTTATATTATTAACACAATAATAAAAACACAACAATATTTAAGAAGCAGATGTACCGATGACCAATGGCCCCAAAATATTTTTAAATTATTTTTTAATTGACGAAACAACCACTCTGTAATATTTATAGCAAAAAATTTGATTTCTTTTTGAAAAAAGTAAAAGTCGATTATGTTTAAAACGGTTAGGTATGGGGTAGGGTGTTTGTATGAAAGTTAAAAATAATGACAAAACCGACATCATGACCAACAGCCCCTAAAAATCAGGCCGTGGTCGTTAAATTCGCAAAACTGTCAAATTAGCATAATATCTTTGTTTTATTTTTCCTATGATCCATTATTTATGGGAATAATAAAACGAGTAAAAAATCTTAATGACTGATGATGAGATACTGTTTTACTAACTTGATGCTGGTGAAGCACCAGAAGGAAATTATTCTTTACTTTTAATTTTGCGCTCGACGAGAAATTAGTAGTATTAGTAGGTATGAAAAAACATTACTAAAATTTACTTTAATATGTAATTTTACTAATGTAAACATTAGTAAAATGTACTATATACATTCTATAATATTATAATGTAATGACGCGCGCTTTGATGACTGCATGCAACGTCGCTCACTGTTATTTGACTGTTATTGAATAACATAATAATAAGAAATTATGTTATTCAATAACAGTCCGACCGGCGGAGTTCAATTGACGACCGGCTGGTGTAGGGGTAACGTGCATTGCCTTCTATGCCAGAGGTCCTGGGTTCGAATCCCGGCGGCGACGGATATTTGTGTGATGAACACTGATATTAGTCGTCAAGTCATGGATGTTTATATGTTTATTTAAGTTTATTTTCTAATAAAAAAATATGTATTTATTCAATATGTATGTTTATATATTTCTTTAGTGTATCAGTTATCTAGTATCCATAACACAAGTTCTTTTAGAAACTTAATTTGGGCTAGATAATGTTGTGTGGGTGTCAGAAATACTTATTTATTTATTTTATTTTATTTATTTAAATGTTCGTATTACCGAATATAACATTTCTGCCGTGTAACTGTTATGTTTAACTAATATGAATATATTAGTTACACCTCTATGCTGAACCTCTATACCTATTATAAACTTGAAATCTATGCTAACGTGTTTGTACTTGTTCACACTAAAACGGCTATACAGATAGAGATGAAATTTCACACATAGCTTTCACACATAGCATATATTTTATCGTGATATTCCTACTTGATCGGGATTCACGTGAATAAAGCAATGGGTAACAGCTAGAAGATAAATAACTTAGTCCTTAGTAGTAATGACCAAGAGTTCAAGCTGTGGCCTTGTTCACATTTGAGAGGAATAGGTACTTATGTGCGATTATATGCGTTACGTTTATACGAAGCCTTTATGCAGATATTTAAATGAAATAGCGTGTGACGAAGAAAAAACAATACCAACAAAATATCATAATTACCTTTGATTTTATTAATTTATGATCTATTTCTTTATTTATCTTGTAAAAAATACGCATACCAAAGCTTTTTATACTATTGACTGTTCATCTACATATCAGCACAGTTAGTGTATAATAATAAAATAACAAAACAAAAGAATTCATTAGTTTTTGATGATAGTGTTCAAGACACTAAAATAAGATTACTAAAGTTAAAAAAATATTTATATTCTTTTAATACTTATTCTGAAGGCCATAAGCTGAGCTTGAATGAACATGAACTACTTATAAGACATTACAGCCGGACACCCTATACAGGCTGACTGGTGGGTCACTTTTGAAATTCAAGTGATAGTTTAAGATCATACATGAAGAGAAAAAAATAATTATTTACTGAGTAAACTAACCGAAAGTTAAGTTAACTTAACGAATTGATAACGCAACGCATGGTTACGCTAGCGTTGGCCAGGTCACGTGCCACGATTGTCTCAGTTGTATGTAAAGTAAACAGTAACATAGTAGTATTTATTTATAGGTAATTCTAGTGAAAAATTAAGTACCTACTTTTATTACATACCTAATTATGATCACAATCGAGTACAGAGTGCCCTCCTGCAGTATCTAAAATTTGTCACCAGTTACCCTGTATAATGTTACCCTCAGAAGAAATCATAAAGCTTAGTTTTCCATATAAGGTTAATAATAATTATTATAATTTACACTTTTCCGCAAGTCTTGGAACATAAGTTCTCAAGTCCTTGGCCTCAATTTAAACATAATGGTGTGATATTCCCACAGACAAACCAATACCATAGCTTAATGGGGCGCAGTAGAATTATGTTTATTAATGTAATAAATTAATAAAAGACGCGGTTGAATCTACAAAAAAATATTGCCGAATATTACCGTTATCCACGGAGCTAAGTACTTTTTCATAAAACGCTTATCCAGGTACGGTAGGCCACCGTATGAACAATTTTAGCCGACCCCGCACGGCCAAAATTTCTTATCAAACATGCTTTATCTATAGATAGGGAATTTCGATGGGGGTTTTTGCCTCCACCGTAGCTTTTGAGTGAAATTTAAACTTTATTTAAATTAGGGCACGAAGATATCACTGTCCGGATTGTCCCAGACAATATTAGAAAGACAATGTTCGTACTTATGTGGAGGTTTGAGATAAGGGCGTTTTTTTAATTTTTTGTACCATACAAAAATGTGATTCGAAAATTTTATGTACACTTATTAGGGGTTTTATAGCTGTATTTAGCTTTAAAAACATCCATTAATTCTAATAATACGAGAGAACGGGCAATATATAAAGTATTTAAATACAAAATAAGCATTTAAAATATAAACTTACGGAATAAATGTCCATTTAGTAACGAAATTAAAGTACCTGCAAATAATATTGTCTTAAGTTTTCGCGATTCATACTATTAAATAAAACACTTTTTAACCGGATTTATCGCGTATATTTACATTTTAAATTTTGACTCGACGTTTCGGTGTCTTTTCAGACCCCGTGGTCAGTCGCTCGTGACCACGGGGTCTGAAAAGACACCGAAACGTCGAGTCAAAATTTAAAATGTAAATATACGCGATAAATCCGGTTAAAAAGTGTTTTATTTAATACCTGCAAATAATCAATTAAATAAAAGATAATGTCTGATTTTTGTTTATTCAAACTAAATCACACAGTTTTATTAGAAACAATTCAAAATAGGAAAAATACCCTTTATAGTGAAAACTATTAGGAATATTTTGTCCATTTCGTTACATATTCTTCAAAATCGATACTAATCTTTTCACTCAGCCTTGATTCTCATGTTTTTAAGATTTAAATGTTAGCTTTTAATAGCAAATTGGAATAAAAATTGTAATTCTAAAAGTACACAATTAATCGTTTTTTTAGGAAAACAATCACAAATAAATGCTTATTTTTAGACAAAACAATTTCTCAGAGGAACATCAACATTTCTCACTGGAACAGTAAAGGTTTGTGCATATTTGACCATTTTAAAATAGAATTCTAGTAAAAAATCGAAATAGAGCCAGAGTAACACAGTTACTGTGAAGATTGATATATGTGTTGGCGATAACGATGAGCTTGCGATATTAAGATGTTTGTATGACTTCATGGTAGCGGAAGTATGTTGGTAGTACTGTTAAAGAGGGCGCTAAATGCAATGAATGACTGACATTCGATTGCAGCGCCATTGGTTATATCTTGAAGTAGGGTGATGGCAAGTGACACATATACGGTTAGGAAGGCTAGGCTTGCGGACGTGTCTCAAACGGACGGTTTATAGTAGCTCAGTATTAATTGGTTTTAGCGTTGTAATGGTAAAGTAATAACGGAACGTAACAGCGAATAAAGATTGTATTGTGAATAAGCCGGTATTATGACCAAGCCGACATTCTCAGGACTGAGTAACTGCCTTGTGATGATTTTCTATCGTGTTTAATAAGCTTCATCGCTCACATCAGAAGTGGGATGAGCCTAAATCCTAATATTAATTAGTGTTTCGATTTATTTTTGCAAATAGTCTTCTCGGATCCGCCCATGCTTAAAATTAATTTGTGTTTTGATTTGTTTTCTTAAAATCTATACGGTGGTAAAATAAAACTGTTTTGTGATCGTAAAGCGTTGTTGAATAGTGGAATTTTCCTATAATTGGCCGAGGTGTCAAAATAATTGTTTGTTATTTTGTAAAAATAAGTGACGTCAGTAAAATCGTTATGGATAAGCACCAACGATTGTAATACGGTGAAGTGCGCAACAATTATTTTGTTAATATTGATTATTCCGTCGAAATTGTTCATCTTTGTTCGATTAAATTCAAGTGCTTTAGAAAGTTCGCCATCTTGTTATTTGAAATAATGTTTGTGTTAAAATATTCTCCACGTGTGTAGAAGTAAAGTCGTAAAAGTTATTGCGTGGTTTAAAGAGGAACAATACGTTAATTCTGTTATTTTTATCACGTGTTCTTACTTACTAAGGTTCTATTGCGTGTGAGTTTTTGAAATATATCGATAAAGGTTTAATCGCTTTACCTTGCGTTTAGTTTTGAATTGTTGTGTGTCGCTAAAGTAAAACTGCGTTTAAAGAAGTATCATAATACGGTTTTGCATAGAAAGGATTATACTTGGATCGATTATGGTTTGGAATTTCTTTGTTTTTTGTTATTATTTTGTGAAAATCGTGAAGTATCGTGGTCAAGTAAAGTTGTTTTACCATAAGTACATACAATTTGAATACCGTTAATACGAAATAATTGTTCTCTCAACATTTACTAGAAAAGTAAAATGGCAAGCGGGATTATGATCGGCGAACTCAAATGGCCGAACATGTGCATGCGTTGTTATAAGTCACGGAGTGATACTCAAAATGACCGAACAGAAACATGCACTGTTATAAAAGTCACGGAGTGATACTCAAAATGACCGAACAGAAACATGCACTGTTATAAAAGTCACGGAGTTATACTCAAAATGACCGAACAGAAACATGCACTGTTATAAGTCACGGAGCGAAAACTGACATAATCCAGAAGCTTCCACGTTACTTTTTGTTTTTTGGCTTATATTTCTTACGATAAAATGATTAATACTGTGAGTATTTCTCATCGAAAGTATTGCGATTCGTACAATGCGTTGACGTTAACCGATTCCTACTGAGTTTCTTGCTGGTTCTTCTCAGTAGATGGATCTTCCGAACCAGTGGTAGCTTTGCGTAAATTATAAAATCTTAATTTCGAATTTTGAAGGAAATATTAAATTGAAGTTTTAAAGAAAGTTGTTGTTTTGGAAAGAGATTTAAGGTGTTGTGGACACTTGTTCGTTAGTTTTGATGAATGCGCCAGAGTGTTTCTGGGTACTGTGTTCAAGGAGTCATTGGTTGACTCGGGTGAAAAGATTGTGTTGTCAAATGGGAAGCAAAAGCCAGATGATAACCCTGTAAAACCTGTTTCAATGGAAATAAAAGTTATTATTATTATTACGTATTCTTACAGCTACACGCCTTTATTATTATTTTGTATACTTATAACTACACGCCTTTCGGCGGAAAAGACCCGACAATCGGACCAGTCGGTCGGGGATCAGGGCAAGAGAGACAGAAACCGGCGAACGATTCGGGCAGTCTCGAGCAAAACCGCTTTTTGCATGCGTGCTGGAAGCGAACCGCCGCCGAATCCCAGCCTTTCAAGGTTTCTGACCAAAGTGGCTGGTGTCAAACCGTTTGCGGGATTTTTGGTGTCAAACCGGATAATACGGATAATACAACCGGGATGATTTCGGTGGACATAACTTCCCACATTTCGGTCACCTCGTGTGCAAGGTCAAAGTACTTGCGTTGCTTTTCGGTCTCGGCCTTCACGAGGTTCTCGTCATGTGGTATAGTTATGTCCACCAAAAACACCTTAGACGACGATCGGTCCATTAACACGATATCAGGTTTATTCGCTAGAATAGTCCTGTCCGTGATAATGGGCCGATCCCAGTAGAGCTTGGCGCTGCCGTTTTCGAGAACTGGCTCCGGCGTGTACTGGTAATAAGGCAGTTTCTGATTGATGAGACCGTATTTCAGAGCGAGCTCTTGGTGGAGAATCTTGGCTGCTTGGTTGTGTCTATGCAGATACTCAGTGTTAGCAAGAACCGAACAACCCGAAACTACATGTCTGAGGGACTCGCCAGGTTGGCGGCACGCCCGACATACGTCCACTGTGCCGTCCCTCATAATGTACTTCCGGTAGTTGTTCGTCTTGATAACCTGATCCTGTATCGCAAAGACAAACCCTTCGGTTTCCCCAAAGAGGTCCCCGAAGCGCAGCCAATGCACGGAGGCTTTACGGTCCACGTGTGGCTCGTGTAGAGCCTTGTAAAACCTTCCGTGCAGCTCTTTCTCTTTCCATACGGTCTCACGATCAGAAATGCTTAGTACCGCCGGTGTCTGCCATGTCTCGAGGCCCAGATTGAGAGGGGTGAGTCCTTTGTCACACGCTACAACCTCTCTATGCATACCCACGTCCGCCTTCGCCATAAAATAGGCTCGGAGGTTATATATCTCCCGATTGTGCAAGGTTTTGGCACTAAGTAGGCCTCTTCCTCCACACTTCCGGGAGATATACAGCCTCATTACTGACGACCGAGGGTGATGCATTCTATGGAGGGTCATAGTAGTGCGGACCTTCCGATCCAGGGCATCTAATTCGGTCTGAGTCCATCTGAGTACGCCAAAGGTGTACGAAAGAACGGGCATAACCCATCCGTTAAACGCTCGGACTTTGTTGAGGCCTGACAGAGAACTAGTTAGTACCTTTGTCAAGCGCTCAAAAAAGACTTCGCGTGCAGACTGTTTTACGCTCGCTTCTTCGACACCGATGTTCTGTGACATACCCAGATACCGGTATGTTTCATTTTCGGAGAGAGCTCTCAGGTTAACGGGACCTAGGTCAACCCTCTGAGAACGAGTAATCCTTCCCCTCTCCACATGAACAACCGCACACTTGTCCACTCCAAACTCCATTTTGATGGAGCTACTAAAATCTGTCACGATTTTTAGTAGTTCCCCCAATCGTGGAGCCGTTGGAGCTAACAGCTTGAGGTCATCCATGTAGAAAAGATGGGATAACCGTATGCCCCCTCTACGAAACTGAAAGCCAGTCTCTGATCCCTCCAGCAATGTGCTAAGAGGATTCAGAGCCAGGCAAAACCAAAGTGGGCTCAGACAATCACCCTGGAATATTCCCCTACTAATCTGGATTCGGTCTTCCGCAGCCGTCATTCGCCTGCCTTGGAGACTGAGCATTGTGCTCCATTGTCTCATACATCGCTCGAGAAATACTCGAACTGTACCGTCGATTTTGTACAGTTCAAGAACTCTCAAGAGCCATGTATGAGGCACGGAGTCAAATGCTTTTTTATAGTCAATCCAGGCTGCGGAGAAATTGCGACGGTTGCGTTTGACCAATTTGCCAACGACAGCGTCCACGAGAAGGAGTTCCTTTGATCCGCGGCTACCGGCCCTACATCCGTTCTGAGCATCAGATATAACGCGATTAGCATCTAAATGCTGGCGAATCTTGGTGCTCAGAACGGAAGTAAGTGTCTTGTAGGTGGTAGATAGACACGTTATGGGTCGGTATTTCGATGGATCCGCGGTATCGTTGGACTTAGGAACTAAATGAGTGACCCCAGTAGTGAGGAAGTTCGGGAGAGCTCCAGTGTCCAAGGCTTCCTGGAATTGACGGGCCAAAGTTGCATGGCACAGAGAAAATCCCTTGAGCCAATAGTTCTGCAATCCGTCAGGGCCCGGACTTTTCCAGTTCGGGCTCCGGCGGACTGCAGCACTAACGTCCTCCTCTGATATGAGGACTTGACTCATAGGGATCACCTCCGCACACGCTTCCTCAACCCTATCAATCCAGGGACCCTCTCCGTGCTCAACTGGGCGCTCCCACAGGCCGCGCCAGAAGTTAATAGCGTCGGCTTTATCCGGTATGCGGCCAGTCGAGCAGGGTTCGGAACTCTCCAGGGATTTATAGAACTTCCTCTGGTCACTCGAGAAGAGGCGATTTTGGTTGTATCTCTCAACCCTTTGGGAGTACCTCCGAATACGCTTCGCCCATGCAGCGATCTTTTGCTTCAGCTCGTCGATGCGCTCTGTCAGTTTTCGGGTGAAGTCCGGTTTGGTCAAGTTAGTGTCCATTCCGGAAAACTCCCTCCTGACAAAACGCACAATCCTTGGCCTGGTGTTGCCCGAGCTGAAGCAAGTTAGCTTGCCGATGAGGATCCTGGCTTGTTCGATACGACGCTCAATCCTCCTCCTCCAAGCTGGTACAGCGTTACTCCGAGGAGTAGCACGTCCAGCAGTTGGACTTGGAGCAGTCATGGCGCCAGTAAACCGACATACCGCCATAGCCGCTCCAAAAAGGATTGAGTTCGTCTCGACAAGATCAGAGCTGCTCTCCAAATGTTGGGGCAGCATCTGATTAACGGCCTCAACGACTTGCCTATTACGAAAACTGCATGGTAGTCTGGGAAGCTTCGGCCTTCCTACCAGGGGAGTATTACGTACTTCCTCGATCGCCTCCTCTAGTAGTCTTCTCGTGTGCTCTAAATCCTGGGAAGCCATGTCAGTGGCGCCTCCCCCTTCCACCGGGTTATTTTGGTCTGCCTCATCTCCTGCACGCTGCTCTAAAGCAGGCTCTTGCACTGGAGAGGCGACACTCGCAGTGGTTGGGGGTGGCACCACTGAGAAGGCTTCGTGTCTCAGTTGTTCGAGCTCAGTGGGAGCGAAGATGTTGGAACGCATAATCCACCGAGCTCTATCCGCAAGGTTTTGTTCGGCGACGGTTAAATGAGGCTCCAGCAGCATGAAAGCGCGGTGCATGCGTGCTCGATACCCCGTTCTACCCGTTTCTGTATCTCTTGCCCCGTAATACGCTCGCATGAGGTTGGCATTTTGTTGTTGCGTCCATCTCATGCGCCGTCCTTCAGGGGCGGGCACCGATTGCGGAGGCTGTGATACCCCTGCCGGTGCCAAGCTCCCTGAAGGCGATGATGGTGGTGAGGACTGGGCTGGTGGTCGCCTCAGTCTCTGTGCGCTGGCGGATCGCATGCTGCCGCGCCCAGCGCCAGCACCAGACGCGCCCCGGCGGCCCCCGGGTAGCGGCCCTAAACGTTTATTTTTATTTGTGTCCATCATCATAAAAGATCCAGAGCCACGTTAGCCACGCCAGTAATTTCATGTTCGTGTGTCCGCCCCCCACGTGATAAGATGGTCTATCAGGA
Organism: Stenoptilia bipunctidactyla; assembly: GCA_944452665.1. NCBI lineage: Eukaryota > Metazoa > Arthropoda > Insecta > Lepidoptera > Pterophoridae > Stenoptilia > Stenoptilia bipunctidactyla. The sequence goes on along the minus strand of OX101731.1, from coordinate 21,018,553 downwards.
CGTGTGGTTGTTTGGGAGGCTTATTTATTATTATTATTATTATTATTATTATTATTATTAAAAGCAAATGTTAAAGAAGCGAAGGAAAAATCTTGGTACGTTTAAGTGTAGCGAAAAGCTCTTTAAATGCAAGTGATCCTGGCAAGAACGGTGTGGGAAAAACCCGGGCTCTTAAGTGAGGCATAGTCCCTTTAAGTGCGGGTCACATTTTCTGATGTTTCTCAGGACATTCGATTAGAGCATTTTTGTATACTTTTGAGAATTAGCTTGACTTCATTGTCAGGAGTGGCCAAGCCGCCACTTTGGTATGATTGTTTCAGATTAACACACGAGGACGTGTGTCATCGCAGAATGGCCGTGTTGGCGATAACGATGAGCTTGCGATATTAAGATGTTTGTATGACTTCATGGTAGCGGAAGTATGTTGGTAGTACTGTTAAAGAGGGCGCTAAATGCAATGAATGACTGACATTCGATTGCAGCGCCATTGGTTATATCTTGAAGTAGGGTGATGGCAAGTGACACATATACGGTTAGGAAGGCTAGGCTTGCGGACGTGTCTCAAACGGACGGTTTATAGTAGCTCAGTATTAATTGGTTTTAGCGTTGTAATGATAAAGTAATAACGGAACGTAACAGCGAATAAAGATTGTATTGTGAATAAGCCGGTATTATGACCAAGCCGACATTCTCAGGACTGAGTAACTGCCTTGTGATGATTTTCTATCGTGTTTAATAAGCTTCATCGCTCACATATGTATTATATAAAATGAAGTCGTCGTGGCACCGTGGTTACTGTGTGTATCTTACGATATCACAGGTTAAGCAACGTTCGGCGCGGTCGGTACTTGGATGGGTGACCGCCGACCATTCGTTTCTCACGGCGACTTCCGTGCTTCGGAGGGCACGTTAAGCTGTCGGTCCCGGGTGCTGTATACTTGTATACAGTAGTCGTTAGGGTTTGTCAGAAGCCATATCGGCACCCTGAAAATTCTGACATCCACCACCCAGCACTGGGCCAGCTCGGTGGATTATGGCTTAAAACCTCCTCGTCACCCAGAGGAGAGACTCATGCCCTTCAGTGGGCCCATTACACGGAGTTGTGATGATGATGATGATGATTATATAAAATATTTTTTTCTTTGACGAGTTTTGCTTGTTTCTTCAAGTATTCAGTGTATCGATCTGGATCTTTCTTTATTGTTTCTCTATACCTTCTCATTCTTTCAGCGTTTGTGAGCACCATACCGAATCTGTTAAAAAATTGCTCAACATTTGGCAGTTTTTGAATCATGTTTAGTGGTCAAGAAACCCAGTAAAACTTGTTATTTTTGATTCTGATACTTATTCGCTGAGAAACATAAAATTAAAATTTCATTATTTAAATAGCGCACTAAAACGCTACTTTTGCACGCTAGTTTTTGCTTACAGACCCGGGACGTCATCGTAAAATTAGCCTATCAAAATCGTTTACGGTTATGAAGCACCAAATTTAAATAAATCATTTTAATTTTGCGATTCTTGCAGAAAATAATGAATATTTTTCATGTTTGTTAGTGCAAAATGTTTTCGAATATCGTAATCTAAACGGATGATACAAAACAAATCGATATTTTTCATACTGTCAAAATCCCTAACAATTCTACCAAACATGCAAGCGTAGGCCGAATGAAAAAAAGCAATCTCAAAGAGTCAAAATCATATTATAGATATAAAAGCAAATAGTATTTTATGAGTCATTTACATTTAGTTTAGGTAAGCAAAAGTTTTAGCCATTAATATTTTATAAATCAAGGACTCCAATTGTGTCGAGCACAAAGTGCATATAATTAAGATTAGCACTTCACAATATTCGTATTGTCCAATCAAGATGCAGCTTTATGGTTCCAATTAGAAATATTTTAGTCCGCTTAGTTACGACGTAACGAATTATGTCGAAATGGAACGTAACGCTAAGGTCCTCAATGTGTGAAATGTACTAAAATAGACGATTAATGGCAATTTTAACAAAATTGAGAAGTATAAAAGTACACTAATTGCTGTAAAATTCATCAAAACTTACCAAAAAACTCCAATCTCAAGGTGGAACTCGCAAAACGACCGCTTAGTACAATGACTGATTGCCACGAAAAAAAAAAGATCGATTTGATAGTAGTTTAGCTTTTAAAAGTGATGCCAGGCTCTAAAAATATGGTTTCTTTGATGGTTTCTTGTTTAATGTTTCTCGTAACTAAGAGGACTAGTTCCACTAGGTATAAGAAATACTGTTTAACATTTAGTATTTTTTATAATAAAACTGTATAATAAAGAGTATTTTTAGCCTTTTTAAAATATAAATACAGTATTTGAGAATTCGTACTGAAAAAACCAAACATTTTTATATAAGATTTAACTTCAAGTGAAAGGGTTTCTGTAGGTAAGTAAGAGAACGACATCGTGAAAACACAATTCTTGATTAAGAAAATTACCATAATTTTAGATTTTTAAACATTTCCAAAAATTATATTTTAATTTATTAATTTATATTTTTTAACTATTAAACACAGATATTGTTAACAAAATAAAAAGTAATGTATTATAGTTTAGTTCAGAATAATTTCATTTCAAAGTCACTCTACTGGCCAAAAACCTTATGTACAAAAGAAAAAAGGAACGCCCATAAATTGTTTGTTGTTTGAATGTCAGATTTTGTAAGAAATTTTGTTGAATTCAAACAAAACGTAATAACGACGGCTGTGTACAAGATTACAGTTCCCAAGCCCGACGATTTAACACGTTCTGTGCCTATTGAGCACGTTATGCAGAAGTTTCTTATTCTGCTTTATCCAGTTTATGTAAATGCTACGCTTACTTAATAATTTCAGAATTAACTTCCAGGCAATCACAGTAGGTATATAAATAAAAACAACAAAGATATAATTTTTAAAAGCCAAAATTACATAACTTACGTCACTTCTGTAAATCATTGTCACAGCAATTATTTATTTAAAGATATACTATCTTTGTCTACGAAGATAAATCGACATTATTTATCTGGTGTTATGAAGTTTCATGCGATTGTGTTTACCTCCTTTCACTTAGGATATTGTCACTGTCTGTGGCATGAACTATTCCAATACGTCCCAAACTTTTATTTATATAAGGTCTTTGGTCCCACCCAACCAATCCTCGTTTTAATTTCCAACTGGGATGGATTGGGTCCGATCTATTTCTAGAAAACGTTCAAAAATACGGTTTATACAGGGTTAAATTTAATTAGCTCATCAGTGCAGGCACCTTATCCACATCAAACTCAACAATATTTGTTCTACGATTTTTTTAAATTAAATAAATAAATACAATAAATAAATAAATATTTCTGACACTCAAAACAACATTAGGTATCTAGCCCAAGTTAAGTTTCTTAAAAAACTTGTGTTATAGATACTAGATAACTGATATACTTAAGAAATATATAAACATAAATAAAAACATTTTTTTTATTAGAATAAACCTAAATAAACATATAAACATCCATGACTTGACGACTAATATCTGTGTTCATCACACAAATATCTGCTGCCGCCGGGATTCGAACCCAGGACCTCTGGCATAGAAGGCAATGTATGTTACCGCTACACCAGCCAGTCCTCAAACCGACCACTACATTGATAAATTAATAGCTTTTAAAAGTTAAGTGTTTCCAATACAAAAAAAAAGTTATTGCTTCTATTTACCTACTCAGAGCGTAGGTACGCCACGCACATTGCGTAGGCAAAATATCTCCACTTGCATTTCATTTTATCAAAGGAAAATATGTTTTTTAACTAGGGATGGGCCGAAATTCGTTTTACATTCGGTTTAACCGAACTTCGGTAGCTTGTACCAAACTTTGTCATTCGGCCGAAATTCGGTTCAAATGCCGAACTTTCGGTACAAAATATACGTTTTCTTTATATTACTAAAATAACAGTGAAATAAAATTAGTCTGATCCAACTCATTAACATTTATTTATTTAATGAATAATTAAATTTATTTAATTAAATACTAAATTAAACTGGTCTCTTAAAAGAATGCAATTACAAATATAGTTTCATATCTTAATAAAGTAGGTACAAGTCGTATAGTCCAGTCAAGGAATGAGGTGTAGCGTGCGTGAGCAGGTAACTAAGCGATTCGTTCAGAAACTTGTTCAGGGGGCTTAGGTTGTTAACATACCAAAAGTCCCGACTCCTAGGTGATGAGCGGGGGGCAGGAGGGGGGGGTAAAGGTACAAATTTTGGGTTTTTCGCTTATATCTCAAAAACGGTGCATCGGAGAGAAATATTTTTAGATAATAAAATGGAGTTCTTGAAATTATCTAAAACTTTTATATCATATGTTTTTTTCTAATTCCTAACCGTTTTCGAGTTATACCCTCGGAAAAAGTTGAAATTTACAAAAAAATCAATTTACGTCAAAATATTCATAAACATTGCATAATATTGTCTAAGCCTATTCATAAACGAAAATTATGAATAGGAAAGAAATTGTAGATTTGTAAATTCCCTTTAAGAATATATATACATGTGCTGATTAATGTCCAACCCGCCTAAAGTTACAGATATTTTAAAACTTGTATAGCATTTTAAGTTATCACGCAAGGATCGGGCATTGCCAATATCTTCTGTCAGCTCATCGATAAAAGTTCACGATGAAAGGGTAGTAGTTGACCCAACATTGCTCTTTCAGCGGATATGTATAAGCAAACGATCAGATGAGGATTTGATGACATATTTTGAGTATGAGATGGTCCCATTTCCCTTAGCACTGTTCAACGAAAGTGGCATGAGAAAGACAAACAAATCAGTGCTGTACAACTTATTTGAGCCAACCAAGAAAGATATTCTTCTGCCTCAAATGAACATTGTAGTCGATGGAGGATTTCTACTCCACAGAGTTATTTGGCCAAAAGATGCATCGGTTGTGACTATTTGTAATAGTTATATCACCTAAGTCGACCACCATTATCCTGGGACTACTCGCACTGTGGTGTTTGATGGGTACGCAAAAACAGCTAATAGCACTAAATCAAAAGAACAAATGCGTCGTTACAGACTAAAAAGGTCAGCCGACATCAATTTGACATGGAACACACAAATACCTGTTAAACAGGAAGACTTTTTATCAAATCCTAACAACAAAACTAACTTCATCTCCTTACTGGAGATAAAGCTGCAGGAGAAAGGGATACATACTCTTCAGGCTACCGATGACGCTGACATCCTAATCGTGAAGAATGCTGTTGAACAATCCACTCACAACTCTGTGGCTGTCGTTGGTGAGGATGTAGACCTTGCTGTCCTGTTGATTGCTTCCACTCCTGCGACCAGAGGTTCTTCTGAAAACTATATTTTGCCGCTGCACCAAGGATTGTGTAATTGGAAAATGTGGCTGCCGAAAAGCGATGCTCACCTGTTCTGCAGCGTGCATCCACTGTGTACTTGTATACAATAGTCGTTAGGGTTTGTCAGAAGCCATCTAGGCGCCCTAAAAATTCTGGCATCCACCACCCAGCACTGGGTCAGCTTGGTGGATTATGGCCTTTACCTCCTCTGCACCCAGGGGAGAGACTCATGCCCTGCAGTGGGCTCATTTACAAAGAGTTTGTGATGATGATGATGAATGGGGTTTACAATTATTATTGTATTGGTGTAACGAAACTATCATCATCATTATTTTTTCTACTTTATTTAATAACTTGCTTATATGTGGCCATATATTATGTTATAAGATGAACGAACAAAGGTTGTGGGTTAAGAATATGATATACAAACTAATTTTCTGAAAATTGCAAAATGCTATACAAGTTTTAAAATAGCTGTAACTTTAGGCGGGTTGGACATTAATCAGCATATGTATATATATTCTAAAAGGTAATTTAAAAATCTACAACTTCTTTTCTATTCATACTTTTCGTTTATGAATATTTTGACGTAAATTGTTTTTTTTTGTAAATTTCAACTTTTTCCGAGGGTATAGCTCGAAAACGGTTAGGAATTAGAAAAAAACATATGATATAAAAGTTTTAGATAATTTTAAGAACTCCATTTTATTCATTGAAAATATTTCTCTCTGATGCACCGTTTTTGAGATATAAGCGAAAAACCCAAAATTCGTACCTTTACCCCCCTCTCCTGCCCCCCGCTCATCACCTAGGAGTCGGGACTTTTGGTATGTTAACAACCTAAGCCCCCTGAACAAGTTTCTGAACGAATCGCTTAGTTACCTGCTCACGCACGCTACACCTCATTTTGGGTCATTTATTGACTGGACGGTAAATTGAATTCAAAAATATTTTATTTTTATTTTCGCGACTTTTAGGAATAATTTATCATTTTACAACTTAGGCCGTAATAATCAACGAATGCAGAGCATTAAAAAAAAACGACTTCGTGTCAAAACTTTTGCTGAAGTAGAAGGTCGTCAAGGTCAACGATTTCCGAATACATATTTGAAAAAAAAAACATGAAGTGCTCAATCAATTTCTATGAAAATCGGTTTACCCAGTCAAAAGTTATGAGGTAACAAACATAAAAACATACAGACGAATTGAGTACCTCCTTCTTTTTTTGAAGTCAGTTGAAAATAGATTCAAAAAGCGCGGCGACATTAAACCGATGTTCGGCCGAACTTCGGCCGAATTTTTAATTTTTGCTGATTGTTCGGTCGAAGTTCGTATTCGGTTCAAACCACATTCGGCCCATCAGTATTTTTAACCTTTTTTTGTGTTATTTATCAAAATTTGTAAAAACTCGTAGAACAAATGTTGTTGGGATTGCTGTAGAGAGGCTGCCTGCAAGAGGTGATGCGCTAATTTAAATTATCAATGTAGTGGTCGGTTGCGGAGTGTATCATTTGATTTGCAGATTAAGTAACCTTTGGCCCGGGCGGTACAAAGTTGGGTGACTGCTGAACATTAACTTATGATAGCGACTTCCATGCATCGAACAATACGCTAAGCCAGTCTCGGGTACTGTATACTTGTATAAAATAATTTGATTAAAAAGCCAGAATAACATAATTTTGTAATTTTAGATGTCAAACCTAGGTAAAACGGCATTCGGCAGGCCTAGGTCACCTACATTCAGCACTAGGTAGTTTTAGTGATAAAATTCTTTATCCAAACTTTATCCAAAAACCTTTCCTTATTTTTTTTTTATAAATTGTCGGCTGGATATGAATATTTTCATTTAACCTTAATATTGAAATGTTCACTGAATACACTGAGCTTAAGCGTAGAATCGCTGTCTATTGATTTCCCATAACTCTAGGGTATTAATGGGACCATGTAATAGAATCAAATAACATGTGAATAATTTTTCATTTTTTTCTAATTAAATGTTACATGCACGGATTTAAGTTTGTAGCCAGATGACAGTTACGCACAGCATTTATATAATAATGATAATGATTAGTGATTAAAATAAAACAGCAAAATATTAAATAAAAAAAAGTAAAATTAAAAATTAAAATATTATTTAATTTTTTTACGTATGCAACGTTCCTCAACGTTTATAATGTTTTTTTTTATTTATTGTATGGCTTCAGTGACACGCGTCTATTGAATGAATGTTAGAGACATTTTACAAGGGTGATAATTTATGAACTCATTATATTAAGATGGATGATGATCTTGGAAATTATGAACTTTTTAACCACATATTCTTTGGCAAAAAGTATTAGTAAGGAACAAAACCTCAAAGTTATGGGATATCGAAAAGAACACCTTGTATAGACATCTCTCAGAAATCTAGGAATAGACTTTATTAGAATTCAAGTTTTAATTAGGTTTCAGATTAAAAGATGCCGTTAATAATAAAAAAGTAAATAAATAAATAAAAAAACCTCTGTCTGGTTTAAACCTAAACATTTTCATTTAAGTAACTAGCTTTATCCCGCAACTTCGTATGCGCTTAACTACCCTTTTCTTGGAAATTTCAGAAACAATACAACCAGACACCAACTGAAAGAACCTTTATACCAAGTATCACACCCATGCACTCAAGGAATAAGTTTTTTTCATAAAAACTAAAAATCATATATTTCCCGTGCCCGTGGGAATTTTGGGAATTTTTTTCGTAGCACAACCAGTCACTCTTTGAAGAACCTTCATGCCAAGTATCACATCCGTACACTCAAGGAATAAGATTTTTCATACAAACTAAAAAGTCCAACCACTTTCCGTGGGAATTTCGGGAATTCCTTCCATAATATAAACAGACACTTATTGAGGAACCTTTATATCAAGTATCACATCCGTGCACTCAAGGGATGGGATTTTTTCATACAAACTAAAACATCATATATTTCCCGTTCCCGTGGGAATTTCGGGAATTCCATTCATAACACAACCAGACACACATTGAAAAACCTTTACGCCAAGTTTCACATCGGTGCACTCAAGGAATAAAATTTTTCATACAAACTAAAAAGTCCTATATTTCCCGTTCCCGTGGGAATTTCGGGAATTCCTTCCTTAGTGCACCCCTACATCCCATAAAAAATATATATTCCAAATTTCAGCTCTCTACGCCCAGTAGTTACGGCTGTACGTTGTCTGTCAGTCACTCAGTCACTCAGTCACTCAGTACCTCAGTCACTCAGTCAGTAACGGAACAGTTTTATATATATTGATTAAGACTATTTATAATACATTTATTATCTGCAGTAAACATCGTGTATTACTTTAAAATAATTAAGAGTAATTACATATACACAATTTGGTTAATCATAAATCATCAACAATCTCCGAACTATAAGAAGGTCAACAGACCACAAAATAGACCAGAAGGTCCGCTACATATCACAAGCAATACATTCACACACTGAGTTGCGTAAATAAACACAGACTGCGAATAAATTTAAGTTTTTATAATAATCACAAACTTAGCACCTACGTTTTTTAACTGAAGTTTGGCAATAATAATGAAAAAACAATAACATGAAAACACAAATGTTTAAAAATCTGGGCTGCATTATCGCTTCAAGGAATTTATTTTAATATAAAATGCAAAAATAAGGTTGCGATTATAACTGGTTGTAAGTATACAACACTGATATTTGCTCCCTTCTTCAGGTAAAATCGTTTTCAGTGAACTTCACTTAAGAATGACCCACAACTCATCCTGGTCCAAACTCCAATGTTCGAAATTTCCGTAAACCCTAAAAAGATAATTAGTAATTTTTGCATCATTGTACAGTTAAGATAATACAATACAATACAATACAAAACTCTTTATTGATAAGTATATGAAAAGAACAAACTGCGTAGGTTCCCAACATAATAGAGCCTTACATATCGTGTTACCAATCACGGTGAAAGTATTTTACTAATTCCTTTAGTCAAGATGCGGTGACTCCGGCCTTTTGTACTACTTTATTTTGTAAGACTACCTAAGGTCAGTGTTCTCAAGATGTTGTTTTCGAAACAGTTCTGAACACCCTGCATTAAGTTTTTTTTTATTGTTTGTAATCTATGCTTTGTCCTTGTCTTTGGCGGGAAACATGATCGCTATTGCATAAAAACTACCTAATTTTGTGAACTTGGAACTTGAACCGTCTTATTGGGTAACATTTTTCATTATAGCGACATCACTGTCGTAGTAATTGGTAAAATACATGGGTTTAAAATTGGTTTCAATTAAATTCAACGTAAGGATGTTTTTCTAGTACCTATGCTCGGTTCGACATTAAGTTCTCTAAGTCTCTCTAATGTCGAATAAGGATACTTCAAATTAAAAAGTTGCTAACAAAAACAGATTTTGAAGCTTCTTCATTTGATATTAGAGGCGAATACGGCCTACTAGAGCTTTTATTTAGGAACTAGATATGCCTGATAGTACTACAACTGTATTAACCTAATTGATATTTGCTTTTTGTTAAGAAATGCAAAAATGGAGCTTCACTGGTGATGGTCTCCGTGGTACACACATACACGCTACTGTGCCAATCATGAGGTCGAGAGTTCGATTCCTGCACGGAACAAAAAAATATACGTATATTTTATATTCAAGGTTCGCTACATGTTAGCCTACATCACAAGCTATGCTTACTTTGGGGACATGTAGTTGGTGTCATTGTGTGTTGAGTTTTTGACTTTACCGGCGCTATAAGTAAATCCGGTTCGGCAAGTCATGGAACATCTTTACCTCCTGCTTGCATTGGTGGATGAACGACCTGCGTCAAGGACCATCTCACATATTTTCATCTTAACTATTCAACTACTCTTATGCTTCTCTACCAAAATAACTTAATAACTTCCGGATGATGTAGTATAGTTAGATGGCTAAGTTAATTCCATGATAGTTATTATTGATGCTCTTGTATTATTAGTTTTTAAGTTGAATTTCCTAGAAATATAAGATTCATATCTGAAATCAAAAGTACATATCTGACTGACTCCTATGTAAACTTGTTTTACCCGCGCAACTTCTCATCCCTCGGGATATCAGGATAAAAAGCAGCCAACGTGCTATTCCAGACTGTACACTATCAGTATGTTTAATTTCATCCAAACCCGTTGAACCGTTCAGATGTGATTGGAAAACAAACATCTATCAATCCAAACTTTCTTTAAAAATAGTAAGAGTAATATAGTAAGTACCTATAGAATCCCAAATCGCACGATACTTATCTTTTTATCATAAATAGTCGCATCCCGAAACTCACCACAATTGTAGCAAAACTGCAAAAATATTAAAAGATGTTACTTACAAAATTTTTGCAACTTTTTCGTTCTACATAAAATGCTGCAGAAAAACTAATTAGCATTGTCGATTAAGTTTTGTCATTAGTATCCCCCCAGCTAACATCATTGAGTCCTAATAGTTGAAACTCAAGTTCAGTATTCTCAAGAAGACTTCGGAAGAATTTCAAATTATAACTAAATCATGTTCAAATCATGCACAGGCAGGATCCACCGCGCTTAACCAGCGTAACACCCATGTTATACAGACATAACACCCGCGCTAGCCTCGCCATGTTGTTTACGTGTCCATTTGCGCGTCGTCAATTTTAAGTATACAAATAAAACGGTATTCTTACTAGATCATTGCACTGCCTAAGTTTTAAATCGCTTATCTCTAAAATTAAGACTAAAATCTATATTTGTCGGAACTATAAAATTTTACGGTTCTTATATATTTTTTAAATTCTCTTGTAGAAACACGTCTAGGTTTAAAACTAAACAAAAGCAATATTTTCTGACAGGCGAAAATAAAACAAGAGACAGGCGTGATATTATGTATGTATGTAAGTATGTAAGCAATATAGTTTTTGTTATTAACTTTTTAGCTGCTAAGTTATGCAACGGTTTAATCTCGGCTACTGTTACCGGTGGGTATTTGAACTGATGCGAGTCTTTGTTAGAATGACCTTTTACTGATTCTTCCGCTTCGCTTAGACCCCATTTTATGTTACAATCTCTTACTTAGCGAGTAGAGTTGACGGAAAAAAACCGATACTCTAGCTAATTATATTCAATTTTATATTTATACGTATGTAATAAAACTAAATGGTTTGTCGTTTGTATGTTTTTTTTTGAAAGCGCTAATCTCGGAAACGTCTTGTCTGATCTGCAAAAATATTTCATCAAGTTAAGAAGATATTGTTAAAACCGCTAGTAATTTATGTGTTTGCCCAAATTATTGTTTGTTTTATATTTATAGTCTAGGGAATAAAATAGTATATAAAAGTCATGTAGGTGATTTTTTTTTATGTTAGGTACTTGCCATTCGTGGTATTTATTGCCAAACACGAATCCTGATTTATCCTAAGGCAACCTATTACTGGAATAAAAGTCTTATGCGGTTATCCTGGATATGGAATACCTGTTTACAAAACTTCGTCCAAATTTGTTCAGTGTATTTTATTATTACGTGAAAGAATTTTAATAAATGAATATCCTTACATCCTCATCAACCTTCACGTTTATATTCTTTGTAGGAGCTATTCTTTGTAGTATCTTTGGAATGGTTTTATAGGTCAGTTTAATATTATTTAAAAATTTACTTATCTACATTTTGCCATAAACATATAACTATGCTAGCCAAGGTTGACGAAAAATCAACTATGTAAGGTTAATAACAAATCAAACACATATTTGGCGAGCTTTGACATTTCAGGTCACAAATTAATTTATTGCATGATATATTTTATTAGGACTAGTTATTGCCATTTAAAGTTTCATTAATTCATTAAGACTCATGAAAGGGCACTATTGACAAAAACATTATTCTGTAGACTACATCCAATACTCGAACATACAACTGCAACATCACACCTGAGCCGTCTTCGCAATTAAAATTTCCAATTCCACGTGCCTTATTTTTTTGGCTAGCTAAACGTGAATTTGACCCTAATCTTCTGATGCCTTCCCGTGATAAAGGTTTGTTCCAAAGCTGGACCACGCACGCTTAAGGACTGTGTTCTTTACCACATTACCACGTAACACTGATATTTTGCGGCACACTTTATTTGAGTAGTGTTCTCTAATAAGACTGACCGTACAAGGTCCAAGCGTAGGTCACCCAGATAAGTCGCCTCGCATGACGACCTCTCCGACTGAGAGTAACCCCATGCCAAAGTACTGTTTCTGTACATATCAACGTTACTGATGTTATTCATTGGGGGATGGAGAGCAGATCACTAATAGTAGTGCATTAATGCATATCCAATGCATCCATAAACATCTCAATTTCTAAATTGAGCTGCTTGATTCCTATATTTGGGGCATGCAGCGTGTCCGCCAAAAAGAGAATTACTCTGATTGGTGCAATCTCGCAGCCGGTGTACCTCAGGGTGGCATTCTCCGTCCTTTACTCTACTCCTTTTTTATTAACTCTGTGGCGAGAGTCATTTCCTCTAACTTTCACATGTATGCAGACGATTGTCTAGTAACTTTTATTACTAGGCATGTGCGGAAAAAAAAACTAAACCCCAGCTCATACACTATTCTTACACTATTAAACCTAAATTTAGAAAAGTATCAACCACACCGATTTAGTGTAATAGTCTGTAATAGGTCTGTAATAGGCGATGATTTTACAAAATTATCAAAATAAACTGATACAGTTTCATGCTTGCTTAAGACATTCACCAGACGCTAATTACTGTCCAATATGCCTAAAATTTGGAAGCACCTTGCAAAAGTAACATCAACAAATTACGTCACCAAGACTTGTGAGATCATAAATCTGTCTAACAGCACGGTTAACGATGAGGTTATAGTAACTAAAAATAACAAATAGGAAGCTGTAGCAATCAGAATGTATTACGATAGTTAAGTAAATATTGCTTTTACATTCTTATCAAAACAGTTGGTCTACAGATATTGTTCCGTGGGTATGCTTTAGCTTCGAAAGGTCACAGTTCTTATTCGATGAGATAACTAGTACAATTGTAATGTAAAAGATAAACATAAACCATGGGTAAATGAAGGGAGTTGTTTTGAATCCACAACCTTTAAAAACATCAACTCGTTTTTATTGTTATGTGAAACCTTGGCTAAGAACAGCTCTGTGTGCGTTAGATATAACAATAGAACCAGGGAAAATGACATAAAATACCCATTGCCTTAAGTTTTCTGGATTCGTTATCATATTCTACTAATATTTAAATTCCGAAAGATTGTGAGGGTCGATGGACGAATGGTTGTTGTTCGTTCACGTTATGACGGCTTGCTAGATAGATAGATATAGTGACGATATTTCGTATAAGAACAAAGTTTCATACACTTTTTATCTCGACATTCCTACAAAATAGAAAAACATTCAAATTAAATCAGCGTAATATAATTATCGTTTCATACGACCATTTCATCACAATTTTTTGATACAAACCTTAACTTGAAAGTCGAAGTCGTTCCGGAGAAATTCGAAGTTTTCAAATGTTCAAGCTGTTATCCTCACAGGGTACCTTTATATCTCTGGAGCCGACTATTTGTGAGACTTGGCATGTCATTATCACTATGTAGGCTTAAGCCTAAGCTTACCTAAACTACTGTATTGATCTCTTTGTATGTAAATGATTTGTAATATATTTTGTACGTGAAATAAATATTCTGTGATTATAAATAAAAAATATATTTTTCTTCTAAAACCTACACGCACCAAAGTGGTGACTTACCGACGTGAACTAAGTGAAAAAAATTACAGATTCAGAAGAAGTAATGAGTGAATTAATAAAACAAGTTAAAAAACTATCACTAGAAGTTGCAGAGCTGAGAAGAGACCGCAGACGTGAATTCCGAGGAAGACCAAGATCAAGATCAAGTTCACGCGCGCGCCCTTCTAACAAGTTTGGTTCAGCATCCTGGCTGTGTTACTATCATCACAGATTCGGATTCAAGGCTAAGAAGTGCACAGAAACCTGTGCGAAACGCAGGTCGGAAAACTAAAGAAAGCGCTGACCGTGGCGGGTGTTAGCGCTGTAGTAAAACAAAACTGCCTATGCGTCACTGACATTCAAAGTGGGGAACGTTTTTTGGTGGACACGGGAGCAAAGATATCCGTACTTACGACTACAGCAAAGAAGATCTATGCGGCATCAGAGTACAAATTATATGCTGCAAACGGAACACCTATTAAAGCCTATGGCGAAAGAACTATGAACCTGAACCTCGGACAACGCAGAAACTTTACTTGGACATTTATCATAGCTGGCTTCGTTATTTTTTTTTTTTTTTTTTTTTATAAGTGACTAAACTCGCGTTAACCTCTTAGTGGACCTGCGAGGAAAAAGACTTATTGATGGGACTACAACACTATCAATCACATCACCAGCAATAGAAAGCAACGAGCCCACGGTATACGTCGTCAACAAATCACATAAATTTCACGCCCTACTTGCGAAATATCCAGATACTCAACGACCTATATCTATGACAGAAGTACCGCCGCATGTAAATATATTTTATATAAATAATATTTACACGCGGCATAAATTTAAATTTGCAGAAGTAAACTTACCAGCGCCGTGAAACGACACGTACCATAGAGATGGATCCACGCCCATATGCCAGCTCCTTTCAAACACAACGCCTCTCTCAGGCTATCATAGTTATCAAGGAACATTGACCCCTCATAATGAGTTTTTGAATAATTATTGACTGATTTTAATAGTATATTATGTAACAAGTGAGCGAAGTTGCTAATTACAGTCGAGGCTGTGATTTGAGCCCGAGCCGCAGGCGAGGGCTTAATAATGAGCCGGGACTGTAATTAGCAACGCTCACGAGTTACATACGACGTTTTTCAACACACTTGTGAGTAAAAGACAGACATACGTGATCATAAAATAACAAACACACTTGATAACAAAGCTGTGAATTGTGATTGAAAAATGGCGCCGAACCTCGCGCATGCGCGTAGGTTTTTTTTTCCGTCAAATGTGTCAATGTCTGTATAGCATATACAGCCTATTTTAAGTGAAAATGTTTAATTTGGAGTGGTAAATGCAAATATTTTAATATTTTATGACAAATGATTGTAAATTGTGAATAATTTGTTTAATATACAAATTTATTTTACTAATATAAGGCGCAAACATTTAAAAATGTATATGGATTTGAAGTGGTATAAAACCTCTTTGTTGTTTCTGAAAATATTTAGTGTATAACCCGGACCAATAAAATATGCTCTGTTTTCTCGCATGTTATTTGCACAAAGTTACAATTCAACTTTGTAGGATTCATTATATTATGCACTAGGGTATAATATATTAATGCACGCGTGACTTATAGCCCAGTTTATAGTTCTAAACTCAATAGAATAACGCTCACTTTACGAGCAAGTGTGTTGAAAATATTATTGTTTCATATGATAGGAGATACTTTAGAGATAGTTCCATATAAATTTCATCAAATTCGACTGAGAACTTTTTAATAAAAAATAATTTTAGAAAAAATATTTATTTATTTATTAAAAAGGTTCGCCAACAAGGCACACACTTACATTCACAATATACGTAGACAGTTATTAGGTGGTTATTAGGATAGTTACATAAGTGCCACCTCAGTTAAAGGCAAACACAGCATGCTTAAATTAAATACATTATGTTATTATTATTTGTCAAGGAGAAAAAAAATTGGAGAAAAGATACTGGAAACTGTAATCTCTTAAACTGAAATGTGAAATTGTTCGGAAACCTGGCACCAAAACCGGTTAATTATGTGAAAACTCGCGAATAATCTGCGCTTTATTACTATTCCTAGTAATGTCACATACCTCCCGGATTTTCTGTGCGATCAAGATCGATGGGTATTTTAAACATAGTATGAGCTGTTTTTCCTCCTGGTAACAATGTCGCTGCTATTCCTGCTATTAGAATTTCTCCCAAAGTATTATTAACACTAAGGCAGACACGGTCAAATAACAATTTTTGCTCGGATGCCATATTTGAAACTCTGTTTTCCATAGTTTCTAATAGTTCTGCAGGATTATAGTTAGTTTCTGCAGCGTACCTACTCCCTATTAATACGTTCGAATAGCTATTAACACTGATTTACGGCTGGGCTCAAATATAAAATCTCTCTAATAAATCTAAGTCTACGCCTTATAAAAGTAAACTTAATAAAAGAAACTGAATAACAGAAAATAAAATACCTACCTACTTAAATAAAATTATTTCTGATGATAACTAATCTAAAGTTACTAAATAAGCAAAATACTTAAAAACTAATATCTATTCGATGACTAATCCTACCTAAAAGTATCATAAAATAACCTACGGTCACTACGTACAATATCACATACCTATACTTTAAAATTAAAAAAAGTACCCAGTGTGGTGCCCAGGATATTAAAAAATAATTATACCACGTTTCATCGTAATCGAACCAGTAGTTTTTACGTGATGCCTGAACAAACAGACAGACAAACTGCCAAAAAAATTTTTAATCACATTTTTGGGTTCGGTGTCCGTCTAGTAACACTCCCTGCCATTAATTTTTTTTATATTTTCATTGTACAGAATTTTTACTACTACACATTTATTATAAGGTATAGATATATATAAGAATTCCTTATTTAAAATACACATACTAGGTTATTGGTAATTAGACGGGTATTTTTTAGAGTGATGTAGGGGAGGTCATTTGCTATCATTTGAGCCCAAATCATGTAATTCCAACCGTTTTTACCGTGTACCGTTTTTAAAATATTTCAGGTTTTCCCTTTTTTCTGAAAATCCAGTTTTACTCCTTCAAACATCGATTGTATAAAAACTAAACTTTCGACAACTCTCTGGCTGTCCAAGGAAGTAAAACAATTAACATTCAATAAGAAAAAGAGATGAGTGACCGTATTTCACACTTTTATCTTTAAAATTACATAAATATTGAGCCTCTCCAAGACGTAAAACTTAAAAAGCCGCTGTTTTACAATTTATGGTGAATTTTGCCATCGCGAGCAAATGAGTCTTTTTGATCAACAATAACTCTTAATCTGTAAAATCGAGAGCAATGATTTTTACTTAGTTAAATATCAAACATTATAGCATAATAAGAAGAGGTGGGTTAACAAGTTAGTTTTCACAAAATTTTAGAATTACGTGCCCTGATGCCCTTTTTTTTACTGGAGGAAAACGTGCAGTCACGTCCCCGACCACCCAAGGGGCAGCGGCGGGGTATGTGGGGATGATCCGGCAGAAGGCCGGACCCACCCACTAAAAACCTCCAGGTTTACCTCATCCGCCATAAGTGGAGCTCACGGTACCGCCATTGGCATTACCCGTGAGCCCCGGCGGGTTGCACTCAGCCTCAGCCGAGCGCCCTCCGACGGCGGAAATGGTCCAGTACACAAGACCATTTCCCCACCATAGCCCTAGTAGCCGCATCAGGTCTCCTCACTTGCTACGGCTGGGTATCGGGAGGGAGAAGGTGAACGTGTCTCCTTCTCCGTCCCCCCCTCCGCCTACGGCGGATCGGTGCCGAGGAGGCGTCATCCTCCCGGCATACGCGCCCTGATGCCCTAAGATACTGTAAAAAATAAACTTTGTCCCTTAGGCAATTGCGATAAAATCAGTTGCTTACTAATTTTCTTTTGTATTATTAGTTACTTTATACATTTGCTTTCAAATAACATCAATATTGAGTCCCACAGCAAGACCCACAACTTAAACAGCCGTTGTTTTACAAATCAAGGTGAATTCTACAAAAGTGAAAACGAAAGTTGCCACAGAATGGCAGGGTTTTGGAATTTACATGTCATATGGGGTATTTGCGTCGACGAAAATGTGCATAGTAACTGCTCCTAAAGTTCTATTACTACATGCGGGGACACACTGTGCAGGGTGACTGGTGACAAATTTTAGATATTGAAGCACAGCACTCTGTACTCAATTCTGATCATAATTATGAAATAAAAGTAGTTGCTTATTTTTTCACCAGAATTCCCTATAAATAAATAAATAAAAAGATAACACGATTCCCGATGTGCCGCCTCAATCAACACGCAACAGTAGTGTTCCCGCCACACGCAC
This sequence comes from Stenoptilia bipunctidactyla, assembly GCA_944452665.1. NCBI lineage: Eukaryota > Metazoa > Arthropoda > Insecta > Lepidoptera > Pterophoridae > Stenoptilia > Stenoptilia bipunctidactyla. Next base: position 21,000,054 of record OX101731.1, on the reverse strand, counting down.
ACATCACCCACTAAGTATCTATTATATTACGCTTGTGTAACCATGCGTTGCGTAATTAATTATTTAACTGACGGTTAAGTTTACTCGGTAAATAGTTAATATCTATTTTATTTTTTCTCTTCATATATGATTTCAAACTATCACGTCCTCGAATTTAAAAAGTGTCACACCAGTCACTCTGTATATTAAAAAATCTTTGACCTCTTCAGTGTTCAGGCGATATTGTGATTAAACGCGAGTTTAGTCATCAATAAAATAAACATCTATGTGTTGTGACAGTGCGAAATAACTTTTAATTTTTTCATCGTACAAAGTGGAATGTACGAGTATACTTATTGTATTGTCTTAACTTTTCGTTATACCAAATAAAAGAGGCTTCAAATCTGATGGGCACTTGTGACCACGGAATCTAAAAGCCGGGATAATATGTAGTAAAAATCTTATTTTACTCAATGAGCACTCGTTGCAGTTGACAGACACATCCTTGGGTTTGGTCCGATGACCTCCAACTAGGATGAAGGAGTATCTTACCTCGAACCGTAGGCCAACGAATATATTGGTATCATTCGACTTTTGTGTTAAAACAAAAAAGATATTCTCGTAGCGTGGAAGTTGCATTATTTTCAGTACCAACCCATTTCTTCCAACTCCTCACAACTCCAACATAGGAGTTGTGAGGAAGCACTAAGGTTGGATTGTATGTTTCAAATTTCAGCTCTCTACGGCCAGTTACTGACTGAGTGACTGACGGACCAGTTTTACATATTAAGATTGACGATTATTATGACGATATTTAACTGCTTGTTTATACAGATTAAAAAACATCGTTCATTAATAGCAATAACTGTTCATAAAATATTGCAAAGTTTTATCCCGCGCACTGCAACAGTTCTTACTTGGCGCAACTTGCGCGTGAGCAATACTGACACTTACTACATTTTATTGTAACATACAAAATTATATAATTATTGGTGGTTGAACTGTTATGAAAGTAGAACTTAGTGTTTGCTCATCTTTCAATGCAGTTAAAAGTACAGTAACAGATTTGCTATGCTCTGAAATGTTATGTGTGACAAAAGTATACACAAAAAACGAAGATGTGATAGTTGTTTTGTACGAGTTTTTCATTTTATATACTTTCAATTATGTCTTTAATATATTAATGTAATCTTTGTTAACAACGAAATTACAATGGTAGTACACCTAATATAATAAAAATATACACTAAAATGATAGAATATACAATTAACAGATTTTTTGGTTTCTATAGATTTTTTGATTTTTAAAGCAATTTCATTGCATTAACTCTATGTGCAAACAATTAAACTTAACTATTGATAATAGGAACAAAAACACCAAAGTTTTGGTAACTCTAAGGTTGACAGATAAACACGGCAATTAGAGTGATCATGAGGTAATAACAATATAGGTAAATAAAATCTCTATCACAAAGCAGGGTGTGATATAATAGCCATGTTTAGCAAATGAGTTTGATGACCGCAGCTGTATATGACTAGTCTTACTTATATTATAAATGTGAAAGTTGGTTTGTATAGATGTATGTTTTTTCCTCAACACGGCAGAACGGCTCAACGGATTTGGGTGAAATTTAGCATAGTGATAGTGTACAGTCTGGAATAGCACAAAGGTTACGTTTATCCCAATATTCTCACGGAAAAAGAATTTGCGCGGATAATACCACGTGAAAAAACTAGTATGACATAATTTAGAATACTATGGATGTATTTTTTAACCTATTATATTTGATTAAATATTTTTGAAACCAAAAGGAATATGATTTCCTTGTACAAAAGACTTCAACGCGTATGAAAATAGACTAATCACTGATACCTTATACCCATAAAGACTGCAATAACGTCTGCAATCGGTGAGCAGTGACTTTTAATAACATCTTATACAAATTAACTTTTTTACTATTCGACATATTTTAGAAAAAGAGAACCGTTCAATTACATAGGTACAAAAATACCTTTCATTCATTATTAATGCTTATCTAGCGCCCTAGTATAGTCGAGATCAGTCTTGACCAAATCAAACCCACTCCTTTTTACCACCGGACTACCAGACGTAGACAGAACTTCCATCCCTATATAGTGGATTTACCAAGAAGTCGAACAAAACGCTTCGATAGTTTTTGGTACGGATTGCCAAGGTGTGGAACAATCTGCCTGCGTCTGTTTTTCCTGACCATTAAAGTCCTGGAACTTTTAAGTGTCGAGTGAATAGGTTTCTCGTGGATGGACGTGTGACACCATAGTCTTCATGCGCACTTTCCATCAGGTGGCATGGAAGACAAACGTCCTATCCTTACAATATAAAAAAATGGTTTTACTGACATGTCTTCATCCATTAACTAGGTGATCCTTTCTACTATCTTTTAAGTGGTAAAATTTCGCGATATTTTTTAACTTATTCATTTTGTTTTAGGCGGTTTAATAGATGACATTAATAAATTAATTCGTTACCACTCAACATTGGACTAATACCACTTAAAAGCTTTGTAGTATACCGGATTGAAGGGCAAGTTATGAAGTGAACCGAGACTGATCTGCCTGATGGGTGACCGGCAAGCTTAGTTTGTCACGACGACGTCCGTAAGTACTGTAATTTGCGACCAAAAAGCTATTTTGGTGTTCTGAAAATTCTGACATCATCGTCATAATCAAAACTACACAAGCTTGAGTATTAAAGTCAAAGTCAAAAAAAAACTTTATGTCGTAGGTATTTAAATACACTCGAAACAAGTCAAACTAGGTGTACGTCCTGAAACCACCTTGGCACAGGGAAGACCCATAAGAAAGCCTGTAATCATACTATATTTCAATAAATATAAATGAGTAAATTCATCACATTGTTTCAGAATGCAAGGTGCTAAATAAAACATTACTATTAAGTACCAATAAACCAGAAACATTTTCCGTCATTGCTTGTTAATTTTTGTGAAGCTGCTGTGATTTTTTTTAGATACAAACAAATTGACTTGTTTTGTTTTGCTCAATTAAATACGGATGGTCCGCTCCACACCGTATTCATTTACGTAATCTTGCACCACTAACCTTTTGTGGCGGTACTTGTAATGATGAAAGGCACTTCAATAAAAAAAGTTAAACCTGCATTCACGCCAATATGGACGGTCATAAAAATACTTTGTTTGTTCCTAATGCTACTGATTTCTACTTACTTACATAATATTGTTATGATATTTGGATGTTTTCTCATACAATTGAAAGTACTGACCTCTATACGTGCAGACTGAACTGGCGAAATAGGTACTTAAATGAATGAAAAGATTTTTCATTGGTGACCATGCCCGTATGTGACGTTAATCTCATCGGATAGTGATGACGTCACAGCTGAATAACACCTGTGAAGGACCTGCCTATTCACATTATTATAATGCATCATCTCTGACATCAACACCATCATTCCTTATCATCAGGTAAGTAAGATTGAAATTAAATAGAAAAGAATACGTATGTACGAGTATGAAGAGTACGTGCGTAGATTCAAAAGTAAACAACATCATTAAGTTATACAACTCTATAGAGTCGCCATATAATAGTCAATAATATTTTAATAGCAAATTAAGACTAACGAGTGGGCCATAATTACTCATTTTTCTCACAGAGTGTAGTGTTACCTAAAGTAATAGCCTAAGTAACCTACTATTTAAAAGAAAAAGGTTAAAGAAATAAAGGATAAAGTTAAAGTTTATATATTTACAAAAAAAGGTTACAAGTATGTATAAAAAAAAACACTATTTTCACTTACAGTCCACTAGGATTGTTTTAAATATAACACTGAGATTTTTCCAATAAGTATATGTTCAGAAGTTTCCAGGTTATCCACAGCTCCAAAAGATTATGTAGTTATATTATACTATTTCATTTTACTTTAGTTATTAGTATTTTTAGTGATTTTTCTTCAATGCCAAGTACTCTCATCGGTGTTTTATTTGTCAAAAGCCACGAGATCAGCTCGCCACTCCTTTTATATCCTCGATTTCGTTCGACAGCCGTAAATTAATTTATGTTTCGAGAGACATCCATTTTTCATCGGCCAGCGGCTGTCATTTCTATTATCAAGGAGGTTTTGGTCTCTGGAGCAGCGGTGGTGGTATGGTAAAAGTGGAGCTGATACTTCTCTTGATTCTGAATGTGCAAGTCTCAGAATAATTTGTAATATAGAAATACAATTTTAAAATTAGTTGAGAAAGAAATGAATATAAAACCTAATAACAGTTTATAAATTATCTGTATTGAAAAGTGACATAAGCTCCATGACAAATTTAGAGTACACAGAAGGAAAATGCGGCAATTCAGCTTCTCAAAAGTGAGTCTGATAAAGATTCTCTAAATGTTATAAATAATTACTATGCTAACATTGGACGTTCACTGTCGGAAAATATTTTAGTTAATTCTTGTCTGTGCTCTAATTGTCCAAACAAACCAAATGTATTACCTTCACATTCTTTTGGCTTAATTCTTACTGACTGCGCTGAAATAAATGAGATTATTTCTGGACTAAAAACTAATAGTTCGATGGGGTGGGATAATATATCAACAAACATATTAAAACAAATCAGGCCAATAATCACACCTGTTCTTGTACATATCTTCAATATTTGCCTCGATAATGGTATTTTCCCGGAGGTTTTAAAAAAAGCCATTGTAATTCCAATACACAAGGGTGGGACTCGGGATAGTGTCAATAATTATAGGCCTATCTCCTTATTACCAATTTTGTCCAAAATATTAGAAAAAAATATTAATGTTAGACTCGTCAAATACCTCGAAAAATATTCTCTTCTTTCCAAAAACCAGTACGGTTTCCGCAAAGGTAAATCGACTGATGATGCCGTTTTAAACCTCACTACTTTTTTTGCCGAAAACTTGGATAAGCATAAAAAAGTTATTGCTATTTTTCTAGATCTAGCCAAGGCTTTTGACACTGTCTCGATTCCCCTCTTATTGGATGGTCTGGAACGCATAGGTATACGCGGCAGTCCATTGCTACTATTCAGAGATTATTTATCTAATAGACGACAGTTCGTAAAAATAGGCGAATATGTAAGTGACGACGTTCCAGTGTCATACGGCGTACCGCAGGGTAGCATATTGGGTCCCACATTATTTCTCATATACATGAATAACCTGTGCTCCTTAAATACAGGTGGTGACATAATATCCTACGCTGACGATACCGTTTTAATATTTGCCGAAGATACTTGGGTTGATGCGTTTCAGAAAGCTCAGCACGGTCTAAATAGAGTGGTATGTTGGTTAAAGAGGAATCTGCTAACTCTTAACACATTGAAAACCCAATACATAACCTTTTCCATACAGAACTCCACCCAACCTTCACAAGAGCTGACTCTAACTGCTCATCTGCCTCAATGTGACATTGCAGAAAGTCGTTGTAATTGTTCATCACTTGGACGGGTTGCATTTCTCAAATACCTCGGTATAGTTATAGATCAAAATTTGAATTTTAAACATCACATCTCGCAACTTAGCACTAGAATAAGAAAACTTACATATACCTTTAAAATACTCAGGCATGTCATGGAACAGAAGATACTGAAAAGGATATACCTTGCCCTGTGCCAATCACTTTTGACATATTGTATTACATCTTGGGGTGGTGCACACAAGACGGTGTTTATTGATCTGGAAATCTCCCAACGAATATTACTAAAAGTAAGCACTTTTAGACCCTACCGCTACCCAACTGTGTTACTTTATAAAAGTTGTGAAGTACTTTCGATCAGGCAATTATTTATACTGTCGTTAACCTTGCGACAGCATAAACATATAGGTTATGATACTAAACTGCTTGCCAAAAGAAGGGCTGACATCATTTGTAACAAAGATATATTTAATACCAAATTCATAAATAGATTTTACCCATTTTTGGGACCGTATCTCTATAATTATATTAATAAACGTCTTAAAATATATGCATTGACAAGTTTTCATTGTAAAGAAATCATTATTAACTGGCTTCAAAACCTAAACTATGAACAGACTGAATCAGTTCTATCACCGCTAGAGTAGTAATTAGTAAACCATAATAATTTTTATTCAGTAAATATAGATTTATTAACATATTTTGTATACCTATTCTTGATTTATGTAAGTATGTATTATGAATGTAATTACCTATTTCATACTCTCACTAAATTCACTTTAAAAACTATTAATAAGTCCACTCTGAACAAATATGTATTACTCCCACACATGCAATTCTACTCCCACATACACATATACACACACTCACACACAATATACACACACTCACACAAGATCTTTTTTCAAACATCTCATTTTCTGATAGTAATGTAATTTAAATAAAACTTTAAATTGTGAACTTTATTACTGTTATTGATATAACTTGTTATAAACAATCTGAAAATCTTAATTTGTTAAATGTACCTATAGGTTGAGCACTCTACTTATCCTAAGTTTACAGGGCCCATGCCCTTTTTAGGAAGTAGTGATAAACAGTATTAATTTCTGTATTCTTTAGTTTTAAGTTACACTGTAATACTTGTTTTACTGTATTAATTTGTATTTAATTTACTGGCAATAAAGTTTTTATTATTATTTATTATTATTATTATTAGAGTTGAAAGGTAAATAACAATATTTAGATTTCATAATAGTTTACAATAGAACATTTTCAGGTATAAAATAAAAAGGAAAATAAACAGTAATACTTTAAAACAATATAAGAAATGAGCTAAAATTACCAAAAACATACAACGTGACTTAAGATATAAGACAACTATTAACAAAACCAATGGAATATACAAAACAGTAAGTACAAAAGTAATTATATTACAAGAGAAGAGTTTTGAAATTTTAATTTATGAAAAATATTGAAAAAAAAAAATTTTTTTCTAACTTTAGGCCCACTCATACTTCCTAATCTGGTATTGAAATATAATTGACTATTATATGCGGACCCTGTATAACATTCAACATAACATGTAACTATTATTAAAATAGTTGCATGTAACATGCAATGTCAGATGCAAGGTTTTTTATTTGTCTTCCTCTTTCAGGACAACATTGGAGCGTAGTTGTAGAAGTGGACTCACGCCATAGATCTTTACGGCTGTTACTACACCAATCGATCGCCCGTCGATCGATAAAATTTACAACATGACTTTTACTGACACGTTATTTTCGGAAGTGTCCGAAAAGTTTCGGGCTCTCATAGAGGGAGAATACTTCTACAGGGTTGAGAGCCCGCGACTGTGGGTAGAAGCCACATCAGTAGCTTTTAGTCTTTATCACAAAATATTTTATTAACAAAATGACTCATTAAATTATTTAAAAAGTTTACAATGCCCTGCCAATAAGTTTATTAAGGACTAAAATTTCTCTTCTTTGAAATGAGGGTTTATTGAGAGAGGTACTGTGATACATCTGATAATGCTTCATGTAATACTTGACATTCATTATTGATGAAGAATGTTTCAAGCAAACAAAACAATTTAAAATCATTTTATCAAGTGTTTAGGTACAGTGAAGTCAAAATCAGTCATTAATCATATCACTTTTGAATGTGCGTGAAGACTTCACACTTGTATCCACAGCTAGACTATAAATATTAATAATGAATATTAGAGTGGTAGAGCCATAATGCTCAGTCTTGACAAACGGGGCTGCAGTTGGGCGGTAACCTTGCACAAAGGACGCTGCCCCTCATCCCTTACTTGACATGTTACTATTGGCTCAATTCAAAATATGATAGCACATGCCAAGGGTACACAATTAATACACATTCACAAATCCAAATTATTGAAACACTCTTGGTACTTCTATGGAGGCGATGCTTTTCACGCCCGCTGAGCCATAGAGCTTGTGAAGAGGTAAGCAGATAACCGAAAGATTATTTGAACGCTTTTTTGTAAATATATACATATTTGAAAAACATCCAGAATTATAATTATTCAACAATAGTTTTAAGTAATTGTTTTAGTAACCACTCTATGGGGTTTTATGTTGGAAATAAAGATCTTGTTATTATTATTTCATGAAAATCTACACGTCTTTATCAGGCGGAAAGGACTCGACAATCTGACCAGTCAGTTGGGGATCAGAGCTGGCGAGAGAGAAACCGGAGAGCGAATCGGGAAGTGTCGAGCAATAGTAGATTGTTAAACTAGGTTCGGATGACATCAATTCCCATACGAGGTGTTTAGATATAATCCGAGTATGAATTGATGTCATCCACCTGCGGGGAACACTCTACTTTTCATTTCGTAAAAAAAATAATTATATATAAGTAATTAAGAAAATTATATATTTATATTTTTTTTTAATGATAGTGACAAAATATAGACAAATATAATTTATTAAATTACTTCTTTTAACTTGACTTCTAAAATAAAAAAAATCATAAAAAATCTAAATTTTTGACAGCTGGCTTCATAAGAAATGTATTAGTTCTATTTTTGAAATCCATTCCGGCCCTTGGTTCGGAATGAATTTGTATGAAACATTCCGACCCGCGGGTCGGATGAAGCATTTTCAGACCGATACTTGGATCAAACATAGACTACTTTCCGAGTATGAGAAATGAAAAATCATTTTTGCATGCTTACTGGAAGCGAACTTACTTTCATCTTTGCAAACTTTTGTCATGGATTATGGATGTCAGCAAGAATCGAGACTGCATTTGTAACACTATCTTGTCAGCCGGCTATTAGCTAGCCATTTATTTCATGGGGTTCATCAAATTTTATCGATTCAGCGATTGTATAAACTCTTAAGAACATTTATTCTTAAGCCTGAATTCTATAGGCATATCGTCATCGTGTAAAATTACTATACAAATTGAGATAAATTACACATAAAAATACTAGGATATTTATTTATTTGGGTCAATTCCAACAAGGCGATATTTTTTATCATTTTGGTGACCTTTTGTATTGTCAGTTTTACTTTGTATTTTAAACATTAAGTTACTTATGTAGCGATCTTAATAAGTACCTATTAATTAAATGAAAATAAAATTGTATAAAGCACTAATGAAATAAACGTCTTTATTTTTCATGCCACCAGTGCTTAATATAAAACTATCCACCAACATGATTTATTTATTTAATTTTCACAGAACCAACAGCACTTATAACTATGACAATAGGAAGAATTAGATATATACAGTACTGCCAATAAAAGATTCACAATTTTTACACACTTTTTTAGATTAAGTAATCAAACAAAAGTACACCTAAGAAGTATATTAAATTACAAAAATAGAAATACAAGTAATTATTAATTGTAGAAATTTAGAATGCATAACAATAGGTAAGATTTCGAAACAGAACATTAATTATTAATATCAATATCAATTAATACGAGCGGTGTTGTGCGTGTGTGTGTATGAGCATGTGTGTGTGCGTGTGTGTGTGATATTGTTAGTTAAATGAGTTAGTTTAATTAATATTGTATGACTGACAAAATAAGGTATATAAGTTTTACACAGATAATACATTAATAAATTAATATGTTTAAATAATACATTAAGTATAATAAACTGAAGTATGATAAAACTTATCCACCAAAATGATATCTATACTTATTCACCAAATGAATATTTGAGAAAAAAAAATTAATTAGAGAGATACGTATCCAATGCGCGAGCGAGCCCTCGTGAAATCCAAAGTTTAAGAAAGTCAATGATTGAGCGCGTTGATTTGACCTTACGAAAAGTATCCGATTGGGGTGAGTCGAATTTGGTCAAATTCAACGCGTCCAAAAGTCAGGCGTGTCTATTCTCCACAAAAAAGAGCACCTTCACATTTACGCCCACTTTCCAAAATGTATCTGTCCCCATCACTGACCATCTAGGGCTTTTAGGCGTAACTGTAACATCCAGTTTAAACTTCGGTCAACAAATTATGTCCATGGCTCAAGTAGTTTCGAAAAAGTTGGGAATCATCTCGAAGGTACGGCGGTACTTCGGCCCTGCACAGCTTCTTAACTTATACACAGCTCAAGTGCGATCATGCATGGAGTACTGCAGACATCTTTGGGATGGTTCAGCCAAATATCAACTAGAATCGCTGGACTCCGTTGACCGAAGAGCCCGTAAACTAATGAATGACGTCGACCTTACAACCAAAAAACTTCGAGAGCATCGTCGTAAGGTTGCGTGTCTAACCGTGAAAATGAAAATGAATAAAAATGAAAACTTTTTATTCGTAGTAGGTAATTTTATACACTTTACGAACGTCAAATGCTGGATGAGGGCGGCGCGGGTCCGGATGACATGACGAATCCTGGGGAAGGCCTCCGTCGAGAAGTGTGCGTCTCTCGGCTTTGAAGATAATGATCGCCACCAATGTCTTGGTGTTGTCAACTACTACTTCTTCTTCGGCTTTAAAAAACGAAATGAAAGTAGAACCCTAGATAGACCGAGAGGAAAAAAGCCGGCGGAAAAAAAACTCTCGGCACTCTTTTGTAAAAAGTGCTTATCATAGGTACAATTTGGCAGAAATACAGCTCTGCTATGATATAAAAAAACAAACAGAAGACAGCTATTCGTGCTTGCCAATATCATGTCGCAGCCAAGCTGCTTACAAAGTGATTAATGTTTAATATTTGGAAATAGCCTGTGGAGACATCAATCCCACGCTCTTTTGTCGTCTAAATAATCTTTGAGTTTATAATAGCCTTTTTTGCATAATGTTTCTTTGATAGTTCTTTTAAATGTATTAAACGTTAGGGGTTGAATTGACTTTGGTATTTTATTATAAATACGTATTGACATTCCCATAAATGATTTGGTGCTTTTAGCCAGCCTTAATTTGGGAAACGCTAATTTATGGTCGTTCCTTGTCATTACAGAATAATTTTGATCATGCTTATCTTTCATGGTTTTAAATTTACTACTATTCTTATAAATATACATAATGTTTTCATATATATATTGTGATGCAAAGGTCAAGATACCAATCTCTTTAAACTTTTCTCTTAGAGATTCTCTATTTCCAAGTTTATACATTCCACGAATAGCCCTTTTCTGCAGTGTAAATATCGTGTCAATGTCTGCAGCATTGCCCCAAAGTAGGATGCCGTAGGACATTATACTATGAAAATAACTAAAATAAACTAGCTTCGCCGTATTAACATCAGTCAATGAGCGAATTTTCTTTACCGCGAACGCTGCAGAACTAAGTCTACTCGCTAGCTGTGAGATATGGGCGCCCCATTGCAATTTAGAATCTAAGGTAATTCCAAGAAAAACAGTATGCGGCTAAATTAATTACTGTATTTTATTTTTAATTTTATTATTTTTACTGGACTTGTTAATTTTACTAGGGACATTTGATACGAATTTTGACATAGGTACTATTTGAATTTATGATAATTTTATTTTGAAATATAAAAGGTGTTACTAACATAGGTGTTAAGATATTTGTAATACTAACAATTGGGCCAGGATGCCATAATAAATACATTTTATTATATCGTCGTAGTTGGTTTTCTGCCTTATCATTTTAAAAATTAATGATGTGTCATCAGCAAACAATACAATATCGTGATTATTGCCTACCATATAGGGTAGATCATTTATATAGACTAAAAATAAAAATGGGCCCAGAATTGAACCTTGAGGCACTCCCATTCTCACAACCGACCCAGCTGACCTTTTCCGGTTAACTTCAACCTTCTGGATTCTATCACTCAGGTATGAATTCAAAAGTTTGAGGTCAGTGCCTTTGATGCCGTAGTGGTGGAGTTTCCTGATGAGAGTGTCATGCTGAACTACAGGATACATTTTGGTGAGTGCGCCAGTGCTCTGTTTGAACAAATTGAACCCTCATCTTTTTACCATCGGACTACTAGACGCAGACAGAACTTCCATCCGCATATGGTAGATATTCCGAAAAGTCGAACTAAGCGCTTTGACAGTTCCTTTTTGATACGGGTCGCCAAGGTTTGGAATGAACTGCCTGCGTCTATTTTCCCTGACCAGTATAGTCCGAGTACTTTTAAGCGTCGAGTGAATAGGTTTCTCGTGGATGGACGTGTACCACCTTAGTCTTCATGTTCACTTAACATCAGGTGGCATGGAAGACAAACGTCCCATCCATAATTTATAAAAAAAAAAACACACTGTATAAAATATACGGAAAAGTTGCAGATATATTAAATGTAGTGAATCTTTACTATAATAAAGTTTTAAATGTAGGAACTTTAGGTACTTTAATTATTTAGAAATGAAAGTAAGTAAAACATCGGATAACATCAGCATTCCACCAAAATAAAAAAAATCATTCACCATAACGATAAAAATGTGCACGTGAGATTCAAGCCATCTGACATTTCTCATTTGTCATCATTATCGTGAAATATTCACCGGAATGACAAAATTTTTTCAACCAAATCCACCAAAATGAGAACACCAGAATGATGAGGTTCCAGACAAATATACGCTATAAAAATATCGGAAGGTGTGGGACCTAAACATTGGTAATCTGTAGTCACTACCCCTCCATATGTATAAGACAAAAAAAATACAATAGTATTTAAGCAAAGTTATTCCAATCATTAAAATGTAAAAAAGATGACCTCTGGTCATCAAAACGATATATTTACCTTTTTGGCGGGAACACGGAGCAAGCTGTGGCGCTTTCTTTCCCCTACAATGCTAGGCTCGGAGAGAGACTTTTGCAGTGACGGGGGGTCAGCCTATCGCCTACAAAAAAGCCTTCAATAAAACTTCTGTCTCTTTACTGACTTTTACAGTATGCCTGGGAAGAGAAGCAGCTGGCACATTCTATGTTTTTCCTTTGCTCCCAGTCCAGCATGTCCATATTATTATTTTAATGTAAAAAAATAAGCCAGAAATCAAAACTTATTCTTTGCCTCAAGTTTGCAATGCTTAACTCTATTTTTAAAAAAATATCTCAATTTAAATTCAATCCTTCACACCTTCATTTTCATCGTGGACACATTTTTGTGCTTGGGAAATTCGCCCCTGCACAAAAAGGTATAACTAGGATAGATAAATCCAGACAACCTTAAGATAACCGCACTGTGGTCTCCATAGCACAAGCTGCATAGTCGGTGTGTTAGGTCGGTATATACATGTTTCAAAATCATAGTATTACAAATTGTATGTATTATATCATTGAACTTATCCTTTCATTCTCGGTTATTTATCGTACTTTTACTTTAGTCAAGGGTCGAATATGAACTATCCTTGTACTGAAACCGAAAGTAACTTTGGTACACAGGTACTGAATCACCAACTAAAAAATTAATTAATTGAAATTAAAAAGTAACATTGACTTAGAATAGCCCTAGGGCACTACGTGTCTCCTAGCATCCTCGAGGATGTACGTACGACCCTTTTAAGATCAGGGAACGTTTCAGATAAAGTATTTATGCCGCCTCTGGTAGAGTTGAGTGAAGAGCTCGTTCCTCCCTAACCCACTTGCTGTTATCGTCGGGCACATCGTCGCTGATAATCAATCATCGTCATTGACCATCCGGTGAGATTGATGTTAACACGCGGTTGTCAATACACCAATAACAAAGTTAAATAGGCTCTAGTAGATTTCATAGCGTCGAAACTGCGTATATTGGCTATAATACTTGGCTTTGAGTTCTAAAATATTATGGTTACAAACATACTCTTAGGAATTACCTAATTTATTTATATTTCAGGATTCCTCTATTATATGAAATGATCTGTCAAGTCGCCTTGAGATTTGTTCTTCGTATCTTTTTTCTAAATAAAAATAAATAAAATAAAATTGATATTACTAGATGTGTTAAATTATAAAACAAAATTAAAGTACGTCGAACTCGCGCACCCAGAGTTCGGTATATAAAAATAAATTTTCATAAATTACCTATTTATGAAAATTTATTTTTAGGTATATTTGCTTCTAAATCAATTGCAATCTATGGGGAAGAACCCTACAGTTGAGATAACCTTTCAAACAAAAATATGCGGAATAAGCGGAGATTAAACGCCATATCTTACTATTGCGTTAACTTAGAAGTTTATTTATTCTCTGCTCCATGACATTGCGAAATTTGCAAATTCATAGACAATCACAAGTACCTACCAACCTAAGTAAAGCTTGTGATATGGGATATTATGTAGCGAACTAGAGGGAAACCAAGAATATACATATTTATTTTATTTATTTATTTAACAATTTATGTACACATAAGTTAAGATACAATATAAGGATACATAGAACAAAATAAGTACAAAGGTACAGCTTATCTCTATCGAAATTTCTTACAGAAGACCTATCTACTTGTATAAATTAAAACGAAGACCCGAAACATGTTATTGATTTCTAGCTCCATGCAGAGATCGAACTCGCAGCCTCACGGATAAGGTAGTGTAGCGTCTTGCAGCACTGCGCCTGCGCCACAGAGGCAGAGGTCGACAAAATAGATTTTGAGTATTTAATTCAGGGCCGTCTTTACTCGGGGTGCAAGGGGTGCGGTGCATTCGGGCTAAGAGCGCCCGGGGGCGCTTGCCGAGCGCTAGATACTAGATATCATTGAACTTAACGCCATTGCACAGTTTCATATAGGTACTTTTTATGACAAATACGTATGCGCAAAATTAAATATAAAAAAATAGTCATCAACAATAATCATTGTATTACCACAGATTAGGTAATAGGTTTTACTTTTATTACGCTTTCGGTGCTTGTCATACCGCTCATGATGTGCAAGCTCAAATGACTCTTATTACCTAACTTATTACGTACTTAGGCTACCAAATGATTAATCTACTTAGTTAAAAAAGATTCGGAGCAATACCGCTTCAATACAGTAATTGTTATCTGATGCAAAATTAATTGCTGAAGAATCAGAATGCGAAACGGAATTTAAAGAAACTGCTCGTCCACGTCCCCGAAAATGACATTTTGATTACGGGGCTGTGGATGTGCCCGTTTTAGACCCAACAAACAAATTTAAAGTATGTTTCTAGTTTTTTCTACTGGACATTGCTACCTCGAAATCAAATGAGAGATTCGATTTGCTGACGGAACACAATTCAGTTCTTTCACTCTTCCAAAACATTGAATGCTGGAGAAAATTAGAGATGCCTGAAAAAGAATCTCATTGTCCTCGGTTCCAAGAAAAACTAGCATTTAAAAATAGATTTGATATTGACACGGAGAGGATCTATATGTAACAAAAAATAAGGTACTCCCACTGATATTTTAAGCAAATAAGCAAATATATACAGGGTTATTTTTTATTGGACCCGCATCTGTTGAGGGGTTATAGAGTACTTAGGTCAAAACAAACGATTCTCACTATAAAACCACATCTCCTAAAATTTACCGTTTTTGAGTTATTTCACTTTTTAGGATTTTACTGTGAAAACTCAATTTTCACTAGCTTTTGTGAGAAATAAAAAAATATCTTCGCTATCAAACTGATTTTTGACGTTATCATGTAAAAAAATAATGAGTGCATGATATGAAGTAAAAAAATCTAAAATAACGTAAAACGAGCTCATGTTATGGTCTTTCAAGCTCTATTCTCTTTTTAAGTTAAACCAAAACATCGCACATAAAATGCGTCTCCTGCAAAAAAAGTCCTATTAACTTATTGTGCAGATTACATTTTAATAAAGTTCATTGTTTAAGCTATCTAACGAGGTATAATACTTACATATGAGCTAACTATTGTGACGGAATACGGACGGTCTTGGAGATACATAACGAGTTTGTTATGAAAATAAGGTTTAGAGTCAGGATTGCATTCTCCTATGGCATGAAATGGAGTGTAATAATGTGAGAATAGACTTGCATTGTGCATGGTATGCAAAACATTTAATACTGATATTCCAAGGCATCTCGTATCTGCGTTAGAAGTCACATTAGTTGGGTCTCATCCTATTCGCCCACTTTGTACACACGTGGCCTACTTTTATCTGATTTTCCTCTCTAGATAGAACCACTCTATCTTAGCCACCAGTCGATACAATGGAATACCAAAGCATCGGGCAGTCGACGGCCTGGATAACGTTGCGCGAGTTCTTGACGTGCTGCCCAGGATTCTCTTTTGCTAAGCGCGTACCGTGACCAGCATATTCTTCGTTAAAATAGGCATCCAAAGCTTTTTTAACGAAGAATTTCTTTACATAATGGTGGCATAACATACCTTTAAATTTATTTTTTCTAGGAATTTTAAAAAGTCTACCTAGGTATTATACCTTGTTGAAAAATTGAAAAAAGAAATTAATTTTTTTGGTTTAACTTAAGAAGAGAATAGTGCTTGAAAGACCTATAACAATCGCTTTTTTGACATTATTTATTACTAGGGCTTTTTTGCTTCATACAATGAAATCATTAATCATTTGACGACCACTTTGGCGATGAGGTAGCACTGTCTGCCTCAGACGCCAGTGGTCGCGGGTTCGATTATCGCACGGAACAAGATAAAAAAAATGTTCCGTGTTTGGGCGTTTATGTATTTATATTCTAGGTTCCCGCCTTGTTCGCTATCCATCCATATCACAAGGTCTGCTTTATATGGGGCCATGTATTTGGTGTCATTGTCTGGGGATTTTATTTTATTTATTTATTTACATGATAACGTCAAAAAAAGCAATTAGAAACGAGGGCGCAGGCTGAGCCCCGCGCCCTCCCGCCGAATAGCCTTAAGACGGCTCTGATTTAATTGGTGCGGAACCCTAAATATTTAGTCAATTTAAGAATCATCTGTACAGTCTATTTGAACCTTGAAGTGATTTGAAGTATTAAGTGCATTTATTATTTGAAACATCTTATTAAGACATCTAGCCATTAAAAAAGGTGAACGTATTTTTTATACAA
This sequence comes from Stenoptilia bipunctidactyla, assembly GCA_944452665.1. Classification (NCBI taxonomy): domain Eukaryota; kingdom Metazoa; phylum Arthropoda; class Insecta; order Lepidoptera; family Pterophoridae; genus Stenoptilia; species Stenoptilia bipunctidactyla. The sequence goes on along the minus strand of OX101731.1, from coordinate 20,983,190 downwards.
GGCGGTTTTTGTAATGGTATCTACCTAAATAAAATACGCTAGGCAAGCATGAATTCGTTTTTTTTTGACATAAGGAACATATCGTGACTATTTTTGTAATTGCGTAATTGGTACCTATATTACAGAATTTAGTTTGTAACTAGATATACATATGTATATTTTAAAATATACCTCGAACCTACTGAAGTATGGTATGAGAGAGAGATATATACTTAGAGTTACAGGAAAAACTTCTTATCTTCAATAACAAGCCTTTCTATTCGGACTACTGAGGGCCATGGGTTTCTCCCTTTTTGGGATATAAACTTTCAATCTGACTCAGCTGTTGATTCGTGTATATTAGAATTTTAAGAGTCCTGAACTAACTGGATCGATTGGTGGTGATAACCTTGGGGAGACCTTTGTCCAGCAGTGAGCATGTCCAGGCCGAATGATCATGATGAACTTAATGAATCAAGACATAACTCATAATAAAGGTGTAGAGGTCACAGTGACGAAACTGTTACAGTGTTTGCTTCCAACGCCAGAAGTTCTTCAAATTAAAATAAAGTTATTCTAAGCAGACACTAAGCTTAATTTATTGAAATAAAGTTTAATTCAAGATATGGATGGCAAAAAGTTGTAATGGTTTCTGCAATGCCTTTGGTTTTATTGGAACCTTCGAAACCTTTAGGAATTAGAGAAATTCAAGACAATATTTTCACACGTTACTAACTTTACATTGTGATGCTGGCGATTACACAACGAGAAACATACGAGAGAAACATGGAAAAAATGTGAACATTTAGAAGTTAATACGAATTTTAATAAGGTTGATAAGAAAAGGAAAACTATACTGGTTTTTGATCATCGATTCGATTACTGTGGACAGTAGGTATGGTGTAATACATCCGAAGACAACATTGCAAGGATAGTTCCAAAATGAAATGGTATTCACATAATTTTATCTCTACCTATATAATGGGATTCATTTGTATCTATATGGTGGGTTTGGTTTAGTAAACACAGATGGCGCTAGTATTCAATCGAAGGTGAAGTAAAAATGATATTAATTTTATGTTAGTTGTAGTATTTATCACGGTATTAAAATTTGTTAATCGTTTCAATCTCGCTTCAATTTGTATTGAATGTTGTTTTATGATTATGTTGATATTGTTAGCAACTTCATTATATATCATCGATCTCAAGATAATTGAGTGTAGACTTTGGCCAACGAAAGCTGTCCAAGAAAAAGGCGAGAATTTTAAAAAATCCAGATCGGACATCCCTGGCTTTACGCTGCTTAAACGAAGACATTCGAAAACGACCGTCGATTGACGGACGAAACGAACAGTCGACATCTATCTATGTTTTTTACTTTGCACTTTGCACTATGCCAAAAAATCCGGTCGACGTCGACCGACTGGTCGATTGGCGTAGTAACACCCTAAGAAAGAAATACATTATTATACGAAATGTACTATTGGCTGATCAATTGATAGCTATATGTATAAAGTTATTGTTCAGGGTAGAAAGTGACAAAGAATTCTTTTCAGATAGGTACACAACATAGTTCACGGCGTCGGTAGTTAACAGTATGATAACATGACAAATAACGCGGGAGACAATCTTGATAAGTAGTATTATCATCGTACCATAGCAAGGCATTAAATAATATAATAATTATATATAAAAGTACATAAAATTTTAATTATGGTCCCACTTCATCATCATTATCTCAGAGTTGCTACCCCAAGGTTCTCCACGTCACTCTGTCACGTCACGACCACTTTGGCGAAGAGGTAAACCTATCTGCCTCAGACGCCAGTGGTTGCGGGTTCGATTCCCGCACGGAACAAGAAAAAAAAAAAAAAGTTCCGTGTCTGGGTGTTTATCTATTTATGTATTTATATTCTAGGTTCCCCCCTAGTTCGCTACATGGTATCCCATAACACAAGCTATGCTTACTTTGGGGCCATGTAGTTGGTGTAATTGTCTGGGGATTTTATTATTTATTATTATTATTACTCTGTCTGTCCTGCGCTGCCAACAACCAGCGTTTACCGGCGAGGTTGACCAAATCGCTGCCTCGCTGCGTCTCCCAATAGTCCCATCCCAATACGTGTCCGCCACTCGAGAACTTAACTGCCTCAACGGCCATCTGTTATGCGAGCTAAATGCACTGTCCATGGCCACTATTTGGTCCTACATGTCCTTCCCGGACACAACCCAAAAGCTAAATATGGATTATCCCAGTGTCCCTATTTGAGGAGGTGAATATATTTTTCTCATTTTTTGGATATAATTTTTAAAGATTTTCTCTTAATAATGTGAGGACATATTTTTTTCTATAGAGTAGGTATATAAGAAGGAATCACAAAAGCTATACGACGCTTGAAAGGCAATCCTTACTAACCGACATAAATCCGTAAAATGAGTTATATATACCATTCGAACCGCCAGATTTTTCTGCATCGTTTGGTCTAGGTCTCATAGTTCTACGACGAGGTTTACTGTCGCTTAGCTATTACGTGATTTCGGTCAAATCTATATTTTGTGCTCACTAAACGACCAAAAAAATGTGATTTTAAGAATATCTAGCAGTTACGACATTCTAACATTTCGGAATATGAACTTGGTCAGTTTTTCATGTATTGACTTTTTCATTAATTTATACTTATGTATTTTAACTTGATAATATATTTTGTGACAGTGTCACTTGTATGATTTATCCTGAAATAAAGTGGAAGAATATAAGAGCTTAGATATTTTTACTTGTATAACATAATATTCATATTTTAACCTTAGATATTTTTATATGATAACGATTAATATTAAAGATGTCGGTTAGATAGACTTGCTTGATTTGCTAAATGGCTAAGTATGGTGCGTATATAAATTTACCCGAACCCAAAATTTATTTACTCGTTGCTAAGGTACTGCAAGAGTTTAAAAACGTCGTGTAGGACATATCGCGCACGCGTCGTGACACGTTTAAACTTCGTCGCTTAGGGAGGACGTTTCACATTTCGGTGCACATTCAATAAATACATGGTAAGTATTCAAACAAATTATGCAAACTTAGTAGTTGCCTATTTCAAAGCAGCATTTCGTTTAAGATTATTTTTAAATCTTATTATATTTTAGATGGAATAAAGTACTCATTTTAAATCAATTTTATTTTTCTTTGCAGCTAAAAATGAGTCGCGAGCGGAAACGACGTAGTTCATCCATAGTCGAGATGGCTTTGGTGAAAGCCGGCATTGCGAGAAATGTTCGGCAGTGTCGAAGACGATTGAGTTCATACATACATACATAACCTCACGCCTGTCTCCTCTTGGGGTAGGCAGAGACAAGGGAACACCAATTGCTGCGATCCAAACATACCTCTTTCGTTTCTTCCACGTTCATCAATCTTTTCATACATGATCGCCGGTTACGGGTACTTTTGACTAGGCCCTTTTTCAAAATGTCACCAATTTGATCGGCATACGTTCGCCTAGGCCAGCCCCTTCCAACAACGCCATCCATTCTTGCTCTGTACACCTCTTTCGTATATCTTCTTTCACTCATCCTTTCCAAATGTCCAAACCACCGTAGCATACCCTTTTCAATTTTAGTCACTACATCCTCTTTCAATCCGCATCTCTTTCTTATTTCACTATTGCGCACCCTATCACTCAATTTCACTCCACACATGCTTCTCAACGCTCTCATCTCCACAGCATTAATCCTAATTTCATGTCTTCTGCCACACCCAAGATTCACTACCATACATTGCATTGCGAGAAATGTTCGGCAGTGTCGAAGATTGAGTTTTGATCTAAATACAGTAAGTACCTACTTTTTTATAATTTGTTTGAGTACCTACAAGATAAATAAATCGGTAGTTATTTATCTTGTAGGTTCATTTAGTAAAAACACACCGTATCAATCTGACATTATCGAATTGTATTTTTTTTGCAGTCTGCGGCTTCGTCAATTCATAGCAATACAAAGCAGTTTAAAAAACATTAGAACCAGATTCTATCAGCATTGACACTTCGAAAGATTTGGCTTTTCCGGTTTTTGCCGATAGTTTATGCACCACAACACTGAAACAACTGCATTGATTACTGCTCCACGTATATCGGTTGATCACGAATTAAATATCACTGTAACTGCTGACCCAGTTGAAGAACCCACTTTTTTGAGCCTCAACCAGGTAAAGAAACTATAGAATCTAATCTAATTAAAAGTAAAGTCGGTAAAAGAAAATCGAAGAAAGATGTTAAGTACATTGATTTTATGTCAGATCAAGAAGATTTTTCTACTTTTTATGGTGACATAGCTGATTCAGATAATTGGTCAGAAGGACAAGAAGGAATGACAACAGAAGATGATTTGCTGTCAGCGGAACAAAAAGTTTAAAAAAAATAGGTATACTAAAAAGAGGTCAAAAGTCAAAGATGCCAATACTGAAGATGATGTAGTCGGAGAATCTGCAACGAGAATAAAAAAATCCAATTCTAGAAAACAACGGTCAAAAAATAAAAATCCGGTGAACAATATATGTATAACAAATAAAGGTGTCGTTGTACCAACTAAAACTGTATTGACTAATCCTTGTTTTGGAAAAAAATGTTCCAACGACTGCGGGTCTTTGTCTGAAGAAAGAAGAGAAACCTTATTTACTTTTTTTTGGAATCTTGATAAAACACGTCGCCGGGATTGGTTAGTAAAAAAGAAAAGTGAAAAGTGTCTGAAAAAGAATATATTAAACGGAAACGTACCGATTCTAATAAGCGCAACTACACATCAAATATTTTATCAACTAAGGAGAAGGTAGAAGATTTGTTTGCCAACAATTTTAGCAGCCACTCTGAACATTTCTGATAAAACAATTTACAGTATTATAAAAAATGCTTCTTGCACGAGAAGATATTATGTTTTTTTGAGAATGAGTATGGGTAATTAAGAAATATATTGATCTCAGACTGAATGTCATGTTATAATTAGTTTCCTTGTTACTTTTGTATGGTCGGCGCTAAGTAGCGTATTTGTTTAATTTTCAATAAATACTTTTATTATCTTCTTTTATATGCTTCTATGCTGGACTGGGAGCGAAAGAAAAACATAGAATGTGCCAGCTGCTTCTCTTCCCGGGCATACTGTAAAAGTCAGTTAAGGGACCGAGGTGTTATGGGAGGCTTTTTTGTGGGCGATAGGCTGACCCCCTGTCACTGCAATAGTCTCTCTTCACTATTATAATGCCTCCTAATTTGTCAAACGTGACATCAGATGGTTTTATTACCTCTGGTGTTCTGCCTACCCCATACGGGATACAGGCGTGAAGTTGTGTATGTATGTATGTAAATACTTTTATTCAAATATAATAGAATTTATTTATTTTTGTGCATGATGGTAATTACCGATACAGTTTTTGGTTAAATGTCAGTTACGGTTTGAGGTCATTTTAATAACTAAGATACAATTTCCACAATCAATAAATTCATTATCTAATGCTTAGGTATATTTACTTGATTTATTTTAAACTGTCAGATCTTTTTAGATCAATCTTTCTGTATCAAAATTCTAAACTAAGTAAATTTACCTATTTTTACATGGTACTGCACACACTAAAGTGATGATTTAGATAATTTTACCTGTTTATTAAATCAGGTAAATTTTATCTAACCGACACAAACGGGTATTTATAAAAGCGTCAGGTGTCTTATTTTGATAATATGTATAGCTATAAAAAAATGATTTCTACGAGTGTTATCATCATTTTAGTCGAACATTTAGGTCATTTTTTATGATTTTTTTTTTGAAAATTTGTACTTCAAATCGCTCTCCTGTAAAGTTTACTCAATGTCGCTTAGTTAGGATTGCCTTTCAAGCGTCGTATAGATAGAATAAAACTGTCCCTTTTTTCTGACTGATACCGTTACGTCTCGTATACAGTGCTCGTAGGTACATTTCATTACAACGCGAATTTTGAGGTGGCAATAAATAATTGCTCATGTGCAGTTGCTACTTTTGACAGCTACGAAACAAAGTGATGGAATACCTACATATGCTCGTATTGGCTCTAATTGATTATTTTTTGGCTATCGCAGATGTCTTCATAACACAAGCTCTAAGCGCTATTTGTGGCTACATACTTAATAGGTGTTAATTTAGGTTAAGAATATTAAATTATATTAATCATAGGAGTTATATAACAAGAAAAAGTATGTAATAAAAAATCAAACTGATTTTATTTGGAAACACTTTAAAAATATAATAGTTTTAAGGTTTCAATGTTGACCTAAAACATCGTGCTTACCTACTCCAATAAATTGTAATAAGTGAACTTTAAAGGTACTCTATGTTTGAAATTATGATCATATGCGTCTCTCTAAGAAACTTATAGTTTGTGTATCGAAAGTACCTAACTAGGATTTAAAGACCCGACAGCTCTCGACTGACTATTGCCACAGATACAAAAGGCCTTCTTACCCCTTGACAAGACATCTGACTGTGTCCTAATGTAGTTAGTTGATTTTTTAAGTTAATGTATTAGCTTTTTCTTTTTCATATAAGTATTTACATCTTTAATATTTAATAATATTTACCTCTTTGTTTTTATTAATTTTGTGTACCTATATTTGTCATACATCTTTGAAATTTGAAACTTTTTTTTATAAAAAAAAAATTATAACATATACTTACCTAAGTAGGTGAATTATGTTTTCTCTCGCTTCTACTTTAAATGGATGACGCCACACCAGAAGGTCCGAATATGCGCGAAGTTCATGTACTAACTCATTTATATGCTCATTTAATTGTTTATAATATTCGAGTATTTCTATCGAAAAAATCTTTGAGCCTACTCAAAGATTTTTAGTCTTTAAAAAAATCTACAATTTAGTCCAACGCCATTCTTTTGAGACTTTTGATTAACCCAACGGGACCTCAAATGCAAATGGATCAGTGCTTCAGCAGCAATGTCAAGAGCGACGCAGGGTCTGCTGGGTTGTTTACATCATCGGCGAGCGAGCGCCGCCTGCGCAGCCGCGCCGTCCTCTCGCTGCCCTCGCCGCAGCCTGGTGGGAGTGCCAACTATAAAACCATACTCATCCTCGCTTCTAGACAAGCAATCACCGAAAGCTTCATCATGAAGGTAACGCATAACGCGGAGTTGATTTTGAAGTACAATTACTTAAATTTTATATAGATTTAGTTTTTTCTTTCACATTAACTAATTGACAAAAAATACTTTTTGGTACTTCCTTTAAATATATCCTTAATTAATGTGTCCCTGAATTTAACGTGTAATGTAAAACCATGAACTATAATTAATAGTTCTAACGTTCCCTGGGTTTCTACGCGTTTAATACGAGTATATTCTATTACTTACGTTAATTTTCAATTAGAGATAAATTTGGAAATTCATCTTGCTGTTTATGTATGTCGTTCGTCGTTACTTTTATTATTTACTACAACTTCTGTTTTATTTGCGATACATATCATCTTTTATTAAAGAATATTGGTCTTTTTAAACCATTTGGGAGGTGTGTGTATTATCTAGGTCACAACAGGCCCTTTTGCAAAGTTTGATCGACCCGGAGCCGCACCTCAAAGTAGCTACTCGAAGTAAACTGCCCCAAACCAAATAAGTCCTTATTTGGTTCGGATCTAATGCAAAAATGAATCTAAATCGTGTGGGAAAAACAATCAGATAGAGTCCGAGTGGCAATTTTATAATCTTTATTTACTTATTTTGAAAACATCTTTAAATGAGACGCCAGTTGAATGTTGTATCATATATGTTTTACATTTTCAGGTATTCGTGTGTCTTTTAGCCCTTGCGGTGGCCGTTAACGCCGGCTACATAAGTAGCGGGTGGTCGAGCGGCGGGGGCGGCGGCGGAGGCGGTTGGAAGTCCGGCGGAGGTGGCGGCGGTTGGTCTAGCGGCGGCGGTGGCGGCGGCTGGAAGTCTGGCGGAGGAGGCGGCGGCTGGTCCAGTGGGGGCGGCGGTGGCGGCGGCGGCTGGTCCGGTGGCGGCAGCGGTGGAAGCGGCGGACGTAAGTCAAGTTATTCATGATGAACAGTGTATTTAATTTCCCATTGCATGTAGTTTTAGGTGTTGAGAAGCATCTAGCGTAATAGAAAACATTTAAAAAAAAACATCCCAATAGCTACAATATACATATTTTAGACTTCATGTATTTTACCCAATTTAAATCTGCACTGAGTAAAAACTGTGTAGGTATAAAAGTATTTAAAAAATATGTTTACATGCTGGCTTTCTAGTTTCAAGGTATTTTTTAAATTAAATTAAATTTTCTTCAACGTTGCCTTGTAATTCTTAGAAAAACCTTCTTGACATATATTTTTCATTTCTTTGTTACAGAAGTTATCAAAATCATCAAGATCATTTCTGCCGGAGGCGGTGGCGGACACGGTAAGTTTTGTTCACCTATTAAAATGAAGACCTTTCTCATTACGGGCAGTAAACTGTGACCTACGTGAAGGCTTGACTTAAAAAGGCTTAGTAAATAGATGCCTTCTAAGCTAGGGGTCAATAATTCGCAATTCACTTCGTAACCTCAGGTTTTAGTTTCGCAACAGCAGTCCGGCATTCACTCTATACATAAGTACCTCCGTGAAAACGTCAGATTTTTACTATAATCTTAAATGCATCTTCTCGTGTTTAAATGGCGGGTAATGACAGTAGTTTTGTAACTTAGTGCAACCTTATCCGAAATATCTTAGCGAAGTGTGAAATTTCTTACGAACACAAAGGATTGCAGCATCTAATACGCAGTTTGTCTCATTTATCACGAGCACGCGCGTCCAATTTATTCCTAAGTGTTAGCTGCTGTGTTCACCTAAGCATACTCGTATTAAAATTCAACGTGTCGAAAACCTGGTGCCTTGCTTTAAGGAAGATAACTTCTAATTTAACTTCAAAGCTTATTGTTTGTAGTTTCCTTTCAAGATTATACACAAGGATGCTTCCTTTTATGTACAGAAAGCAGCAGGTCAAGCGTTACAAACCTGTCTAATTTCCCCAACCAAGTTTTAATTTAATATCGAGGGCATAGAGTTCAGATTCAATAACATTTTTTTGACAAGTTAGGAACGCTTCATCTGCAGCTTTCTGTACCTACCTAAATCAGAATAAATTTATGTGCTCCATGTGTAGTGTTCGGATGCAGAGGTTCTGGGTTCGAGCCCCAACCGAGCCAGTTCAGAAAACTAATCTTTATAAAGGAGCTCGGGTCTGGATGAATACTGGGATAACTTGTCTCCATAACACAAGCTTAACAAAAATAAATTTCTTTGATGCAACATAGTTGGTGTGTGACTTTGTGTAACTTAATTTAAAGCAGCTATTTTGTTACATTTACCAAATCAATTTTCTTTATTAAGGATTGGAAACCCACTTTTTAATTACTAGTTAAGATAGAGATCAAAACTTAATTTGCTTTAAAAAAAACTTAAGCTATGAACTAATACCTTATATGGGTAATAAACTAAACAAAGATACCTATTAAGAATACAATGAATTTTCTTCACTGAAAACCGAAGCACATACTAAATGATTGGTATTTTCAGGAGGCGGCGGCGGTGGTTACGGAGGCGGCGGCAGTGGCCACGGAGGTGGTGGCTGGTCCAGCGGAGGTAGCGGCGGCAGCGGCTGGTCCAGCGGCGGCGGCGGTGGATGGCCCAGCAGCGGCTGGTCCAGCGGCGGCGGCGGCGGCGGCGGCGGCTGGAAGTCCGGCGGAGGCAGCAGCGGCTGGCCCAGCGGCGGCGGCAGCAGCGGCGGCTGGTCCAGCGGTGGCGGCGGAGGTTCCTCTGGCTGGTGGTAAACGAGAACCACTCTTGCGCCCTCTTGTACATAGATCTAATTACGACAATAAAGTGATATCTTTAATATAATCAATATTATTATTTTATTTCCGAACCAAGCTGTAAGATGAGCATGCTGCCCCGTTTTTTTAATCTTGAATAGGAACTTGTGTAAGATAGGCTGAACGCTTATCGTATTTATTAATCACAACTCATTGTTATGAGTCTCTCCTCTGAGTGAAGAGGAGTTTTAGGCGGTAATCCACTAAGCTGGCCCGGTGCAGGATTATTGTTGAAGTATTTATTATTTATTTATTTACTCTTCATTGTACAAACACAAAATAGAAAATAAAGGACAATAAAAAAAGAAAACACAATCGGCGGCCTTATCGCTAGAAAGCGATCTCTACCAGGCAACCAAAAGTATAAGAAGTACTTAGGTATACCAAATTTTTCAACGTTTTTAATCCAATCTTATTTCAGTACTAGCTGTTGCGCGCGGTTATACCCACGCAATTTCGAATCCAGCGGGAATTTCGGGATAAAAAGTAGCCTATGTGCTATTTCAGACTGTAGACTATCACGAACCAAATTTCATCCAAATCCGTTGAGCCGTTCTCCCGTGATTGAGGAACAAACATCCGACATCCATACATCCAAACTTTTACATTTATAATATTAGTAAGATAAGATTCAATTGATCAGGGTTTATATTAACGAAGGTACTTACTTTTATTTTCAAAAAAAAAACTGCTTAGTGACGCCCTTAAGATACGAGTACAAACACAAAATTTCTTGAATTATAAATAGAAACTTGAGGTATCGATATATCAATCAACTAGTAGACAACACCAAGACATTGGTGGAAAATGGGCGATCATTATCTTCAGGAGCCGAGAAATGCACACTTCTCGTCGGAGGCCTCCCCCAGGATTCGTCATGTCGTCCGGACCCGCGCCGCCTTCATCCTGCGTTTGACGTTCGTAAAGTGTATAAAAATACTTATTACGAATGTTTGGGGTGAGGTATGGGGATGCACTGATTTGGAGTTAAAGTTAAAGATGGAGTAAAGTTAATTATCACTATATTCAAAGTTCTGCAATGTTTATCTTAAAACTAGTTAATTGTTAAGTTAGAATGTTCAGTTATGTTAATGAGTAACGGACGATCGGTATGACGACGCGATAAATACGTACTGAGCTATAATTAGGTTAAATTTAAGTTACTGACGTCAAAACCGCACGCGTGCAATAAGAGTGTTTGGTAGCACTGCACCGAACATCTTGCAGAGGGCAAAGATGACAAACTATAAAAAATCTATTTAATGAAGTAAAAAGTTAAGGTTAATTTAGTTTTAAGTTCGCACTGTGTCTTATCACTCACTATCACTAAAAGCTATTTTTCTTAATACTACAGGTGTTGTTCCCCTATCTTTATAATACACTGCACTTTCAGTTTGATTGTTTACGAACACCTTATCACTACTATATGTAACCGTATCACAACACTGTTTCGGCGAGCGCGCCGCCGCCACCGGCTTCCTGGCGGCAGCAGCGACGCGCTGAGTGAGCCCGGAAGGCCAGGCGGGCTCGGCCGGCGGCACGGGCACCGCGGGCGGCGCAGCGGGCCCGGCGGCGCCTGCGGCTGGAGGGGCAGGCGCACTCCGCCGCAGCCGGCGCCAGGCGACGACGACCCCCACAACGGTTGCGACCCCCAACATGCTTTATATCAGCGCGTAGTGGTGCACATCATGGGTAGTGATGATATTTAAAGATTGTTGCTGTTCTTTCATCGTCTTGATTTGTTCATCTATTTCATCAAACCATCGTGCGTTTGATGATGATGAATTTGTTTTTGGAGATGTTTCCGCCGTGATGTTTATTATGTTGTTGATAGGTGCTAAGAACGAGGTGACGTAGGTATCCTTGTCTTCAAAATGACTCTCGAAATATCGATGAGTATAAATTGTAAAGTTGTCCGTTTTAATTTCACAATCCTCGTTTATGTTTATGATGTTCGTTCCCGTCAGCTGATATGCAGTAACGCGATCGTTGCATAATGCCTTGACCTTGCATACGTCACAACAGCAAAATAAATAACGATTAAATTTATGTAAACTTATCCATTTGTCTTGGCACGCGACTATGGGTGTAATTTTACATTCATTTGATACTGTTAGGCAAAAATCATTGTCGGTTTTAAGTTTATATATAGGTCTTTTTAATTGACAAAGGTAGGTAAATGTATCGCGTTGAAGGCAATGTTCTATCTCTGTTTTTGTCATTGGAACGTAAGAGTCCTTGTGCAGGTTTATGGCAACATAGTCTTCAATTGGAGTAACTGTTGATGTGCCTCTCTCACTCTTGAAAGGAATAGGTATGAGACTATACAGGTTGAAAATGTCTCTCATAATCAAAGGCACCTTTATTTCAAAAATTACATATTGTTTAGTCATTCTGACTTTGATGTTTAGCAAGTGGTAAATACTTTTCATGTTGAGATGAATATTATCTATAGGTATAGTTAAATCTTTAGAAAGTTGTGTAGAAATAATGCCAAGTTGATTTCTTAATTGTTGAGGGTTTAATATGTGAGCGTTAAGTTTTCCATTGTATATATCTGTCAAGGTATCGAGCAGGTTATCTTGAATATGTTTCAAATGAGTAAGAATATTCGTAGCCGCCATCGCCGACATGACAAACTCCGACATAAACGCCTCTTGGTTTATCTGGTGCGCCAAAGTGTTGGAGGCCTTTTCTAAGTTTTGAAGATGTTGACTCACTATGTTGCTTTGATTTTGAATGTTCGCTTCAATCCGTTTCAATAAGTTGTTTTCGGCTTCAATTATTGACGTTTGATTTTTCATAAGCAAAGCCAAGTGTTTTTCATTGTTTTGTACAAGGTCGATATCTTTCTTGTACTGTTCTGCGAAGCGGTCGTCAAGCACTCCAAATAGGCTATTCGCAAGATACCCGACACCATTGATAATGCCGCGCCGGCGCCTTCTGTATGGCACGCGCGATGTTAGGTGTTTGTTTAATAACACTTCATTGTTTACATTTAGTTCATTATACAAATGATTAATTTGTAACATGATCAGTTCGCAGTTTGATTGGAGTGTTATTGTTCGGCAAACTCTTTCTAAATGTTCGTAATAATTACTATAGGTTGCCATGCTTTGCCAATATGGATTTAAGTTGTAGTACGCAATTATTTTCCACTCATCTCTGATTAAATGTAGGTTAGCAATGTTATCAAAAAGTATTTTTTGGTTTTGATTTAACTGAGTTGAGTTGAATGCTTCTCCACCAGTAATTAATGTTGTGAAATACATAAACAATAAAGCCATCGACAAAAAACTTCGTTTTGGTTTTGCTCCAGGGTTTTCCTTTTTCGTTTCAGTATCTGAATGAGCTTGGTTTTCGAGAGGTAACACGGATAATTTCACGACAGGTCTCTTTAATATGCCATTTTTTGTTTTAAGGGAAACCACACGTACATGTCCATCGTTTCCAGGATGTAATTCGATCACTCTGCCCAATGCCCATTTGCCCGGAGGAAGGTTATCTTCATGTATAGTGACTAAGTCTCCTATTTTAAGATTTGGTTGAGATTGTTGCCATTTAGGTCGTACAGTTATTTGGCTTAGATATTCAGCTTTCCAGCGTTGCCACGTATCGTTTGTTATTTTTTCAATTAAATGCCACCTAGTACGAGCGTCCTCCTTAGTTTGAATAACGGTGTGTCCTGAGCTCCCAGTTAAAAAATGCGCAGGTGTTAAAAAATCAATGTCTTCTATGTCTTCAGATATTGCACATAATGGCCTTGAGTTCAGACCCGACTCCAGCTGAGCCAATATGGTAGCGTACTCCTCAAAGGTAAGCTTCTGCGCTCCGATTACTCGCCTTAGATGATGTTTAAGGCTGCGAACGGCTCGCTCCCAGAGCCCACCAGCGCTCGGCCACGCCGGGGCATTAAAATGCCACTCAATTTTCATCTCTGTTATCTCTGCTAGGAAACTGTCGTTAAAAGTTGATTGTATTTGTTGGAACTCCTCTTGTAGCGCTCTGTTGGCTCCAACAAAATTCGTACCGTTGTCACTGTATAAATGTTGAGGAGCTCCTCGTCGTGCTGCCATTCTTCTCAAAGCTGCGATGAATGCTGAGCTCGACAAGTCGGTAACTAGCTCGAAATGTACGGCTTTTGTAACCATACAAACGAAAATTGCTATGTAGCCTTTCAAAGTTTTCGAGCCTCGTCCTTTGTTGGCTTTGATCTCAACCATACCCGTATAGTCCACTCCGGTATGATGGAATGGTTTCGCTGGGTTACTTCGAGCTTCGGGTAAGTCTCCCATTTGTTGGTATAGCCTTTTTCCTTCTTGTTTTCTACAGGTTATACAATTTCTCAACTCCTTTTTCACTGCGTTGTTTCCGCCGGTGATCCAGTACCCCTGCCTAAGCATAGCCAGAGTCAGCCGCGGTCCACCGTGGAAGGTAAGTTCGTGAGCTTGGTTAATTAATAAGGATGCCAAACGAGAGTCCTTAGGAATAATTTTCGGATATTTCATTTCCATGTTTAAGTTTGCGTTAGAGAGTCTGCCACCCACTCGTAAAATACCTTCTTGGTCAAGAAATGGATTTAAATTAAGTAGCTTTGACTTATGATGCATTTTTTTGTTTTCAAGTAAATTATTAATATCCGTTCCAAATTCATTTCTTTGACTATGTTTTATTATTGCGAATTTTGCAGTTCGTAACTCATGCAACGTGATATAGTTAGGTAATTGCTTACGTTGCCGTGTCAATGCCCGATGAACCCATGCTATTATTCTTAGTATTTTATTAAATGAACTATGTTTGTTGAGTAATATATCGATAAAATGTTGTTCGTTGTTTGTTTGTTGAAAGCAATTAATAGCACAAAGTTTCCGTTCTTGGTCTGTTTTATATAATTCCGTTAAGTTCAACTTAGGATTAAAATGTATTAAAAATTCAGGTCCGTTCCACCACAACGGATGATCTAATAGTTGCTGAATATACAAGCCTCGACTCGCGGGATCGGCTGGGTTTTCTTTAGTCCCTACATATCTCCAACAGTTTGCAGGCATGATCTCTGTTATTTTTAGTACCCTATTAGCTACAAACGGTTTCCAGCGTCCTGGTTCACCTTGCAGCCATCCTAACACAATTTTTGAGTCTGTCCATCCATATGTTTCAGTTTTATGACTAGAATAAGCTAATTTTATTTTATTAATAAGTTGTGATAATAAGTGAGCTCCACATAGCTCTAGTTTCGGGAGTGTTAACTTATTTTTTAAAGGAGTGACTTTAGTTTTCGATGCAATTAAAACTACTTGCGACTTTCCTTTTATTCTAGCATAAACCACACACGCATATGCTTCTATGGATGCGTCAGAAAACCCATGAAGTTCTATGACGTCATGTTCATTACATAATAGCCATCTTTGACTTTGGAACTTATTAAGTAACTGTAAATCGTTTTGTATGTGATTCCACTCGGTATATATTCCATTTGGTACGGTTTCATCTCATTTCACATTTAATTTCCATACTTTCTGATATAAAATTTTTAGTTTAGTTACTAATGGTGCTAGCCAGCCTAGAGGGTCAAAAATTTTGGATATCTCGGAGAGGAGGATACGTTTAGTTAATTTTGAATGTTTTGTGTTTTCGTATTTAAATGTAAATACATCAGTTGCAGGATTCCAACAGAGACCGAGAGTTTTTGATGTGTTTTCACTTTTAAAATTAAAGACTAGATTGTTTTTCTGTTCGACGGAAAGATCTTTTAACAGTTCCGCGTTGTTTGAGGACCACTTTCGTAAGGTAAAACCTCCTGATTGTAACAGTTGGTTGAGGTCCTTAATAATACGTTTTCCCTCTTCAAGGTTGTAGGCACCGTGGACTAAATCATCCATGAAGAATGACTCTTCTACTATCTGCGCAGCTGCTGGAAAGTTACTCCGTTCATCAGCTGCCAGGCGTCTCAGGGTCATCATCGCTAAGAAAGGAGCCGCTCTCATTCCATAAGTCACCGTCGTTAGCTCAAATGACTGAATTGGATGTAGAGGTGACTCTCTCCACACTATTCTCTGTAAGGGACAGTCCGCTTTATTCAGCTTCACATTTCTGAACATCTTCTCGATGTCAGCTGTTATAGCATACGGATACTGTCTCCACCTTAACAACAACGATTGTAAGTCCTGCTGAAGGTTAGGGCCGGTAAACATCAACTCATTTAAAGATAATCCTGAAGATGTCTTACAGGATGCGTTAAAAACAACCCTGTATTTGGTTGTAGTAGACTCGGCGCGCTCGACGCCGTGATGAGGCAGATAACACTCGGGTGTCGTATTTCCGCTCACAGGTATCATGTGGTTTAGGTACTCGTATTCCTTCATAAAACTCTTATAGGCCTCGGCTAATTGAGATTTTCTGTTAAATCTTTGTTCTTGATGTTTGAACTGAGCTATGGCTTTTGGTTTAGAAAGTCCTAACTTATCCTGAAAGTCAGGTTTCATGGGTAGCCTCACTTCATATCGTCCATCCTCGTGACGTATTGTCGTTTCGTGGTAGTAGTTAATACACTCAATCTCTTCCGAAGTTAAGTTCTCTACTTCCGTAATGCTCTCTACTTCCCAGAAGTTCTGTAAGTCTTCCAGGTTGTTAACAATGACGTTACATTGAAAAGATCTCGCACTACCGCAAAGTAACCATCCCAACTTAGTTTGTTGTGCTATAGGTATCGTTACGTCATCCGATTTGATAATTCCATTTAATATAATGTTAGAATAAATATCGGCTCCAAACAATATATCTATAGACCTGCTTACGTAAAATTCGGGATCGGCTAAGTCAATGTTTTGTAGGAGCGGCCAAGAAGGTTTCGGAAAGGATTTGTTTGGCAAATTTTTCACGAGATTGTTCATAATTATAACATCGGAATTAAAAGTATAGTTTTCATACAAAGAAACGCAGTTTATATTTAATTTTCCTTTGCAGTTATTCTCCTGTTGGCCTACTCCGAAAATAGTTCCTTGGCACTTTTGTCTTTTTAAACCTAATGTTTGAGCCGCGCGTTCTGTTATTATAGATATTTGCGAGCCTTGATCGATCAAAGCTCGCATACAAACGTAGGTTCCGTTAGCGCTAAGTACGTTAAGTTGCGCTGTAGCTAATAATATCTCAGCATAGTCCTCCTGAGAAACGTTACTAGAGCTACTAGACGCGCGATCATCCGAAGTTCGTACAGGTTGGTTTCCAGATGTCGATGGCATTTCTCGGACAGTTCTCTGTTCCAGGGCATCATGGATCAGTGTATGGTGTTTAAAAGTACATTTATGGCAAGTTTTAGTTGAATGGCATGGTTTCCCATTGTGTGAAAATAAGCAATTTTTACATAATTTATACTTATTAACAAAGTTCAACTTTTTGTCATTAGGCATTTGTAAAAATGTTTTGCAATTATAAACGCCATGTTCATTTTTGCAAATTGGGCAATTTATGTTAGAAACATGAAATGATTTCACAATTCTATTATTTGCTTTTTGCGTGGATTGTTGAAAATTAATTGATGATTTTTTCAAATAATTAGGTTTTTGATTCGTGACGAAATCTTGCTTTCGATGAAATGATGTTTCTAATGTAGTAAATTTGCTTTCTAAGAAATCAAGAAATTCTTGTAAGTTTGGCAATTCACGCTTATTTTTCAAGGAGTCTAAATATTTCGAGTAGGTATCATAGTCTAACTTTTGGCACAAGATATAAACCAAAATAGGATCCCATGTCGACGTGTTTAACCCTAGATTTTTGATGGAGTTCAACGTTTCGTTAGTTATGTCATGCAACTTCTTTATTTGCGTTGTAGAATTTGATTGTATGTTAGGAAGACCGAATAAAATGTTCATATGCGAAGTGAATATGAACCTCTTATTATCAAAGCGATTGTTTAGTATTTCCCAACAAGTAGAGTAGTTCTCAGACGATATTGACAGATGTTTCACGAGTCTTTCTGCTTCACCTTTTAATTTAGACTTCAAAAATTGCATTTTCTGCGCGTTAGAAAGCATGCTGTTATTATGAATCGCTTCTGTGAATAAATCTTTGAAGGAAGTCCAATCGTTGTAGTTGCCATGAAACATAGGAATATCTAATTGAGGAGTTGACTTTTCTCTATGAGATTCTGACCACATCTTTTTATTAATCAGTTTCTTTAGTTTTTGATACTGCTGCTCACATCTGTTGTATTCATTTTCATAGGACAAGTTTTCCCCGTTTAGCTCACAGTCGATTTCCCAATGGATATTGTCTATTTTCGACCACCGATTTTCAATAGTTTTCAATGCATCTTGAAATTCCCATGCATCTGTCAATGTCTCGATGTCGATGGTGGCTACAGTTTTCGTAAATGCTCGAAAGTTAGCTTCCTGTTTTCTTAGGGACTCGTCAAGTTTGCTAAAGTTACCCTTACTTGTTTCTCGGCTCATGTGCTCTCCCGAGAAGTGCGGAAGTCGCGCTGGCGGTTTCTCAACGGTTTCTTCGCCCTTTTCGTACTCAGGAGTCGAAGTTGAAGCCTGTTGTAGTTTATTGTATCCCTCATTAATAAGTTTCTTGAAGGTTACATAATTCTCCTTCACCCTATCATAGCACCTATCAACAAAATATGAGTCCCCGGGACTCAATGACGTAATAAGTCGATCATGGTTGAATTGGAACTCGTTCCAGTTTTCTTCCAATTTATTTAAATGTCGTTTGAAATAGTCTGAGTTGGCTTTTCTCTCAGCTCCATCCTTACGAAAGTTTCGTAAGTTTTTCACAATATCTTCGGCAATAACGTACTGCGACTCCAAAGAAGACATGCTCGCTTGTTATTTGTTAAAAAAATATATTTTCAAGATAGAAAATGGATAGATCTTACTTGATCGATAGTTCTTTCAGATTTCAGTAAACTGCAATAGTTTCACTGTAATCCTGTTATCACTGCAATCCTCACACTTCACTTGTTTTGCACTAGTTCACGACCTCACCCGCCCCGACACGAAAGAACGACACGCGTAAGATCCTTGAACGGCTCGAAGGACCAATGTTTGGGGTGAGGTATGGGGATGCACTGATTTGGAGTTAAAGTTAAAGATGGAGTAAAGTTAATTATCACTATATTCAAAGTTCTGCAATGTTTATCTTAAAACTAGTTAATTGTTAAGTTAGAATGTTCAGTTATGTTAATGAGTAACGGACGATCGGTATGACGACGCGATAAATACGTACTGAGCTATAATTAGGTTAAATTTAAGTTACTGACGTCAAAACCGCACGCGTGCAATAAGAGTGTTTGGTAGCACTGCACCGAACAACGAATAAAAAAAAGTATTTACATTTTCATTTCATTTTTCAGCAAACCAACGCTACTTTTTTATTGCTTAAACGTTCAATCCTCAAAATATAAAGCAAAATTGTCTTTACTGCCGACCTTCTAATTAGATTTTTTTATTTAAGTAGGAACTTAATATACTTACCTACCTGTATTTATTTATTTTGAGTTATCAACTAAAATGAGTAGAGTGTAGATATTTGTGTATAGGTACAATATGAGCTGATCGCCGGCGATAAAACTCAGTATCGCGAAAATCGCGACAGAAAAGTGTGCGAACTTGTGTACGCTACATAAAGCTTAATTCGTCAAACCACTTCAGATAACTAACAATCTTTCACGTTTTTAATATTAGTGGGAAGTAGAACAAATAAACTTGAAGTGTCAGCCTCTGTTATTTAATTTTTCAATTTAAAATGTCGTAGGTAATATTTTTTGCAAGGTACTTAAAGCAGATTATATTCCAAGGAAGAAAAATTACGATTCCATCAAAATTTAATACCAGTGAATTTAAAATATAACCGAACTATAGGTTTACCTAATATCTTATACCCGGGTGAAATTCTAACGGTATCTTCTAGGGGATAAAAGGATTTGTTATCTTTCATGCTGGACTGGGAGCGAAAGAAAAACGTAGAATGTGCCATTGACGTGGACCATTTGACGTATAAAGCTGGCTCTTACCTAGATCGATAACAATCTGATGATGAAAACAGGTGACTGCAATCTGCCTAAATTAAATCGTTTGTGACCAGGTAATTTATTTAAAAAAAAAATGGTGTTCAGACAGCCAGAATTTCGTAATTATGAGCACGTCAGATCTCAGCTCCAAGTCTCTACAGTAGTCTCTCTCCATCCTTATAAATACCTCCAAATTTGTCAAACGTGACATCAGATGTTCTTATAACCTCTGGTGTTCTGCCTACCCCATAAGGGATACAGGCGTGAAATTATATGTATGTAAAAGGATTTGTTCCACTAAGTTACAACATAAGAATTGGACAACAAACAAAGTCCAATTATTTCAACTTTGATATTTTTTTGTAATAATTGAACTTTCTGGACAACATTGATCCAATTACTTCAACTTTCTTTCTTTTCGGGGCGAAATTACCAAAGTGCTAAAATGTCCATGGTCGAAAGTTTTTCTTTTCTCTTGAATTCTATATTTTTACGGGATTGAAATGCACTAATAGCACCTCTTTATGTAGAACATGAGTTAACTTCGATCCTATTCGTTTTGAATGGATTCTGAAATATTGTTTCAATTTCCGACAACTTTATGCCTCCCTGGTATGTGGTACTTACTAAGGTTAGGTAGATATTAAACATGTGGTATTTACTTAATTGTCGTAAAGTCTACATTGTTTTGCATTGCTTTGACGTAGGTACCTTTTTATCGAAAGCCAAAATTTTATAAAACAACGTGTTAGCTGTACGCCTATAATATCTTAGTAGGGGTAATAAGTCGTGCAAAACTTTTAGGCGAAGAAGTGAGTACAGACCATTTAAGGCATGGTTATCTTAGGCGAAATCAGACTATTATTTTATTACATATATTTGATGTATTCCAGCAATATTTTATGTAGAGATAAAAGATCTTGCGTAGCCCCGTGTGCTTTCATCTTCGACCGCATCTTCACTTACAATTTACAATCTGTGTAATTGTTCAAAAGGCACGACATGCTGTATACTAAAATATTACAATTGTAATACATATACAGGGTGACTGGTGGGTCACTTTTGAAATTCAAGGACGTAATAGTTTGAGATCATACATGAAGAGAAAAAAAATATAAAAAATATATATTCATTATTTACGGAGTAAACTTAACCGAAAGTTAAAGAATTGATTACGCAACGCAAGGTTACGCTAGCAAGGTCACGTGCCGCGGTCGACTCAGTTGTATTTAAAATATATAGTAACATAGTAGTATTTGTTTATAGGGAATTCTAGTGAAAAAATTAAGTGCCTAATTTTATTACATAATTATGATCAGAATCGGATACAGAGTGCTCTCCTTCAGTATCTAAAATTTGTCACCAGTCACCCTGTGTAAGTAATTGGGGTAAGGTAAAAAACAGCAAGTGCTTCAAGCACAAAATCACCATAAATTCAATTGAAACAAACTTATAAAAAAATATAAATTAATATTTAAAACACCTGTAATTTTAATAAATACAAAACTGGAATGTAGGTACTTAAAGTTAATAATAATATACATTGTAATTAGCACTTTCGTTTTTTCTTTTCCTTTGATTTCCTGGGTTTATTAGGATCGCGGTTTTCTTTATCCGAAGAGTCTGTACTGGTGGGTGTCTGGCTGCGAGGACGTTTCTTTACACGAGGCCTTAGGGTCTTCAACTCGGACAGCACTCCGTGATCCCTGTAAAATTAAAATTTAAGTAAATTAAGAAAGTAATTAAGAAGGTAAGCTTTTACGGAGATATAACCTACTTAGTTCTGAAAGGTTTTCCGAAATTTTGTTTTAGTATTAAAACATATACTTTATCTGAACAAATCAATTGAATCCTGAATGTGCTCGTAAAGTTTCGCCCGGACTTTGACCTGAACAATTTATTCTACATATCTTTCAGATCTTTCTTTAAGTCATTATAAAGAACGTCTGTTACGGAAATTTGGCAATATACAATGTCAATTTTTGTTCATGCGAAATCCATTTCATTATCTTAAAAACTCAGCAAGTTTCAAGCCTCTTGTAGTGTCTTGCTTTTGACGCGCGAGTGAGGACACCACGCTCGCGGCTCTCACTCGCTACCGCTTCATACGGCGGCGTAGGTACAGTATGGGGACATTGATAATATGATTGGCTTTTAAAGAAAGACAGCAAATCAATGAGTAAGAAGAGTATATCCGATTACCGAAAATAGCTGAATAATTTATAGCATAAGTTTTGAAAATTATCACATTAAAATGTATCTTATGGCGTTCAGCATAAGGTTGAAATTATAAAAGATTGAATCCCTACTTACTTCTATTTGACATTGTATTACACTCTTTATCACGTCGTGTTTGGCACTGGTGACACTGGTGACGGAAACATTGCACTTCGATAAAAAGTCGTTGCAGTGCAACAAAATATAGCACTTATTGTTAACGTCATAAGCCAGTCATATTATCAATGTCCCCATACTGTACCTACTTGCATCCTAGGACCGCGTACGATATGCGTGCGTGTGAGTGTGTACATAATTTAAGGCTCTGTAAAGATTGTTGAGTTAAAATATAACATGGTGTAAAAACTATTGCAATTGATTTTGCTACCGATTCTGAACAAACTGTTACCAGGTTTCGCATGAGCAAAAAATAACGTTGTATAAAAAAAATACGTATAGTCAAAGAATCGGTATGAAAATACAGATAAAAAACTGACTAAGTTTCAAGCATCTTGTAATGCCTTAGTTTAATTAAACTTTAACAGAATGAGTGAGATCGGCCCGCGTAAGCTCGCTCGTCCGCTACCCTTTCATGCGTAGTTCTTGCGCCCGGTTTTACCCGCGCAATTTCGAATCCCGCGGGAATTTTGGGATAAAAAGTAGCCTATGTGCTATCACTATGCCAAATTTCATCCAAATTCGTTGAGCCGTTCTCCCGTGATTGAGAAACAAACATCAATACTTTCACATTTATAATATAAGTAAGTAAAGATCAGAAGTAAGATGACAGTGTGATGAGGAATGAACTGTGGTCAACTCTATCTGAGTTTGGGATGAACAGTGACTTGATACGGGCACTTGAGACAGGGCTGTGTAGCCTCTTCATGGCTGTTCAAACTATTCATGGATAGCTGTTTGAAAGATCTGAAAAGTTTAAAAATGAACGAGAAAGTCACTGTGATGCATGAGTAGTTTAAAAGAAAAGGTGTGAGAGTGCATGTTGGAAAGACGAAAGTTATGGTTCTGGAGAGGAATGAAGGTATGACGGAATGCAATACTATGACAGGAGACGAAAAAGTGGAACAAGAGAAAGAGTTTGTATAGGTACTTGAGGTCCTTGTTTACAAGAGATGGGAATTATGACGATGGTATTGAAAAGAGGGTAAAAGCAGGAAATTGTGTTAATGGCGCTTTATACTCGATTATGACAAGCAAAATTATACCGAATAAGGCACGTCTTGGCGTACTTGAGGGAGTTTTGGCGCAAGTGGCAGAAGAGACATGAAAGGAGGATTAATGCTGTGGAGATGAGAGCTTTGAGGAGTATGTGTGGACTAAAATTGAGTGCGCAGCAGTGAAATAATAAAGAAATGCGGATTGAAAGAAGATGTAGTGGATTGAAAAGGGTATGCTACGGTGGTTTGGGCATTTGGAAAAGATGAGTTAAAGTAGATTTACGAGGTGTACAGAGCAAGAATGGATGGTGTTGCCGGAAGAGGCAGAACTAGGGGAAAGTATGCCGATCAAATTGGCGACGTTCTTAAAAGAGCCTATTTAAAGTACCGTAACCGGTGGTCATGTATGAAAAGATTATAGAACGTGGAGGAAGCGAAAGAGGTATGTCTGGATCAAAGCAATTGGTGTTCCCTTGTGCCTACTCCAAAGGGAGACAGGCGTGAGGTTATGTATTTAAGACTCCGTAGAGATTCATCATCATCATCACAACTCCGTGTAATGAGCCCACTGCAGGGCTATGAGTCTCTCTTCTGGGTGGCGAAGAGGTTTAGGCCATAATCCACCAAGCTGGCCTGGTGCTGGTTGGTGGATGTCAGATATTTCAGGGTGCCGAAATGGCTTCTGACAAACCCTAACGACTACTGTATACAAGTATACAGCACCCGGGACCGACCGCTTAACGTGCCGCTTAACGTGCCTCCGTAGAGATTATTTAGTTAAAATATAACATTATACAAGGTGTTCCGCTTGATTTCCCATTAATCTAGGGTATTAATGGGATCATGTAATAGAATCAAATAACATGTGAATGATTTTTAAATTTTAAATTTTTTTTTCAGTCAAAATTTTTCAATTACGTCAGAACATCTTATGTAAAACACCTTTATGCAAATTATGACAATGTGGCATTATCTATCCCTTTTTCTATCGCTATGCACAGGTACAGCTCAACATATAAAATGTTTTTGTTGTTTATTCAGTGACACACATCTATTGAATTAATGTTAAAGAGATTTTACAAGGGTGATTACTTTATGAACTCATTGATGATATCTTGGAAAGACTGCACTTTTGAACCACATATTCTTTGGCAAAAAGTATTGTTTTTTAGTAAGGAACAAAACCTCAAAGTTATGGGATCTCAAAAAGAACATCTTGTATGTACATATTGACATTCCTATAAATGATTTGCTGGTTTTAGCCAGCCTTTATTTGGGAAACGCTAACTTATGGTCGTTCCTAGTCCTTGCAGAGTAGTTTTTATCTTTATTAGTTAGCTAGTTACATAATGTTTTCATAAATATATTGTGATGCAAGCATCAAGATACCAATCTCTTTAAACCTTTCTCTTAGAGACTCTCAATTTCCAAGTTTATGAATTATAATTAATTATATTCCATAGTATTATAATTACATCTGCAGAATGTTGTCTACAATAGAATACTGGCATTCCTTATGGAGTGCTCTTGCTTAAAAAAAAAATATGCAGTCACATTCTGTTTATTGTACTTACATATTTTGTTCACTAGATCTATGAACATCAGCTGTGATTTGCAATGAGCTGCTGCCTTCAATTGTGTCACTGTCCGAGTCTATTACTACACATGTGTCCACTTGTACGCCTGATTGCCTTGAAGGCTCAGTGCAATTTACTATGGCAGGCTTTATGACAGGAGTTGTTGCCTCATCATTAAATAGATCCTGGCTTTTCCTCATCTTATTGTCATCAACATTTTTAACTATTGCTTGTACATAGTTCATGTCAATATTATCAGTCTGTACAGATCTTGATGTTTTGCCATTGACTGTATGATTTTTATCATCCATTACTTTTATAGTTGTTGTAAAAGTATCATTTTCAATTGTAATAGACACAGGCTTAAAACCAATTTCTTGATTGGCTACTTTAGCCTCCAATTTACAGTATTCACAGCATTCATATAATTTACTTTTTTTATAAAATGGTGTTTTAAGGAATATAGTTTGTTTTTCATTGTCCTTAACTAATAAGCTATCTTCAGTTCTCAAAATAGACGGAGAATCTTGTTGTTGCTTTTCAGCCTCTAGCACAGCCAGCCATGCAAGCTTATCCTTATCAATAACTGGACTTTGAGTATCATGAATGATAATAGGATCATCATCATCATCTACCTCTATCCCACTCTCTTCCTTCTCATTTTTAGCAACCTTAAATGTATTCAGTGTTTCAGTTTGCTTATTAATCCTAAGAGATAATATAGATGATGATTTGCTTCTGTTAGATAAAATTTTTGTTTTATTGTAAGTCTTTAGCGGAGTGACCCGTTTAAAATGTTTATTTTTAACATCTTTAGTTTTGTGTGTATGATTAAAATTCTCAGACATATCTTTCACTCTATCGAGTATTAAATCAGCTCTTTTCTTAATTGGACTGTTACTGCTTATGTTAACATTAAGATCAGAAAAAGGTTTCCTCTTCTTAGTCTTTTCATTGAATTTTTTATCATTATTATCAAGCCATTTTTGAACAAAGTTAAAAGACATATTGGAATTATGTAAAGGTTTTATGAATTCCCCAGGGTAATAAGATTCCTGACTGTTTTCTATGTATATTGATGATCTTTTGTTAATATTGGAATATTTGTTTGGAGCTTGAATACATTCAGGAAAACAATCTTTTTCAGCTTTTAACTGTATTGATTGTCTACACCATTTATTAACTGTAAAAAAAATGTAATGTTTAATGAACTTATATTCAGTTCAAAGATTGATTAAAGTAACTAAATACTTAAAACCTGTTGTTCTAGATTATGTGCTTTAGTTATGCATATTAAGAATAAACCTTAAACATACTTAATATTTACAATAAATATCATTGACAGAAGTTGTTTTTACCATTCATAACATTTATAAAATTATCCCATACAGTTTACTGACATAAAAACATTGTCATTTAAACATTGACAATTATAAAAATTGACCTTGATGCGGTCTATGTCACGTGTTTATTCCATTGTGACCTTAACTCTTAATACCATGTCTATTCCATCACATGATACTGGAAGTAATAGCTTGTCACCTCATATTGACGGCTGGTTGCCAAATTGTCAAGAATTGAATTGAACAAGTTAGATTTCTCAAGAAGGTCAACTGTGAGTAGAGCTGTATCACAAATTATACATAGTCAATGAAACTGTTTAGTTCTAAATAATTAAAAAAATAATGAAAAGAATAATTATATTCACCATCAACATGAAACAGATCTTGAAAAGTGTTCAGTAAAATTTGAGTATGTCTTGCTCGCTCAGTAAGACTGTTATCGACAATAGGGTCTATATGTGCGACACCCGGTGGAGTAAGGCATAAGATGCAAGAATCACTTGTTGATACACATTCTTGACAAGCTGAATGACCGCAACTATATCGTAATCGAACACCATCCAGCTTATCGCTATAAAAAAGAAAATGCTATAGAAGTTGTAAAATTTTACACGCAGCGGATATTTATTTAATTTTACTATAAACTTACCATAAGTTACAGCGTAAATTATCAACAAGAAATTTTAGACGCTTTATAGCCTCTTCTATATTCAAAGACATAACAACCAAACATTATCAGTCTATGTTGAAAGTTTAATTACGGTTATTTACCAAAAACACTACAACCAAACTAATTTAGTGATACAAAAATTGCCAACTTGTCAAGTCTTGGTCTACTTTCTACAAGTTAATATCATTATCACAACACCAAAGTTAAATTGTTGTGTGAGCTTTAAGAATAAAAACAAATTTTAATAGACCTTATTATTTGTTAAATAGATCATGCATTTCTTTTGTAATTGCGCTTAAATTGTAACAACTCAATAAATAAATATGTATGTATGTAATCAACGTTTTTTTTTTTATATTAGTTTCAATTTTTCAAAGCGTTGACAATTCAATAATTCCTTCAATCAATTGACTTACAAAGTTGATGAAATCGATGACAATTACGGATGCGTTCTGAAATCGAAAATTGCTCACCTTGGATTTTGATTTTAACATGTGAATTTCGGTTAGTTTTACAACATTATTGAAATAATATAAAATTAAACAAAGACTTGCTTGCTCAGCTTTAGAACAACAAAATATTTTTCGCACTAAATATTATGAATGTCGTTGTCTCACTCTACGAAATGAGTTCCAAAATGAGAAACAACCGTGTCCTTCAAGCTGTAATCCTAACTTTTGAAATCTCAATGGAAAGAAATTTTGACTATGCCAAAAAATAGTGATAGAATAGTAGTGATGAAATAGTTTCGGCGGTATAGCTATAGGTTGGTGAGGATTACAGCTTGAACGTCAAGCTTTAATCCTCACCTTTTGTGCACATAAACGGTAAGGTCTATGATAACGACATGCCAAATCTAATAAATATTCGGCTAACGACTCCAGAGATATAAAGGTACCCTGGTGAGGATTAGGTACAGCTTGAACGTTTGAAAAATTCAAATTTCTTCGGAACGCCTTCGACTTTCAAGTTAAGGTTTGTGCTAAAAAATTGTGATGATATAGTCGTATGAAACGATAATAATTATTATAGACTGATTTACTTTAAAACCAAAAAAAAAAACTTTTCCCTACATTTCTATGGCCGACAGTCGCGTACAAAATCATTATTTATCTTTGCCCTCTTTTGGTTTGCTAGTAAATTTTATCTGTAATGGATTTTGTAATAAGTACGGGGAAGAGTACTTACTTACTAACCCTTAAAATTAAACATCAGAAGTACAAAGTGGAATTTTGACAATGATTTGGATTTCCATACTGTTTTCTGTACCTTGGTGGTAGGTAAGTATGTATAAATGTGTCATTCTACGGGTCAAGGAAAGTATGTACACTTTCGGTTGATAAATAATGAATTCGTACGCGACCGTCCGCCATAGAAATGTAGGGAAAATAAAAAGTTTTTATATTCAAATTAAATGCTTACTTTTCGTATATTTTCAAAAGTGAGGATTCTGGCACGAGAGCAATCTCGAGAGACTGAGACACACCAACTTTATTTTCGTCCAACTTTACTTTGCATAGGTACTTTTTTATTATAGACTTTTGAACTCAATCTCATCTGTTGTGTAGTAATAAAAGCTTTACTGTCTATGTTAAGAGGTGCGTGCAATAGTGCGTGGGATAAATACCTACATAAAAAATAATAGGTTCCTAAATTCTTGGGTTTTATTTTATGTCAAATATCAAGTAGGTATACCTACTTGTTCTAACAGTAGGTATTACCTTCACTACTCAGTACCTACCTATCTACTTATGAAAAAAAAAAGTTTACAGTTCGGCCGTTCAGAGAATGCGTTCCTGACACCTATCAGTTAGTCACGACTAGTGATGGGCACAACATAACACTGAGTTCGTTACCGTTCCTCCAAAATGAAACGCCGCGTTATTTTTAAGATTATTTTCGTTTTTAATTGGCGGAATCATTTAAAATTTATATTTTAGTAATTTAAGTGGAAACCAAAAAAAGGTAATATAAATATAATAAAATTGTTTTATTTATTTTTTGTTACAAAGTTGCAATCTGTATTTCTATGCAATAAAGTACATTGAATTGAATGTGCGTACAGAATATTAACCAGACTCCGATTCGCTTGAGGAGGTAGTGTCTTCATCATCATCTTCGCCTACATGTATAATTATTTTATTATCAATAACAGAATCAATCCTGATATCTCGGTCAAAATGTTCCATAATCAGGTTTTTAGTCTTTCAACAACCTTTGCCCAGTCATCTCTAGTGACTTCCCCGCAGGCTTCTTTTAATAGGGTCATCATCTTTTTCGTGCTGAATGGCGGGGAAGTATAGTGGCGGGCGGCGTAACCTTTTATTTGAGCCCAGATTAGCTCAATCGCGTTATATTGGCAATGATACCATGGAATTCTTAGAACGCGATGACCGTACTCCAGAGCCAGTTCATCGATTTCGTATCGCACATTTGCCGCTTTATTTTCTTTAATTTATTTATTTATTTATTTATGTTTTTGGAGAACCAACAGCTTTGTTACAAAATTATAAACTGTTTAATATAAACTATGGAGAGCCAATTAAAGGTTCCCGCGATTATACTACAGGATAAAAAATTAGGTAGCGTAAAAGAGAAGCTTTTACAATCTGACATACAATATTGATATAGTTACACAAAATTCACAGACAAAAGTATTATATACCTAAAACATAAAAGAGAAACTTCCACAAAGTCTATAATTCTACGAACAATATGATTTAATGATTTAGAGTTGTCTTATTAAGAGCCACATATTTCTTTTTGATTTGAGTCGAAGAATAATCTGCTTATCCGCCGCCTTGCCATAGGAACTGTAGTACAAAAGAGGTCTAGATCTAACTGCTTACATATTTTGTTAAAATTATTGCTTACTCGCCACAAGTATGAGTTCTGCTTGTAATTAGTTGATACTATAGGGACATTTATAAGTGCATGTGATCGAGAACTTAATCGTGGGACATTAAGGTTTATTTCGGAGAGAAGATTTGGACAATCAACACATCCGGACATTATTTGCAGGAGACAAGTGAGGTCTGCTATTTCACGTCTTCTTGACAGTGGAAGGAGATGAAATTTCTTACAAATATTTAGATAGTTTTCCGATGAGTAAGGGATTTGTAAACGAAAGCATAAGTATTTGATAAATTTCGATTGTATCCGTTCTTTCTTTAACTAATTTAATTAGCTCTGCTTTTAGCATCTGCATATTTGCGTCAATGCCTTTTGCTTGTAACCAACTTTTTTTCGCGCATTCGGTTTGGTCATGGTTTTATTTTTTAATTTAATAAAAGTTATCTTATAGTCCATTATTTTCAAATTCTTAAAAAGAAAAACAAAACGTATTATTTCATAAAGTATACCTGTTTAAGAACAGATTACGATACTGTTATAGCCTGTTATTGTTAGCACAGCACTACAAATATAAAGCTTTGTCATAACCTTGTAATAGCGCAGTATAGATTTTGAAAAATATTGTTTACCAAGTTATTTGACACTCAGTTTGGCACAAAATTATAAAATTAATTGATTATTGATATGATAATGTTGTTTTAATGCTCATCAATTGTTAAAACGGTAAACAACCAGCAAAAATATTTTTTATCGTAACTGCAACGCCATTACAAAGTTACGTCGTCAGTTCAATCGCGATGTGTCAGGAACGCATTCTCTGAACGGCCGAACTATAATAACTAAATCCCCGCCTACTAAAAACAAGCTCTCAAAAGTATGAATCAAGAAAATATTCTCTGCTGTATTTTTGTACGTAATACTGATAGAGATATGTTAGCCGTGGTCCGTGGTCGCATGTTAATGGTACTATGTTAGTTTTCTAAGTAATTACCTAGTTATTTTTAAGCCATTGAAATTAACATTTGCGATATTGTACGACCTTCGGGGTTAGCATGCGACCATCGACATGTATTTTGCTAGAGCATATTTAATTCTGTGGGCTTAATGGTTAAAATGGACAAGTTAGCGTCACTACATGCATCAAGGGATTTTAAAAATTTTTGGAAATCCACCAATAAGTGTAAGGGTGGACCTGGCCTTCCAGTTAGTGTCGACGGTATATGTGAGCCCAGTGGTATAGCTAACGTCTTTAAAAACCATTTCACTGTAAAGTCGCCTTTGGGGCCACCACAATCTTTTGCTGCGGAGGACCACCTGGGCCAGATCGGTTTCTCAGTCATGACTAAAGATGTTAAAAACGCTATTCAGTCCATGTCAAGAGGTAAATCGCCTGGCCACGATGGCCTTAGTATTGAACATCTAAAGTACGCAGGGCCGCACTTGCCGAGAGTGCTCGCTATGTTATTTTCATTGTGTATTAGTCACTCGTACTTACCCGCAGCTATGATGAAGACAGTGGTGGTGCCAATTGTGAAGGATAGGACCGGAGATGTGAGTGACAAATCCAATTACAGACCGATTTCTTTGGCCACAATTGTAGCCAAAGTGCTTGATAGTCTGCTTGATTCACAATTGAACGGTTTCCTGAACATTCACGAAAATCAATTTGGTTTCAGGCCAGGACTCTCCACAGAATCGGCTATTCTTTGTCTTAAGCAGACTATTAAGTACTATACAGACCGCGGGACACCAATTTTTGCATGCTTTCTTGACCTGTCTAAGGCATTTGATCTGGTCAACTATGACATACTCTGGCAAAAAATGAGAGCCACGGGAATGCCTGCTGAGTTAATTCAGATCTTTAAATTTTGGTACCTGAACCAGGTCAATGTCGTGAGATGGGCTGGAAGCTTTTCAGAACCGTATAGCTTGGAGTGTGGCGTCAGACAGGGAGGACTTACTTCTCCTAAGCTTTTTAATTTGTACGTTAACGCGCTGCTGGAGGAGCTCAGCAGCACACGTGTCGGCTGCCATATTGACGGAATCTGTCTTAATAATATAAGCTACGCAGACGACATGGTGCTTCTGAGCGCCTCGCCTTGTGGTCTGTCAACTTTATTGAGCATCTGTGAGAACTACGTTAACAAGCACGGCCTAGTTTATAATGTCAGGAAGAGCGAATGCATGGTCTTTCAAGTTAGGAGAAAAAAACCTGTTACAATACCACCCATAAAACTGTGCGGGGTAACACTGCGTATTGTTGAAAAATTTAAATATCTTGGTCATATTGTGACTACTGACTTGAAGGATGATGCAGACCTTGAGAGAGAGCGTAGGGCACTATCAGTTCGTGCTAACATGATTGCCCGCAGGTTTGCTCGTTGTTCGCCGGAGGTTAAACTTACCCTGTTTAGGGCTTACTGCACAAGTTTTTACACGGGCAGCCTGTGGGCCAGTTATACAAGGCGGGCTCTCAATATGTTAAGGGTTCAATATAATAATGCTTTCAGGATACTGATGAGCTTGCCGCGTTTCTGTAGTGCATCGGGGATGTTTGCCGAACTGCGAGTAGACTGTTTTTACGCTACTATGCGGAAACGGTGTGCATCCTTGGTGCGCAGGGTGCGTGGCAGCTCCAGCGGTGTCCTGAACGCATTCTCATCGAGATTTGATAGTCACTACTTAAATCATTGTTGCATGATGCAGGCATTAAGAAACCAAGAAGTTTAGGGGACTGATTTGCTTTTTAAAATGAAATATATTACTTATCGAATTTAATGATTATAAAACGTGACATTGTTTATGACGTTATTCTTGTTTATTTTTGTTTATGACTAATTAATGACAAATTGTATTGATTACTAACACTATTTTATGATTTTTTGTATTGATTGATTGAATAAAGAAATAATTAATTAAATGTTATAAATTATGATGTTATACTTATCAAAGTTGTTTAAAACTAACGTAGATTTAAGTTGTAAAACTAACAATTGGGCTAAGTTGCCACAATAAAGAGATTTATTATTATTATTATTATAATCACGGTACATAATAGGATAAAATAATATTTATTTTGTCGACTCGAGTCTTAATCAATGATCGCAAAGCCCTGCTGAAAGAGTTGTCACAGTAAACGACTTTTATAAAAGTTAGAAATGAAAGATATCATTATGGTTATAATTTTTTTTTTCAACACACTTGCTCGTAAAGTGATCCTTATTCTATTGAATTTAGAACTATAAACTGGGCTATAAGTCACGCGTGCATAATATATTACACCCTAGTGCATAATATAATGAATCCTACAAAGTTTAATTGTACCTTAGTGCAAATTACATGCGAGCAAACAGAGCATATTTTATTGATCCGGGTTATACATTAAATATATGAGCGCGCGCGTCCAGGCGGCGCGCGAACAGGCGGCGCGCGGACAGGCGGCGCGCGGCCACGCGGCGCGCCTGCAGCAACAGCGGCTGCACGGCGCCTCCAAGCAACAATAGCGTGTGTACAGGGACGATTTTATGACCACGTATGTCTGTCTTTTACTCATAAGTGTGTTGAAAAACGTCGTATGTGAGCGTTGCTAATTACAGTCTCGGCTCATTATTAAGCCCTAACTTAGCTCACTTGTTACATAATATACTATTATATCATGTTTGTTTATTTTATATTATGAATCTTGAAATTATAACACTTTATTATTTACGAGCTTTCTTCCGCAACTTCGTACGCGCTTAACTACCCTCCTTGTGAGATTTCAGAAACTGCTTTCATAATACAACAAGACATCCTAAAAAAGTAGTTTAAGTTGGATATTAACATATTTCTTTGTACCTGTATTTGATATAAATTGAGTCGATATACTGGGAGTCGACTTACTGGGAATCGACGTAGTGGGAATCGACGTTATCAGAACAACTCCTTTTAGAGCTTGTTTTTTGCAGTCGGGTATTAATTTTTAAACACATAATTCTATTTACAAATAATAGTTTAGCCTGTACCTATCTATTTTCTATAAGTACATCTATGTATTTCGTTTATACATCAATTACCTTAGGTACTGGTAAAACGGGGTGACATTGATTAATTTTAAATTTGAAATGGATGCCACGCTTGCAATTTCAACGATAAAAATGTAAAAAAAAAACTGTAGTGTAGACTCATTACGTAAATTAATTATTGCAACAAAAAAATAAAAATTAAAAAATAAAAATCTTGAAAAAATAAATAAAACCTGTTTATCAAAGTTATATTGATAATGGGGCTACTTTGTCACCCACCCTTTTTTTTATTCCGATGCAAAGACATCCCGATAAACGACAAAAATCAAAAAAAAAATTTTTTTAGGAAACTATAGTTTAGGTAATATTGCGATTTTAGTATTTTTGGGGTTACTTTGATTCAAGGGGCGAATTTGATGGTGGGTACTACAACATTAATAAAAGAGATGAACCAAATATTTTTATTAATATTTAAGAAAATAAAGTACCTAACGAGATCAATTAAATTTTGTATCACTTAAAACTATTACAATAGTCTCCGACATAAACCAAATATTTTTAAGAAAATAAAGTAATGAGGTCAATAATGATTTTGTCACTTATAACTATTACAACATTCTCATAATTATATAAATCGACTTTGTAAAATCAAAAAATCAACAAGAGAAAAAACCCAATCACCGCATGTAGCCGCAGCACGTAATATTGCGATTTCTTCATTGTGCATGAAAACTGGTTGGGCACCAGGCGTCCTTCCGTGTAATGTTTAATATTTATTATAAAAAGTGTCACAAACGGACTTTTATAAAGAAGTGTAGCAGCATTTATAGACAATTCGCTATTTGTATTTTTTTCTATTGCTTCTTCCATTGCCTCCTCTGTGTAATTTTTATAATTGCGGGTACATGCGGTCTTTTTATAGGTGTGAACCATGAGGCAACTAAAACAAAAGCAACAAATGGGGTTAAATTGATAATTTGTATATTACTCCTATATGACTGGGTACCACAACCATTGGGGTGAAATTGATAACTATCAAAGTCGCCTCGTATTTCTATCAATGTAGCCCCGATGAACTTAAAGGTTTCATAAAAAATAAAATGGCGACCGTAACCAAAAATACAAACATGCTATAAATGTTACAGAAATGTTTAATTAAAACAGTGAAAAACTAAAATTCAAACAATGATGCTTACGCCTGTGCCACTGAAGTTATTCAAACAATTTTTTTAAACATTTTCGACACTAAACTTTAACAAATAATTTTACATAGTTCCGACAACAACTACTCGTTGACGCTTCGGCAAAATATGGCCGATCTGTCATATTGGCCAACAGAACAAACAAAATTTTGGCTGCGTTCAGTACCACGCAATAAATCCGAAAAAACATACCAAGTTTAGCTATCATCAAAGTTACCCCAGCTCTCAAAGTAACCCCGTTTTACGGTATTAGTATCCATAACAAAGGTCCAAAATAAACTTTGTGTGTGGGACCGTAAATCTTGTCGACCGCTATTCACCATGACCTTTGTGTAACAAATGTCCTTATTTTCTCAGGACATTGTTATGTAACAGCTCCATCTGGACCGAAACTAACTATCTAGAGCTTGTGATATGGGAACCAGATAAAATATGCAAGATAATTTATGTCAACTATTTTTGTGGAGATCTTGCAAGCAGTGGCCGTCTTCCGGCCGATAAAAAATACAAAAAATGGGGCAATGTAAAAAAACACAATGAGTATTAGACTGCTATGCAGTATTTATTGTAAAAAATAATACTTCATGTTGGAATAACTTAAAACTGGAACATACATAAAAGGATAACCTGCGATAATCATAGCTTACTCTTCACAACATAATATTATTTAAAACACAAAATCACAGTGTGTATGATTTAAAGCATTAAACATTGATAAAGTTATTGATTATTTTTATTACCAAAAATAAATGCAGTCAAAATCACAATAAAAATAAGTTTGCAAAAACTGCGTATCACATTGGCAATATTAGATATTGCCGTTATATAAATTGGGATTCTAATAATCCACTCAAAGAGATACTACAACTTCATTATGCTTATATTATTTGTGATAAATATTAAATATAAAAAAACAGACAAGTTTATAGTGCATGGCACATTTAAAACATTATAAGAATACATTTTAGGTAACGAAATGGATATTTAGTTGGAACTGTAAGGGTAGAGTACTTAGATTGGAACATACAGACATTAAAAATTGTTAAGGGTTCCATTCTTTAACTTGGCTAAAAGGTTTACTAGCAAAGCTATAAAATTTTAAAAATTAAAAACCTTTAAATGAACTTCAATACACTGATAACAATTCATGTACATACTGTTTTTTAATTACCTTTCCTTTATTTCTAAAATATTATTGTCCAACATTACATTGCATTTTTGTAAGTGTTGTCTTATTTTGTCAATCAAATCTAAGAAATGCCACTATATGATTCAAAAATTTGATCCATTTTTGTTAAGGAATTACTTATAAAATCATTATAAGTTTATTTTCATTCAAGTCGCTGTTACGACTCCAGACTGTTTATGCCATTACCACATATTGGAATAGTGTTTTTTGTTAAACCAGATGTTTATCTAGGTGCCACAGAGCACTTTGATAGTAAAGAACGTCCTTTGAGTACCCCAAACCTGGACAACACGAATTCCAATACAAGTTAAAAACAACAAAAACAGTGTCCAAGAACAAAGTGAAGAAATAAATACCTATGTATGAAAAACTAAAACATAGGCACACAATGCAAAAACTTTAGAACTAACTTTTAATTTTTATTTTTATTCAACAGAACTTTCTTGATTTAGGATGAATGATTCGATTAAATTAAGACTAACTGAAAAACGGAAAAACATTTGGATAAAAATATTTTTTTTTGATCTAAAAGCTTATAATTTGTATTTCTTAGATTTCAAGGATAATCAGTGATTATCATTTTTCTAACCCAACAAAACATTTTTCATTGCCATGTTTATAGTGGAGTCATTTTAATAGGTCACATTTGACAAGTGTCAGTCTTATACATTTTCTTACAACACAACCAAAAATGAACTTTATCTGGCTGACATAAGAAATGTCAAATGTGACCTCTTAACTTGGCCCTACTTTAAATACAAATAGCTTTTTCATGCTTCTAAATTAAAATAAACTCGGAAACTCCAATATTTTTCTGGATAACAAAGAATTTTGACGAATTTCGTGATTAAGTTACCAAATATTTTTGTTACAATACATTTAACAAGAGTTACAGTCTTTTGACTTTGTACATGATTTGCAAATCGCTTAGGTACTTCTAAACAACTAAAAGTTGTACAACATCAATTTACTTAACACTCTACAACACTATACTAACAACATTAGAGGAAAAGTACATACAACTATAGATAGTTAAAATACACTACCTCCTTATACAAAACATATAAAAGTAGTTAGGTAAATAGAACCTAAAATGAAACAACTTGAATAGACACTTAAGTACGATATAATGTCTAAGATGGTACGGTTAGTGTAATTTACGAGTGGATCAAAACTATAGAAGTGGGCATTACCGTTAGTTTTCATTACATTAGCCTCGCGTAATACCTAAACCCGTAAGAAAAGTAATTTCGAAATGATAAATCTACCGATATAGGACAATACAAACTTAACAATAGGACTATTAAATGTTAAGACGAAA
The DNA here is from genome assembly GCA_944452665.1 of Stenoptilia bipunctidactyla. NCBI lineage: Eukaryota > Metazoa > Arthropoda > Insecta > Lepidoptera > Pterophoridae > Stenoptilia > Stenoptilia bipunctidactyla. Next base: position 20,945,764 of record OX101731.1, on the reverse strand, counting down.
CCGAATGAAATCTTGTAAACAGAAAAAAAAAACAAATTTTTAAATTCGGAAGTCAAGTCCCAGTTGACACTGTTTTCTATTCTTATGCAAGATGTCCAAGTACCAAAACTTTACATTCAAATTCGTCCGAAATTGAAACTGCACCAGGACAAGCCACTTATGTAACTAAACATCAATGGAGCGACTTCAACTGCGAAGTCATATCCATCCGTAATAGGTTATAAATATTTCTTATGCTGACCGAGATCTACTGGATTACAATTGCCAATGTGTATTTTGACTTAACAGCTAGATCCTGGAAGAAACTTATGGAATATCTAAGGAGGTATTTAAAGAAAACAGTATTAGAAATGGCCTATCCATGGGCCAGTTTTATTGGTGCAACATCTCTGTGCCATCATTGCATCGATAGTGGAAATCTCACAGGACAACACAAATATTTGGGAGGCCAATTGGATAAAAGCCATGGCCCAAGATGAAGTTGTGAAATATATTGCATGGCCCTTCTGCTACAAGTTTAGCCTGAAACTTTCCGGTATGACAGCCACCGCCACCTCCAACTCCATTTTAGAGCGAACTAAGAGATTAAAAGACTAAGAAAACAAGAAAAAGCTCCGCCTTTTTATATGAATATTAAGATGATATAAGTTAATGTTGTAGTCTCTCTAAAACATTAAGATTTCAATAATATATTTCACTTAACCATATTTTTCTGAAACCTACAAAGTTTAAGCTAAACAATGATTAATTTATACTATGGCATCTTAACTATTTATGCAGGCATATTATTGGATAGGTGTAACTACCTAAAGGGTTTAAGACTTTAATATTGTTCTTTATATGTCAATTCTTAATTTAACTAACTGGGGATCAAACAACATTTAATTCTTATGATATAACTAGTGCTAATAATAAAGCCTAAATAATAAAGTAGATTATAATAAGGCTTGCTATTCAGAACAGCGCGTTTCCAACGTTATCCAACTAATGCACTCCGCCATCGGTACTGGGATTAAACGTCGAACAATAATTTAACTCGATGATTCCCTGGCTAGGTTAAACTCGACAATGAATTATGGTAAAAGTTTCGACCCATTAGGCCCTGAATTAGGCTCGTTTTAGGATTGAGATGATAATAATTAGGTAGAACGAGGTGTGCCACATAGCATTACTAGATGTTGATGGTTGTTGCTTCAAAGATCCAACAATTCGAAGATGAAACCTAACAGTAGGTATAGATTGTACTAAACTAATCCCCTCTGAAGTTTGTTGCGATACGTTTACTTACAAAAAACCTGCGCGAAACACCTTGCAACAACTTTAGATGGGACTCGATTTTGGCGGGATCTCAACATACCTACGATGGTAGGTATGGTACCATGGTAGTCAATAATACATGACAGTCGACTCTCGTTCAATCGAAATTCAAGGGACTATTAAAATACTACGAATTATCGAGTGTTTGAAATATCAAGTGGTTCGGTGAGGGCAAATAAATAAAACATCCAATTATGTAGTGTTGATTTCAGCAGCATTTTTTTTTCTCCTTTTTTTGTTATGGTTGAGAGAGTAGATACTCAGAAGAATCTTAAATTATTTTTCAATATCGCTTTTCTTCTCACCCTTCTCTACTATTTCAATTAACTTTTTCTTTTCAGCAAAAGTCAATCATTTAGACTTTCTAGGGCTCACAACTAATACAAACTTTTAATCTGTATACCAACAAAGGAGTAACAACAATTGAATGATACATAAACAAACTCATTCGTGAGAAATGTGTGTGAAATAGACCAACTAATCATAACAAAAACAAAGGCTCGTGTACCTACGTTTGAATTTGTCGCAAAATGTACCTAAGTACTTACAATCTTTCGGCCTCTTTCTCTCTGCAACTTTGAATTGTCGAGTGTTGGATGCCTATGAGTTCGAATTAATGCGTGGTTTTGTTATATAGCAATGATTTTTTCGTTCGAATTACCAAGTGCATAAAAATGTATTGATTACCGAAATACATTTTTATATAATATATCGAGTATATTATATAAAAATGTATAATATAAAGTGATTTTGTAGGGAACTCGTGATAGCTGTGAATTATAGAGAGGTTCGAATTAACGAGAGTCGACTGTATTTTATTTATCCATACAAGGAACTGACGGTTTATACTGAAAATGAACCCGAAGCCACGACAAATTTCCGTACAAAACTAACCAGCCACTTTTAATACGGCAAGCAAAAATAATAATTGCATAACAAATAGGTTTTGATAATATAAATTTTGAGATAAAATAAATGTATCTTCTACAAGGTGTTCTTTTTGACATCCCATAACTTTGAGGTTTTGTTCCTTACTAAAAAATATAACAGTTTTTGCCAAAGAATATGTGGTTTAAAAGTTATGACTCTCCAAGATATCTATACATATAATAAAATGGTAGGAAAGTCAAAACTGTACATTGAATACTTTATTAAAAGAATACTTGGGGTATGATCTACAATCGAAACAGAAACAAAAAATATAGTTTTTAGAATTTTTGTCTGTTTGTCTGTTTGTCTTTCCGGGATAAACTCAAAAAGTACTGCATGGATTTACTTCAAATTTGGCATGAAGATAGTTAAGAAGTCGGGTCAACATATAGGCTACATATTATCACGCTAGCAGTGTTATAATCGTAGGTGCGTTTGGTGCTGCATAGCGTTCACGCAGAAGACGTCGCGGGCAGCAGCTAGTTCTTAATATAATGAGTTCATAAATGTTACCCCTTTAAAATCTCCATTCATTCAATAGACGCGTGTCACTAAAGGCATACAATAAACAACAAAAACTTTTTAAACGTTGAGGAATGTTGCATAGTCCATGAACAACGCAAAACGTTGTGAACTGTAACTGTAGATAGCGAAAAAAAAGGGATAGAAAATGCCTTTTGTCACACTTCGCATAAAGGTGCTTTACATAAGATGTTTTGACTTAATTGAATTATTTTGTATGGAAAATAAAAACAAAAACAAAAAAAAAAAAATATTCACATGTTATTTGATTCTATTACATGGTCCCTTTAATACCCTAGAGTTATGGGAAATCAAGCGGAACACCTTGTATAAAACCGATAAGAAACAATATAAAATACGGTAATTCCGTAAAAAAGCTGTTACCAACAAATTTTATGTGCTGGGTTTTTAAAAATAATATATCTACTAATTAATATAAGTACATATATAATCCACCACGCAGCACTGGGCCAGCTTGGTGGATTATGGCCTATACCACCTCGTCACCCAGGGGAGAGACTCATGCCCTGCAGTGGGCTCATTACAAAGAGTTGTGATGATAATGATGACATATATAATAATAAGTACATATATGCTACGATTGTGATGCTAGTAATTTGGGTAACCACAATTTGTGGAAAACATAACTTACAAGTAGTTATATTATGTATATTATGGAAACGCGTAAACACTATCGATGTTTTGTTAGGGGCGACAGTGCGAAAAGGTAGAAACCGCGAAATATCTCCTTCTTAAACATAACAAACCAACTTTTATTATATGCCTTATAATTAAAGTTATCTTAATAACTTAATGAATTCATGGAAAAAATTAAAAAGATCCCTACAATAAATTAACAGGGGCTCCTTGTTCAGCTAAAATTCCTAGCAAATAAATCTAATCAGATCGCCGCCGTGTCCTTTTCAAGAACTCTAAGAAGCATAGATATTCGAAATACTTATTATTTTTATGTACTATTCAAAGTTAAAATTAACTTAAATTCGTAGCATTTAACTACTTTAAAATAGGTATTTAATTATATATGGCATATAAGCCATCTGACTTAAGCCCCAATGACAGACTTTCGTCACTGTTTAAGTCGCGTTTAATAAAGATTGTCCCAATTTTTGAAACGGTTTCTTTTTAATAATAACAAAAACTTAACAAGGTTGCTTTGAACCACAACCTTAACTTATAATGTTTTTACTAAACAACACCTAGATCTCAAACGACTTACGTCACTTCAAGTGAAATACTTAGCAGGTAAAATCTCTTATTTTTTTATGGATGAACTCAGTCATAATTTTTCAATTACAAAAATGTCATTAGAATAAGCTAGTTTTAATATGATTTGTGCAAACTGTATAAAAAATCTGCACTTAACAAACAAATAAACTGTTCATAGGTGCTCATAGGAACCTTTACCATTCTGACGACTGTTGAGCTCCACTGTGGCATGAATAGGTTTGCTAACCATACTTTTTTAACATTATTTTAATGTTTTCAGTACATTATACTTTTAACTGTTGAACAAGAATAAAGTATACAAAATACTGTAAAATGCTAAGCACTTTATGTGCTAGTCTTAAAATAATAACTTGTGCGAGAATCTAAAAAAAAATGTGTTTAAAACATTAAATACCAAGTTACTGTTTGATATTCTTTTCACACTCAACTTTATTTCTAGAAATAAAGTTGGTAACCCTAGGCACGAAAGACAGTGATTAAGACGCCAGTTTGGCCGGTTTACGAAACGACCTGCTTGAGAGAGAGTCGGGAATGAGAGTGAAGACGGAGCACTCATATTCATAACAATCTGAGCAGTTTACAAAATGTATGAAGAGACAATACCCTAATCGACGGAGTGATAAAATTGAGGGGAGACTTCAATATGAACCGTGGCCGCTCAGGGGGCTCCTCCAACAGACGCCGGCCACTTGGATTACTGATTAAAAGAGCTATTCTCAACTGTCCCTACATGAAAAAAGTTTTTATGTGCGAAGTAATAGCCGCCAACCAAATACTAGTTCTCTTGCCTACACAGAAGCTATATAAGCTCACGTAGAGAGCATCGGTTAGGTAAGGAAAAATATTGTACACACACAAATATTTCTTAAATTAGCGTTCCCTGCGCGTTCGCTTCGACCGGCCGGTGGTAGGCGGCGGTACGTTTTGGTCATCATCGACTCTTCTCTTCGCAGGCGCTTGTGGCCTCTGCAACTGACTCTGAGCTGTGAGTTGCAGCTGCAACGCATGCGTATTAAGCCTCTCCGCTAATAGCAGAGGCTTCAAAGCGGCCATCTTGTGGCTGTAAAGCGTCACTTTAGGACGACTGTTGACGGCCGCGGTCAACTGCTCGCGGACAGATAACTCCGTGCTCTCAGAGTTATTATTCCATTTGTCGTTATCATCCTTGTCCTCTTCAGATTTGTCACCCTTCGCGTCCTTACCTTCGTCCTGGCCGCCGTCCGGGCTGCAGATTATATTGACTTGCGCCCGGACTTCGGCGTCGAATTTAGAAATTGTACTCACGAGCGGCTTAGCCCAGCCAATGTGAAGAATAGGCGTCTGGCTTCCTTCCTCCCATTTGCAGATACCATCGTAAAATCTGAAAATAGTTTTCAATACTAAGTTCTGTTGTTGGAACTCATCAATATCTTAAGTAAACAGTTCCTCTTCTTAACAAACCAATATTGATATGGAATTGTATATATGATAAGAACTACGTAAATCGTTTAGGATCAAGCTAAGCAAAATTTTCGATATGAAAATCAAATAATGGATATAATACATCAAAATTTTCTCCTAATTTTCAAAAAAAGCACCCAGAGCAATGTCTCTTCAAATACAATTCTAACGAAATACTGGTCATGCAGTAGTAGAAAGCACACCTATCACTTTCAAACCAATACCACCAACTTTGCTAACCCATTGTGAAACATATGGGCAGTATGTTTTACTAACCTTAGTAACGAAGCAAAGCACTCTGGATCCTTCAAAATAGATCTTGCGGAGTGTCCTGAGCTTTCTGCTTTCATTAGTTGCGGTATTAACTCATTGGCAATCTCTGAAAACTCCTTGTAAATTTCTTCATCATCTCTTGAATAATTATAACTGAAAACATCAAACAAAGACTTATTGTCGCAGGAGTAAACAAACAAATTTTATTGATTGTATATAATCTAACATAAATGGTGTAAACTGTAAAACACTTATGATGGCCAATCACTAATGAATAGTGGAGTGGAGTGGTCCTTAGGGGGAATTCTGGAGCTGTACATTTTTGTGATTATTATTTTACAGATTATTTACAGATTAGACTTTATTAACAGGAAATTTATATTAAATATAAAACAAATACACTAACTAAATGCACCCGATGTGGACTCGAACTTGGGTCTCCCACTTACTGGTACTCCACCAAATGATCTACCTACAGGGCACTGGCAGAGGCCATTGAAAATACTTAGTATATTTTGTATGATATTTTGCTGGTCGGGTAAATTTATTAGCTACATTTTTCTGATATTTAATTATATTGATTATTATTAACCACAAAAATATTATGGAATTTATATGTAATAGTAATAGTGGTAATAGTGTATTTTATTTAATAAACTATTACCACTGTGCCTGAACCATTTTTATAAGTAGTCAATCAATGTAACATTTAAGACTATTATTTAATGTCCCTTGACATATTTACAGATATATAATTAATTTATAATTAAATATTTGTAGTCATTAAAATACAAAATATAGATAACATACTGTCGAATCACATCACCGGCACAGGCCCATGCATGGAAGGCTTCTTTATACATTTTATGCCTATGATAGAATCCACCTTGAAATGTGTAGGGATACACATGTCTGTCGTCATATTTAGTTCTTGACAATCTGATTGCTTGTGAATAGAGGGCAGCTGAGTCAGGTCTCGGTGATCCATCAGGGAGAGTTGCACTCATTTCCTCAAGTTTTGGTGACTTAGAAATTCCCCCGGGCAAACTTGATATTCTCATGTACTCATCTAAATCACCTAGGTTACCCAAAGCCATTGGGTATTCATCAAGATGACCTGTAAATGTAAGTTAGCTTAATACTATAAATATTTATTATTATGCTACCTCTTGAACCAATTCACTTTTTACCCGAACATTAGTGACATCAAAAATATTAATGGACTCATAAAAATTTTCATTACTATATTGCAAATAATTGACAGAGGTTGTCTGGAAAAATAATGCCTCTATGAACAGTATGTAACTTTGTAACAGTTTTATTTAAATGTATAAATTTATATGAACAATCATTTTTAGTACTCACCACCATCATACAATAGCCAAAGTAACTTATATTGCATCTGTGCTACTTCATGGACATCAATAGTAGTTGTCAGCGTAGGATTAATTGAAGACACTAATGCTGCCAGTTCCATTACCCTTGTACACACCACTGGTTTACCAGCTACGTACAGCCAAGAACACCCAAGAACACCATCACCAACAGACCTTCCCCGTTTGTCTTCATTTCCTTTGCCATGCCATGTTACCTGAAATATAGCGATAGTTTAAAACAATTATTACCTGAAATAATTGAAAAAGAAATAAAAGTTCTATCATAAATATTTAAATTTTTTCCATGTTTAAGCTCTAATGAATTTACTTCAGCTGTTTCAGTGCCATCTTTCCCAAAGACTACCCAGGCATGATCTTCAGACAGTGCTAAATGGACATCTCGTTTTCCTAGAACTTGACATCCTGCTGTAACAGCAAATGCCACACCAAAACAGTCCAACTTGTTTCCTGATAAAAAGCTGTATATAGACTGAAGATGTGCTCTGTCTTTGTAGTAACTTCGTGTTAGTGAATTCCATACAACATCTGCTACTCTTTTGACCAGCTCTCTAGTAGCATATTCTCCGGAGAGCAACTTTGAGTCAACGCCGGTACGCATCAATGACACGAATCGGTCGTATAGTGACTTTACTTCTTCCCATTCTATAGAAGGAAACTTTACTTTAACAAATTTATTCTTTTCTAGAACACAATAAACATCCTTCTCACTGTTTTTAACATTGGTTAAATTATTCTCAACAGCGCCAATAATTATTGAGAACAAAGCCAAATCTGGTTCTTTTTCACTGCGCAATTGTTCTTCAAAGAGATCGCATACTTTTTGTATACTATTGATAGGAAAGAAATGTTTAAATTCCAAAAAACTTGACATTATGAAGTTGTAATGACATGTTATTTATTAAAGTTCAATAAAATTGCCATCTATTTCTAACATTGAAGCTATCATTCCTTCCAAACAAAACAAATAATCTTGCTTTGCCTAGCACAACACAAGCAAACATGCAGCAAGATAGCGGTGACGGTGAGTGAGTGAGTGCGCGACATAAGTGAATGATTTCATTCGACTTACTCGATTTGACAGTAGTAACCACTGACCTCTATATTTACCACTGGACTGGCTGTTCCGTAAGTTTGACAGCTATTTTTTTGTGCCTATTTGAAGCGCCACTAGCGAGTAGCGAGTGTCCGCAGAACTAATTTTGACGTATATTGCAAGTGGCCGCCAGAGAAGTGCTTGCTTATTGTTAAGTGATTTTATATTTTTTTAATATAAATTCGAATTTTATGTTGTTATTGTTATAAGCATTATATAAAAAGTAATCAAGAATGAGGATATGTGTATATTGTAAGCGACTAGTTTTAGTACCACGGACACTCGCTACGTCCGACAGCGCCAAAATGGCGATTATCAAACGGGCACAAAAGCACTTTGACAGCCACCAGTCCAGTGGTAAATATAGAGGTCAGTGGTAGTAACTAACTTTGCCAAGTCATAGATGAAAATAAGTACTAAAGTATAGATGGCCGTCTCGCCGATTTTGCACTAGGGCGCCAACTAGGCCCCGGGACCGGAACTAAAAAGCGGGGAAAGGGTGCGGGCGGGAGATGCTTCATCTAAAATATTGAAGAAAGTTTTAGAACTACTTGCAGAACTTCAGCCTAAATGGAAATAATCCTCGAACTTAAGAATAAATTCATCCTCGAACAAAAAAAAATCGAAATTGGTAAAAAGTTGAAAACGCAAACGTATTTCATTGAAAACCAACGGATTCTCAGTGATACAACGTATTTGAATCGCATAGTACGTACAACTTTTTTTTTTTTTTTTTAATATTTTATTTAACGGGCCTGGAAACGAGTCCTTTTAGCCACACAAATTAACAATATACAGTTTACAAATAAAGTTCACTTCTTAAATGTTAACACTTCTTAAAATTACAGTTTCATTTCTATGTTCAATAAAAATTGGAATAAAGATTTATAAAACTTCTTCTCTGAAAGTAAACTTTTCAACGATGTTTCTTCTTGTCGCTCTTGTCTGTCAGTGTCATTGTCGATTTCACTACACAATAACAATCTTTGTAGGTTATATTTTCTACATTTCATAACAACGTGTTCTAAGTCCTCTTCCTCGTTGCACTCCTCACATAGTCCACTATCCACAAGCTTCAGTCTGCACAAATGGGATTTTGTTTGGCAGTGCCCAAATCTCATTCTATTGATGGAAGCTATGAAGCTTCTCGGTCCAGAGATTTTGTGGTACCAGGGTTGGGCGGGCGGGACCTTTTGTATGTCATAGTACCATTTTCCCTTATCGGACGATACATTCCTCCAGTAATCATTGAAAAGTTCTCTGTGGCATTCCTTCATGGGAGCATATAAATCGGTAAAAGGTATGTGCATTGAATCACTATGATCTTCATCTGGATCTCCCCTTGCTATTTTATCTGCTTCTTCATTTCCCGATATACCGGAGTGAGAAGGGACCCACATAAATTTTACAAATTTACTATTTACAGACATATTATACAATACTTGCTTTATCTTAAAAATCAAATGATTGGTACTGAATTTTAAAATCCTATTTTCAAGAGCTTTAATAACACTAAGTGAATCGGTAAGTATTAAAAAATTATTACTAGTAATATTACATAAATATAAAAGAGAACAATAAATCGCATAACATTCAGCAGTGAATATACTACAATTAGAATCTATTTTGATACACTTTCTGGATTTAGTTTGGGGGTCATAATATGCTGATGTAACAGTGCTCAAGGTTTTAGAACCATCAGTGTATATATTGTAATAATCAGTTTCATCAAGCATATTCAAAAGTTCTACTTGATTAATGACATCCCTCTTAAGTACTGCTACATCAATCATATTAGCATTATAATCTATATTATACAAAGGCCAATGGCTCTCTCGAAATACACTTTTACCAAATTTAAGATGTATTTGTATCATTATTCTTAAGAGTTCCGGTAATTTTCTTGATAAAATATTTGAAGAGTCCATATAAGTACCTACACAAGTGATATCTAATGGGAGCACAGGAAGTATTCTATTCATTATATGATTGTTATTAGAAGCAAAAACCTTTAAACAAAACCTTTCAGCTATTCTTAATCTTATCAAAGTTAAAGGAGGAATACATGTCTCTGCTTCCATAACATGTATAGGAGTAGAACACATAGCACCTGATATGATTCTTAGTGCTTTGTTTTGGATAATATCTAATTTTCTTAATAAAGTATAATTACAGTTAAAATAGGCTAAGGCGCTATAATCAAAGTGACTACGCACTAGACTTTTATAAAGTAACGATAAAGTTTTGGGATCTGATCCCCAGTGAACCCCTGCCAAAGATCTAATTATGTTCAGACCTCGGCAGGCATTTTTAATAATTTGTTCTATATGGTTATGAAATTGTAATTTACTATCAAGGTGAATTCCCAAAAACTTTTTACCTTCTATCCATTTTAAACTATTATCATGAAGTTTTACAATATTAATAGAAGTAGTGTATGTTTTAGAGAAAATCATTGCTGCACTTTTATTTAAACTTAGAGGTAACTTTAATTTACAGGTATAATAATAATGAACTTGTTGTAATGCATTATTTAAATTATTTACAGCAATATTTACATCCTTATGACTACTATATACAACCAGGTCATCTGCATACTGCAGGTATTTGACATTATATTGGGAAATATATCTATTTAAATGGCATGTGTACAAATTGTACAAAAGAGGTGATATAGTGGCACCTTGCATTGTGCCTTTAAAAACTTGTCTAGGTCCGTATAAAATATTATTAAATTTTACATACATTGTCCTGTCATACAAAAAATTAAAAATCCATTTACAGACCTTGCCTGGGATACTTATGTCAATTAAGACATCTACAAGAATGGACGGAATCACATTATCAAATGCCCCCTGTACATCAAGAAAGGCACAAACTGTAGATGAATGAGAAGAAAAGGATTGCTTTATATCTGATATCAAAGCAACAAAACTTTCTGCAGAGCTTTTACCTTTACGGAAACCATACTGTTCCTTTGGTAAGATATTATTAGATTCCACATACCAGTCTAACCTAACCTTTATCATATATTCAAATACTTTTCCAACACAAGATGACAATGATATAGGTCTGTATGAGTTACAGTGGCTTTCAGATTTGTCTGGTTTTATGATAGGAATGATGCATTGGGTTTTCCATGAAGTTGGAATTAGTTCATTATCCCAGAGTAAATTGAAAATATTGAGTAAAATCTTTTGAGCATTCTCATGTAAATGATTTAAAAGTTTGTAAGGAATATCATCCAAGCCTGGAGTAGTGTCTTTTCTAGATTTTAAAGCAGATTGAAATTCTTGCCATGTAAAAGAATTAGATAAGAATGCACTTTGTGAATTACCTTCTTGCATAAAAAAAGTATCTAACAAATTGCTGTCTACTAATTTTTCAGGTGGATCAGTGGGAGCATACTTATCAATAAAAGATGGAATCCATTCACAATTTTTTGGAGGTGCATTTGAAGATGCTCTTTTGAATCTGCGGATATAGTTCCAGACTACAGTAATAGGTGTGTATCTATTAAATGACTCACAGAGTTTTTTCCAACCATTCTTTTTCTTTTCTTTCAAAAGTCTTTTTTTAATGGCATCTGTTTTTTTATAATGTATGTAATTTTCTAAAGAGGAATGATTTCTATAATAATTCAAAGCTGCTTTACTCTTTTTAACTACTTCTGAGCATTCATCGTCCCACCAGGGAACAGGTTTTTTCATAATTGTTGGACAAGTTATTTTAAGTTTTGGTATACATTTTTCTTTAATTTGATTTAAGATATCACAAAATTGATTGTATGACAACAAAGGATTACTAGGATCAATAGAGAATGATTTGAATGTTTTTTCTGTTTCAGATTCAAAAAGTTTCCAGTCAGCTTTGTTATACAGAAATCTTTCTGATGGTTGACCTACTTCAAAAGTTTGTGGTGATAGCTGTATGACTGTGATAGTGGGGTAATGATAGCTGCCCATTGGATCATCATGAACACTCCACTGACTTAGTGGAGCAATGTTGGGACTGACACAAGTTATATCAATGGAAGACTGTTTATTACGTACACTACCTACTGTGGTTGGAGCTCCAGAATTCAAGATACATAAATCACACTCATCTAACATGTTATATACATCTGTACCTCTGGGTTTTGTTGAAAAACACCCAAAGGCCACATGATGTGCATTTAAATCCCCAGATAGTAAGATAGGTTTAGGTAAACTATTAATTATTTGTTTAAGCTGTCTAGATTTAAAATGTCCTGGTCTTGGTGGACTATAGACACATAGGATGGATATATCACCTGTATCAGTTTTAAGAACTATAGCTGCAGATTGTAAATCATCATAAAAAGGCATATCTATACTATTGTATTTAAAATGATTCTTAATAAGTATACCGACTCCACCACGACCCTTAGGGCCATGTTGGAAAATAAAATTATAACCAGCTAATTTAAAATGCATATTATTTTTGAGATAAGTTTCATTTAACAGACATATATCAATGTCATTCTGTTCTAAAAAGGAAATAAGAAGTGGCTTTTTGCTATTGATACTTTCTACATTAAATTGGCAAATCTTTAAGAACTTATTATCCATGTTTTAAATTGTTTACTAATGTTTCTTTTATGAAAGATGTAGTCATTTTTTTATTACTATTTCCTAAATTTACTAACGTCGCCACTAACGATTTTAAGATACTATCATTCTTTAAAATACCTTGAACTATTTCATCTGTTGTAATTTCTTTGGGTTTTGTAACCATGTTTGTAACTTTCTTTGGGAGTAATGTAGGGTAATCTGAGTTATAATGTGTTAAACTATATGTGTGATCTGTTTTTTTCATTAAATTGGCATATGTTACTTTATTCTTTTTATCTAGTATTCTTTTTTGTTTAACAGGACAATCTCGCGAAATAGCAAGGTGTTGACCACCACAGTTAGCACAATGCAAAGCCTGATCATCGGGGCATTCTAAGTAATGATGATCTTTGGCACAAATTGAACATTTTTGTTGAGACTTACATATTTTTGCATGATGATTGAATTTGAAACACTTGAAGCATTGCAATAAGGGAGGATCATATTCATAGACCTTAAAATTAAATAAATCCAAAGATACAGATTCTGGCAATGAATTAGCTAAAAAAGTTACGGAGACAGTTTCAAATGGTTTAGTTTTACCATTGACTTTTTTAGTGAACCTTCTCACTCCGATAATCTCACAGGATGAGATTAATTTCTTGAAAAGGTCTTCGTTGCTTATATTTGTAGGAACATACCTCAATACTCCAATTTTTTCTATACTTCTCGCTGGGATAAATGCCTTAAAATTGTGTCGTCTTTGGAATGTCTCGTTGAGTAAATAATTGTTTGCGTTACTTGCCTGGGAGAAAAATATGCCTATTTTATTTGCAGACATTCTTTTAATGCCTGTCACTCCTTTAACTTCGTCTTTAAAAAGTCCCGCCAAAGTAAGTGGGTTTCTGTTGCCAACATTTCCTTCAGTACTGGTACTCTCGGTAAAAACTACATATTCCTGGGAAGCAGAAGTTTCCGGAAAAAGTCTTCGATATCCTGGTTTTAGGAACGGTAAGAACATTTTTTCGTCTAAAGAGTCCATGTCGGCTGGAATAGGAGGCCTCCGCAGTCGCTTCCTATCGGGTCTCCCAGGGGACGACTCCCCTGGGTCCTCCTCCATGTCTGCACTTATTAACGGTTCGGATGCGATAAACTATCAATGAAATTTGCTTAACAGAACATAAAATAAATATTTTCTTTCAAAAGTTGAAAAAATGCGCCTATCTCTTAAAAAAGCCCGCCAAGGAATCCAGTACGTACAACACAAAATTTGTGTTGCCAGGATTTAAAAAAATATTCCTCCCAGCTATTGATACTCATTCAGTTTAGTAGTTTTTTTTTATTTGCTCACAAAAAGTTGTTACAGGAAACATATGAAAAAACACCAAAGTTTGAATTTCCAAGGGACAACTCAGACCATGTTGATCTGTAAAATTGTAGCCATAGATATGCTTATTCAAGATTTTAATAAAACAAATATTACCTACTCAATAATTAGGTGAGTAATAATACGTGTTTTGCATTAGGCAAGCTACAATAGGTTTATTTGAATTAAAGTGAATAGCTTAATAGTGTGTTATTAAATCTACTATTAATTGTTACTTTTTTTGAGTGGCAGCTCTATTATGAACGCTATTTGAACGCATGTTTTCTATACGTAATAGTTCCGAGCCCAAGGGTATGGTGGCGTTAGTTTATATCAGAATTTCCCAATTGTATGGAAGACAAACTAGCACGGCTGGTAATCTCCATAGTGTATATTAGCATCAGTCTATGGATATTGTCCATGGGCTCACATAATGATATTGACACTTGACTGCTTGAATTGGTTGAATAGTTTGATTGAATTGAAAGTTTCAATGGGGAGTTTTCTGACAGCTCATAAAAATTAGTTCAAAAAACCTCTATAGATGGCACTTTTAAAAAGCCGAAGGCGTTAAGTCTGTAAACTATAATGTAGGTAAGTGGTATCTACCATCTATGGTTATTTATACGTTCAATTTCTGATACAGACGTCAATTAATTTATTTTACTTTTAAAAACGCAGTGTGGAATAAATTCTTCGCCTTCGCCTTTTGTAAAGCGCCATCTATCGAAGCCTTTTGTACCAATTTTGTACAGTTTTGTTTTTTTAATGAGCTGTCAGAAAACTCCCCATTCGAATTGAACAATCTTTGTAGAGATTGACACAGTAACAATCTTTGTGAATTGATGTGTAAATGAATTTAATTATAAATAAATTATAAAAATATTGTATAAGTTGTGAAAATTGTGTTACCCTTATGTGAATTTCCAAGAAAATATACCAAAGGAAGTACCTAACTATAACTCAACAATACCTGAAATATACTGACAGCGAGGACTGAAATTATATACCTATATTGGATTTGTAATTGGATTGTCAGAAAAATTTATTTAATCACACCACATTGTCTAGCCTAAATTAAGTCTCATTAAGAACTTGTGCTATGGTTACTAGATAACTGATAAATAAACTTAAGAAATATATAAACACATAGATATTTTTTATTTTTTATACAGAAAAACATCCAGACCCTTATTTATTCATTTGTAAATTTTAATATTTGGCAAAGGAATTACCTATAGGCATAACATACTAAGAAAGTTCTTTGCCATGTCCGTAGAAAAAAACTGCTACACCTCATTGTGTAGAATAACATTTAAAAAAAACAAGCTGTCAAAATCAATATGTGAGCCTCGTATAGACCGACATCTATGACAAGGGAGTTGTCCGTCTGAACTTGTTCTCCTTATTAGTCTGTGCAAACTAGCATTCTCACAATTTTTTTATGAATTTCGTGACACATTTCTTGACGCTATTTAACACCACCAAACCATTTCCCGAAGTTTGAAGTTGTTTTTTGCGGATGGCAGCCCTGTTTGATTCCATAGACAATCAGGAAATCGTTCCTCTATTTTGTGTTTAGCTGTCAGTTAGCCAAACAGTCGGAGCGTTTGAAGTGGATTTCATTTATAAAATGTTTCCTGACGAGATTCGGACCCAAAAAGTAAGTTATATTATTATCATATACATGCAAAATTTTAAGAGTAAAGTGCTTAATAGACGGAAACCCTTTGCTGTTAGATCCAATAGATATTTTCGATGTTAATAACATCGAAAATAACAAAAATACGATTGCATGTTAGATTTTCCTCACAAAATTTCGTGACAATTTCCTGACGTCAAGAAATTTTGGATGTTTCATGCAGTATACCTACTAGGTAGATAATAAAGGTCGCTTAGTAAATTGTGGTGGTATTGTTTTACACTTCAGATCTTAGATGACAAAACAGGTACTTTTATGTGGAAAATGACATCAACAGATCAACAGACTGCTATTCCAGTACAAAAGTTGAAAACTAGAACAATAACAAAACTCAAAAGTAAATTACACCAAAGAAAAGAACAGACTGAAACAATTGAAAAGGGAAAAATGCTTAAAATAAAGACTGATGAAGAAGAAGGGAGACTGCCCGACGACAAAAGAAGGGAACTACTACGTTTTTTCTACTGACATAAATGTAAAAGAAATTTAAATTTGTTGCCCTGTCTTCTGAAAGAATTCATATAATATATTGTGTGTCCAGTTATTAATAAAAAATAAATTTAATTAATATGACCAGTACGTGTTTAATTTTGAGTTACTTGATTCCTATAACAGATGGTATGATGTCGTCCTAAGTGACGATAATTTCTTGACGTTTCTTGACAAACTGATTTCTTGACAATTTCATGACGGGACACTTTTTTGAGAAATACTCATGTGCCAAGTCGACTTGGGATCACAAAGCAATATTTCCCCGTGCTTGGGATGTTAGTTTAGGGATGTTCGACCATTGCCCTATATCAAATGGACTCGAAATACCTACAAAAAAAACGTGCCAACCTTGGGCAATTAAAATGGCCGCCTTAGGGTGGGGATAGCCTAGGATTGTCAATATTGAATATATTTCAATATTTTTATGTTTTATTAGTGAAATCATAATTTTCAATATTATACCAACCAAAGAGCTAATTTAAACGAATGATTGATGAGGTAATTGGTATCTAGGTGTAACGCACAAGCTGGAAGATTTGGGAAACAAATTGGCAAACGGTCAGGATATAATGTGCATATGGATTTCACTTAAATTAGGTACCATTACCTACTTAATTGATTTATTTAACAGTTTATGTACACAAAGTAAGATACATTATACCGATGAATGATCTATACAAAGTTAGTAGGTACAAAGGTACCTACTGCTAATAAAGAAATTCCTTGAGACTGGAGAGTTTGATTGAGGAGCAATAATAATATGTGTTAGATAAAATAATTAAACTATAATATTAGATTAAATATACTGAATCATACCTACATAAAAATCTAATATATGAAATTGCAAGCTGACTAACTGATCATCAACGGCCAGCCTAAACCGTTGGACTTAGGAAGCTGAAATCTTACACTTGAGTTCATTTTAGAGCGACAAGGATTTTGGAAGGAATTTTCAAAATTCAAATTAATTTCACTGATGTTCGTGTTTCATTTGAGGTTTGAAAACATAATGACCCCCAAGTTCTTTGCTGTGTCAGTGAAATTAATCACAACATTATCCATGATGATAGGAGGTACTAGTATTACTTTATTAATTAAGAACTAAATAGGTATCGGTTATTAAATAAAAAAAAACACTTCATTCATTCATTCATTTCTAAATAATACCAATTTGTTTAAAAACACATTTTGTTTTAGAAAATCTTGTGATCCAGCTAAGTCTTCAATTAATACAGCTTGTTCCATATTTATTTGATTTTTATTTCGAAGATCATCTATGATTTCTCTAAAGTTAACTAGTTTTTTTGTTTTTCCTCCGAAGTTTTTCATTCAGGCACTTAATTTTTTTTTTGCTTATCACACTTTTCTTGAAGCGCCTCAATTTTCTTTTAAAGTGTGACCTGAAAATTAAATATTTATTATAAAATGCTATTTATTAAAATGAATGCAACATTGGCATCAAAAGTTGATTGATATGATATGAAAAAACAAAACTATTTGTTATTCTGTTCGAATATTTTAAAATTATTCCTTATTGTTATAAGACTCAACTTATATTTATTTTACACCACTCTAAGGCTCTTTGAATTAATTGGTTGTTGGTGAAAAATATATTGTATATTTTTAACTGTATCCAACTATAGCATGCATGGTTAGATACCTACTGTTATAAGAAAATATGCTTTATAAAAATAAATACCTCTTTCTGAGCTTCTTTCGCAACTGGATGTGGTATTGACAATTGGGTACAAACTGCAGATGTACTACTAGAATTATCAATAAAATTTCCTGTTACCTGTAAAGAAAGAAATAATTAAAACAAAAAGCAAATTAAAAATTTAGTATCATCAACTTGAATTTGACATAATTTCATTACCTAATGTTATATTAAATTTATTATGATACTTACGGGAAATATTGAAGGAACTGAGTTTTCTCTTAATCTTATTACATCTAGAGTTCTATTAAAACATGTTTCAGGAAAATGCAGTGAGCAAACAAACCACTGCTTTTGCCGAGGATTAATATTTTCTTCACCAACTGCTCTTAACCACTTTTGTCTCAATTCTTCATTTTTTGGAAATCTAGAAACAAAATATTTGTACTTATTGTATATAATCAACATTAAAATCCACTAAACATATACATATAATTTTAATCAGAGCATAACCCTATTTTAACTATGAAAATAATTACGAATGAAATAAATAAAAGAGTCTGTTACTCGGAAATAAGGTAAGATACAGATTCTTTTAACATTTATTTATATATACTTAGCTTTACATTTGAATTCAAGAGGTTATATGTGATATTACATGAAAAATGGTACTCACATAAGAAGAGTCAATGCTACTTGATTTTTGATTTTTCTTGCACCACATTTTAAAATGCAACAAGATGGCATCTTGACCTACAGTTTCACCACACTGCGACTTAGTTTTAAACAACTATTTCTTGTTTATTTAAGCAAATCTCAAATAAACAAACACTTGACAACGAACATGCTAGTTTGTCTTCCATACAATTGGGAAATTCTGATATAAACTAACGCCACCATACCCTTGGGCTCGGAACTATTACGTATAGAAAACATGCGTTCAAATAGCGTTCATAATAGAGCTGCCACTCAAAAAAAGTAACAATTAATAGTAGATTTAATAACACACCATTAAGCTATTCACTATAATTCAAATAAACCTATTGTAGCTTGCCTAATGCAAAACACGTATTATTACTCACCTAATTATTGAGTAGGTAATATTTGTTTTATTAAAATCTTGAATAAGCATATCTATGGCTACAATTTTACAGATAAACATGGTCTGAGTTGTCCCTTGGAAATTCAAACTTTGGTGTTTTTTCATATGTTTCCTGTAACAACTTTTTGTGAGCAAATAAAAAAAAACTACTAAACTGAATGAGTATCAATAGCTGGGAGGAATATTTTTTTAAATCCTGGCAACACAAATTTTGTGTTGTACGTACTATGCGATTCAAATACGTTGTATCACTGAGAATCCGTTGGTTTTCAATGAAATACGTTTGCGTTTTCAACTTTTTACCAATTTCGATTTTTTTTTTGTTCGAGGATGAATTTATTCTTAAGTTCGAGGATTATTTCCATTTAGGCTGAAGTTCTGCAAGTAGTTCTAAAACTTTCTTCAATATTTTAGATGAAGCATCTCCCGCCCGCACCCTTTCCCCGCTTTTTAGTTCCGGTCCCGGGGCCTAGTTGGCGCCCTAGTGCAAAATCGGCGAGACGGCCATCTATACTTTAGTACTTATTTTCATCTATGACAACGAACTACCACGAAATACGGGCAACTAAGATGGCGAATTGAGGCACGTACCTACAGCTGTCAAATGAACTTTGACAGTATGTGGCACACATAGCAATATCTAAAATATATATGTCTCTTTCGTCATATGCAAACCTAGCCGTGAAAAAAAGAGAAAAATATGTATTTATTGTTCTATACCATATATGAATGATATTTGTATATGTATAAATGCTATATGTTGACAAGGGCGCCTCTATAGAATCATTAAGTTCTATTCTTGCTCCTCAATCAAACTCTCCAGTCTCAAGGAATTTCTTTATTAGCAGTACCTTTGTACCTACTAACTTTGTATAGATCATTCATCGGTATAATGTATCTTACTTTGTGTACATAAACTGTTAAATAAATCAATTAAGTAGGTAGGTAATGGTACCTAATTTAAGTGAAATCCATATGCACATTATATCCTGACCGTTTGCCAAATTTTTTCCCAAATCTTCCAAATCAATTTTTTCGTTTTTTACACCTAGATACCAATTACCTCATCAATCATTCGTTTAAATTAGCTCTTTGGTTGGTGTTCATGAGGGTCCTACGCCTATTGATGGTATGAAGAAAACGCAGGAACCTCGTTGTATAGATTTAATGTTAGGTATTACAAAGATACTGTCGCCGCGGTGGAATGGTGCTAAGTAAAGTTAAGTCCGGCCGCTCTCGATCGCCGTGCGTGGACGATCCCCCTCGAGGACCGGTTCCGCGTCCCGCGCCGCTGCCCCCGTGCGTGTCCAAGCGTGGACATACTCCCCGCCTTGAAGGATTCAATGTAGAGGTAAAGGGCAAATGTTGTTGAACGCCCGCCTAATGGTTCCATTTGCTGTGAGGATGTCAGCAACCCTCGTGACCCCATCCTGGCCAGGATAAGTCTTGACTACACGACCAAGGGCCCATAGTAGAGGCGGCAGTGTCTTCTCTTTGATGAGGACCAGGGCACCCAACTCGATAGCGCCTGTTGAGTGCTTCCATTTAGTTTTGCTCTGAAGCAGAAAAATATACTCTTTTGAGAAGCGCGTCCAAAAATGTTGTCTTATGAGCTGGATTCGATGATAGCGCTGCAGCCTGGATATGTTGATATCCCTAATATGCGGAACAGGAAGTGACGCTAGTGGCCGTCCAATTAAAAAATGGGATGGGGTAAGAGCAGTAAAGTCTGTGGGTTCGGAAGATAGAGGAGTGAGGGGACGTGAATTTAAAATAGCCTCAATTTGACAAATGCATGTGTACATTTCATCAAACGTAAAATGAGTTAAATTTAAAAGTCGTCTTAAATGATGTTTGGTGGAGCGCACAGCTGCTTCGGCTATACCATTAAAGTGGGGAGAATAAGCTGGGGTAAATTTAAACTCTATGCCCTCTTGGATTAACAAAGAAGAAAGATTAGATTGCTTTAAAAACTTGCGTAATTCATTCGAGGCACCGACAAAGTTGGTTCCATTGTCTGAAGTGATACTTTGAGGCTTTCCACGCCGAGCTATAAAACGATGTAGAGCAGCCATATAAGCTTCCTTAGTCAGGTCCGTGACGAGCTCCAGGTGAACTGCTTTAACTGCAAGACAAACGAAGATGCAGAGGTAGGCTTTTGTAAGTTTGCTGCCGCGACCTTTTCGGTCAGATACCAGCACTGGACCCGCATAGTCAACGCTAGAGTGTAAAAATGGATATTCTAAAGTAGTTCGGCTAGACGGTAACGAACCCATTATTGGTTGAATGTTTTGCGCTTTATGTCTAAAACACGTAATGCATCCATGAACAGTGGATTTTGAAAGATTTCTACCACCTAGTGGCCAATAACTTTGTCGAATATGTGACAGTAGAAGCTGCGGACCCGCATGTAACAATTGGTTATGTATATGAATAAATAAAATTTTAGTAAAGTGATGTTTACAGTCTAGTAAAATAGGATGCTTCACGTTATAAGAATAAGGAGAACTATCCAACCTGCCTCCCACCCGAATGATCTCGTTTGTATCGATAAATGGGGTCAAGGAGGATAATCGATTATTTTTAGGCAAAACTGATTCATTTTTTATTGCTTTGTATTCAAAAGAAAACATTTCATATTGGACTTTACGAATGATTAAATCGTGAGCCCTTTCTAATTCATCGCATGAAAGATGATTTTTTAATTTATTATTTATATTTTTCGAATTATGAATAAATCTGAGTATATCAGGCGCGGTCCCAGGGGGGGGTCACAGGGGATATGACCCCCCCCAAAATCATGAAAAGATGAACATCTTATAAGAAAGGAAGCTAAAAAAGATACTTCTGATTAAAAAAATTAGTTGTGACCCCGCCCAAAATTCAGATGTGACCCCCTCCAAAATTTCAGTCTGCGACCGCGCCTGGAGTATATGCAATTATATATCGGAAATGGGAGATCGCTTGGGTTTTTAAAATGGGCAGAACCGGCAACCCCATCAGGGTTGTCAGTCCTGCTAGGCGATTGACTCATATTAAAGCTAGTTATGTTAGAAAACGTCTCAGAAGGGTGTCACTCAATCAAACAACTTATCAGTTTAAGTTTTCTATTTATTATAACCTACCACCACTTCGGAAAGTCGATCTGTTGAGAAGAAGTGGCAAGAAACTCAACAGCAATCATCTTGTAAAATACAAAGTAACAGTTTACAGCCAGAGAACAATAAATAAGTAAATATCACAATCTTAACGACACTGACCTTTATCACAAAGCGGCTCGTTCTCCACTCCGCCATTTTTAACCCAACCTATCCGGAAAGTCCAAAATCCCCCCCAACTCTCCAATGCAAGGCAAAGGCCGCCACAAAAGTGACGCCTTCTCCATCTTGGTTTTCGTACCGCCAAAACCTTCTACTGTCTGGTCTCCTATTGGCCGGATTCTAGCCAATCAGAGACCAGCCAACAGAAAGCCGGTGGTCATGACACATACTGAATAATTCTTTTTATCAACATCTTCTATTAACAAAGCAATTAACAAAGCAATAGGAAACATCTTAATTATTTTAGCTTAATTAAAAACAAATCACATAAGTAATTGTCACAATAACAAATATTGAACTTACTTTAACATGGTGCTTGACCTGTACTAATCTTTATCTTTAGTAAACACAATTACTTATTAAAACAAAACACTTATTACAAACGGTATTTGTTGATTTGAATACTTATCTTTTATGATTAGATTTAATAATTTTACTTTAAAGCATTCTCAAAACATTACCATGAGAAACCACAATAATCAATAATAAACGTTGGATTGTTTTGCTATCCAAACATCACAGATAATAAAGGATTCAATATGTTGATTGATAGCAATAGTTCGATTGATAGACCTAATATTGGATTACAAATATTCAGAATCAATTAATTTAGATTTCTTAATTTGAGCTTACAGCAAAACGATTCAATAATTTACGATAATCATTTCGATGAGGCTCGGCGAAGCCATCGCGGCGACATATATTTTGAAGTTTACGATATTTTGATTGATTTTTAATTAGATTATCAATAACGTCTTGAGTGGAGTCTGTATGTAGAGTAGTATGTAATGAGATTGACTCTGGCAATAAGTCCGATTGACTCTTATTAGGCATTATAGGCCACTCATTCTCTGGTTTCAATAAAAATGAGGGACCTGACCACCAAAAGGAAGAGCCGCTGATCTGATCAGCCCTCAGCCCCCGAGTTAGTAAGTCAGCCGGGTTATCTTTAGAAGGTACATATCTCGTATAAATGACTTAAGTAAATGTGCTGGAGTGTCGAGCCAGCTTAATACGATTGTTGAGTCACACCAAAAAACACATTTGTCTATTTTTAGTCTTAACGAATTTATTACCTTTGTACACAGCCTTACACCTAATAATGCCCCGCAAAGCTCTAGACGGGGTATAGTAGTTGGTTTGATAGGGGCGATGCGATTTTTTGAAGTTAATAATTGAATGTTAATTAAATTAAAATTATTTTTTGAGCGTATGTATATACAAGTGCCATAAGCCTTTTCGGACGAGTCTGTAAAAATATGTAGTTCAACTGATTGGTAATTGACTTGTAAAACCCAACGCGGTATGCGTAAATTATTCAAATGAGGCATATTTGTAATAAAAACAACCCAAAGATTTTTTATTTCGGTTGGAACTTCGTCGTCCCATCCACATTTAGAAATCCATAATCGTTGCATAATCACCTTTGCATCAACAACACATGGCCCTACAAGTCCTAGTGGGTCAAATATTTGACAAATCACTGATAGAATGTGCCTCTTTGTTATTTTATCTCTACTTTCAACATTAATATCAAATGAAAAAATGTCTAAATCACATTGCCAGTTAAGACCTAAAGTTTTAGTTGATTGCAATTTATTATTTTCAGATAATTTCAACGTATGTTTGTCATTACTTGACTGTGTTATAGAATATAAAATTTCTTTATTATTAGACATGAGCTTTCTAAAATTAAATTGAGCTGATTTTAAAATTTGAATGATTGATTGAGTTAATTTAATTGTATTTTCAATTGTGTCACTACCACCCAAATAGTCATCGACATATAAATCGTGTCTTATCGCATTTTTTACATTTTCATCGTCTGTAGAAGAGGCAAGTGTGACTAGACACTTTGTTGCTAAATAGGGAGCTGATGCCATCCCATATGTAAGTGTATTCAATGTGTATGTTTTTAATTTTTGTTTAGGGTTTGCTCGAAAAACAATTTGTTGTAATGAACGTTGCGATTGATGGCATTCAATATTTCTGTACATTTTTTCGATGTCACCAGACACAACAAAACGGTGTTGCCTAAACCGAATCAAAATAGAAACTAACTCATCTTGAACGACCGGACCTATCATTTGAATGTCATTAAGAGATAATCCAGTCGAAGATGCGGCTGACGCATCAAATACAGCGCGCAATTTTGTTGTACTACTAGCCTCACGCAAAATACCATGATGTGGTAAATAATAGTTAACATTGTTAGAAGATGACTGAGTTTTATTTTCAGTCATGTGACCTAGCGCTTCATATTCAAGCATAAATTTACAATAAATATCCTTATAAGAAGGATCCTTTAAAAATTTTCGTTCTAAAGAAAGAAAACGACGCGTAGCAACTTGTAATTAATCACCTAAGACTGAAGGATTTTCTTTCAGCGGTATTTTAACTACGAATCGACCTTCCTCATTACGTGTCGTATTGTTTTTAAAATGACGCTCACAAGCCTGTTCCTCACTAGATAACGGATTTTTATGCTTAACGGTATCTAATTCCCAAAACCTAGTTAAATCGAAATTATTATTTGAATCATTTAAAGTAAAAAACGTATTTATTGAAGTGTGTTTTTGTGGAACTCGGTCTGACACAATCCAACCAAACGCTGTATTGTATAATGTTTGCTTATTTTTGCCTAGATGAATGACTGAAGTATTTTTAATTACTTGCCAAAATATCTCGGCACCTACTAAAATATCAATGGAAGACGGAACGTTAAAACTTGGATCCGCTAAACGAATTTTTTGTGGAATATTAAGATTAGAAATATTTATTAATGTAGCTGGCAAAACATTTGTAATTTGTGGCAATATATGACAGTTAATTTTAATAAAATAGTTACTACAGCGCGATTCAATAGTTAGGTCCACGGAGGAAATATATAGGTTAGGTCGCAAGACTGTGTACAATGAGATATGTTGTTATTTATGCCCGACACCGTGGAGTAGGTACCTTTGGATGATAGACCCAGCTTACTTCTAAACTGGCTCGAAACATAGTTCGCCGTAATACCGCAGTCAAGGAGTAGCCGCGCGGTGAACGGACGTCCGTCGCTCGCACGAACCCTCACCAACGCTGTGGAAAGTAAAACGGTACTCGTAGTATGCTGTACATTGTTTGATGATAATGCTACGTGATCTGAAATAGACCTTTTAGGTTGTTCTAAATGCAACAAAGTATTATGCTTATTATTGCAGTATTTGCTTGCAATGTGATAAACGACATTTAAAACTATTGTGTCCAAATCGTAAACAATTTAAACAAACTTTGTATTCTTTTGCCTTTTGTATGCGAGTTTCTATAGGCAGACTGCGAAATGACTCACAATTAAATAAGAAATGATTTTGATTACATTCGGGACAACTTTGAGAGTAGGTATTGTTATTTGTTTGCTTATCTGTCAAAATGAAAGCCTTCGTTTTTTGTGCATCTAATTGTGTTTTATTTCTGTTACCTTTATTCTGCACCTCAACAGTTTCCATTAAATCAGCCCGGTTATGGATAAATGTAGAAAATTGCAATAAATTAGGATAATCGGACAAGTTACTTTTACATTCCTCCCAAAGTCGCATAGTAACTAAATCTAGTTTTGTTGTAATAAGGTAAATAACGATAGTATCCCAATGTACAGTTGGCTGACCTAGTAATGTAAGGGCTCGTAGGTTTTTATTCGTTATGTCAATTAAATGTCGCAAAGAATTACTAGACTCCTTTAAAATAGGTTCCAAATTAAATAATGATTGGAGATGATTATTTATAAGCAAACGATTATTATTATATCTTTCACATAAAAGATCAAAAGCTAGAGTATAATTTTTTGCATCAAAATCTATGTTCTGAATTACTAAGGCTGCTTTACCCTTTAGTGAAGCACGTAGGTAATGGAATTTATTTACATTATCTATAGAATCATTACTGTGAATTAAAGATATAAAAGTATCACGAAACTCGAGCCAGTGCTGATAATGACCTTCAAATGTAGGGAGATCAATCTTTGGCAAACGTACAAAATTATTTTGACTTGGCCCACCTGATTCTGCATCTGCGTCCCCGAAGCTCCCCCCAGACCCGACTCCAGAAGCGCGTTGCTGCTGTGCGGTGCCGGCGCCGGCGCGGCGCAGCAGCTTTTGCGCAGAGGCATGCAAGGAGAAGTAGGTAGACTCAAACTGCTCGCGGTCTGCTGTGGCCTCGTCCATGTCATCAGACACGACCTCAATATGCGACTGAAATTTGTCAAAGTCGTCGTATATAGCATCGAATTTACTGAATCTAGTTTGCAGCTCGGCGCGTTGTAAGTCACTTAAAGTTTCACTACTCTTAGCCAAATTTAAATAATTAGAGAAGGAAGTCACTTTTGATTTTAAAGCCGAACGCTTTTTAAGTAAAGTTTTTAAATCTAAATCCATTATGAAATGTAAAATGCACAAAAAAGAGAGCTCAAAGGAAATATAGCGATAAATATTTGAACAAAAGAATACGTTGCACGTGTCCTGATAAGGTTAGCGAAGACAAAGGCGCGCGCTACGATTTATGAATAGGCACTATCTTGTAAATACAAATATAGATATATTTTTTGAATAGCAGATCGCAAATAACTTGAATGATTTAATTGAATAGCTTATAAGAGTGTCAGCGATGAAGGTTTAAAAACACGATAGAATTAATCACTGGACAGTTACTTAGTACCGAGTCTGTGGGCTTGGGTATAACCCTGGCTTAGTCTCAACAAAATCTTAATTCGCGAGTCCGTTCCGTCAGTTACTTTACAGTTACAATGCCAACTCAAACCAGTATTATTATTAATACTGTATTATTATATTAGATGCAGTATTATTATTAATACCTAGCTACTATCGACCGTCAGTCCGAGATACGTCCGCGCACCTAGCCGTCCTAACCGTATCTCTGTCACTTGCCATCATCCTACTTCAAGATACAACCTATGGCGCTGCAATCGAATGTCAGTCATTCATTGCATTTAGCGCCCTCTTTAACAGTACTACCAACATACTTCCGCTACCATGAAGTCATATAAACATCTTAATATCGTAAACTCATCGTTATCGCCAACAAGAGGGAATGATTTATTGATTGCAAAGTACGAAGATGAAATGTGCGAAGCGGAAAGGAGTGGTATAATATGTGATTATTTTTTATAAAAATATAAAGAAAGGTCTAGGAAAAATAATTGGAACGGACTCACCAAACGTCTTCCAAATAGACCGCCCTTTGTTTGTAGATGATTTACACTTGAAGTCCAAAGTCCAACGACGACGTAGCTAACTATTTGTATTGTATTCTCTGCATAAGCCGCTGAATTCTTTTATCGAAGGACCATTTGTTCATGAGGGTCCTACGCCTATTGATGGTATGAAGAAAACGCAGGAACCTCGTTGTATAGATTTAATGTTAGGTATTACAAAGATACTGTCGCCGCGGTGGAATGGTGCTAAGTAAAGTTAAGTCCGGCCGCTCTCGATCGCCGTGCGTGGACGATCCCCCTCGAGGACCGGTTCCGCGTCCCGCGCCGCTGCCGCGTGTCCAAGCGTGGACAGTTGGAATAATATTGAAAATTATGATTTCACTAATAAAACATAAAAATATTGAAATATATTCAATATTGACAATCCTAGGCTAACCCCACCCTAAGGCAGCCATTTCAGTTGCCCAAGGTTGGCACGTTTTTTTTGTAGGTATTTCGAGTCCATTAGATATAGGGCAATGTATAGAATAGAACTTAATGTGTTCGACCGACTGCCTTAGTCGTAAAATAGTAATGATAATAATGACTAATGTTAGTAATTTGAATTTGAATTACTAACATTAGTATTTAAGTTCTCATTTTCTAAAATCACTAAACTCTTTAAGTACCTAAGTATATGATTTTTTTTTCTGAATTAAATATTATAAAAAAACAAAAATTACAAGATGGATATGAAATAAAAGTTTTAAAATAAGAGCGGTTTTTATTAAGTGCATACCGACATAGAATATAAGGCCTTGAAATAAAAATGATTGGATCACAATAATCTTTATTTGCTAGTAAATATGCAAATCAAACATTTTTTATCCTCCTGTGTCATTTTCAATATTGTACCGACACTACAAAAAAAAACTAAAATACTTAAAATCTATAACGTAGGCTACTTTAAAACAGTCGTTCCCTACGGAAGTTATGCGGGTGAAGCCGTTAGCAAAATCTAGTCTGTCAATTAGAATAGTTTGCTTACTCAACTAATTCATTCGAATGCTTTCATTCAAGACCGGTCAGCCATATTGGGGCCAGCTAGATTGTTGAAAACACGTTGAAAACCAATGCTTCCAACCAAGCTTAAGGAAGGTTAAGTTGTTGACAACCAATTCTGAGTCAAACACACTGTTACAAACGGTGGTTGCCAACAAGGATCAGTGCGCTTTGTCTCTCGTGTTGGCAACATTTGGCGATGGCAGTTTTGTATGCAAAGGTTGAAACGCAGGCTAAAAAGCTACAAAACTTGAGTCATTTATAGTTATAGTTACAAATTAAAATATGTAATAACAAGCGTACACACTGTCCTTAACACAGACATACATCTACATGGATAACACAAATGCATGTTCTTTGCGTGTCCGAACTCCGACCATGCGTCAAGGTTGGTCGCCTCTAGATTTAATATGTATTGTAATATGCGTGTATTATGTCTGTTAGAAAATCAAATCCACAATATCAATATCGTTCTTAATAATCGATTTCGTCGGCAGCATCGGTGTCTCTGAATCTTTTTGTATTTCCCAGTAATAAATATCAGCTGTGACGTCACAATAGGTCTTAAAAAGTCGGCACGCTTGGTTCCAATACAAATCGTGGCACTTGCGTTGTCTATGTAGATGTACCTATGTCTGTGATTCTAAACACCACCGTTTACAACCCGCCAAGGTCATGTAATTTGGTTGTCAACAGCCGTCTTCTGTTTTGGTTGTCAATCATTCTGGCGTAGTCACAAAACCAACGAACGAGAACCTGTATCCACAACACATTAAATCTCTTCCAAACACCAAAAATAACATCTTTCTTTACAACTGCAATGGATACTTGTACTTTTGGCAACTTCAAAACTTTAACCGCTACAGATTTTTTTAATTTTACTTCAATTTAATATTTGCATCAAAATTCTAAATCCACGATTTAACTTACGTAAAGCTACCACTGGTTCGGAAGATCCATCTACTGAGAAGAACCAGCAAGAAACTCAGTAGGAATCGGCTAACGTCAACGCATTGTACGAACCTCAATACTTTCGATAAGAAAACCGCACATTAAACAATGAATTTGACTTCAAATGTAACATCAAACAATTTGACAGCGGTCGAACAATAAACAAAGCAAGCATAAACTGCTAGAATAACCCAATTAATTAGCAAACAATGCAAAGCTCTTCTGCAGTGACGTCCATCCCGTCACAAAACGTAATGTAACCTCCACTAGGTTACATCACCTCACACTCATAACCTCTATCCGGTTATATCAACTCACACTCATAACCTCCATCCGGTTATGGCGTATATCAAACCAATAAGAGCATTGCATTGTACTTCATAATTCACAACAACAAAGTATTAAAATTGTTCGACAACTGCAAACAGTTCGACAGTAAAATCCAGCTCTTTTGTCAATCGCAACAAGTTCAACGCATTTTCAATTTTCAATCTTTTCAAACTCGACGTTATTACCTATCTCCGTGATTCATTAAACACACACTATCGTAATATTACGTTTCAATTGCCAAAATAATAACAAGTTTACTGTTACTAAAACATAAGAAAACGTGTCTCCTAAGAATCGCAGCAAAATAATCTAAGATTGGCAAGATACAAAGCGATTTCTACCGAGTCACGGATACACGATAATCAGAAAGAAAATCTACAACTTCAACGTTAAATTTACTTTCATCATCATTAAGTACTTAAAACGCAATATCAAAACTTTTGAATATTATCTTTTGCCTTAAATTGAACTTCATCTATATCAACTAAAGTTACGAAAACCATTTGATACGTCTCGACAAACCGTACGTTATTTCAAAACAATTTTACCTTGTCACATCTGTGCAAGCTATACAAAACTAACAAAATGATGAACTATCTTAGGCACGTGAATTTACTCTAATCACTGACTCTCTCACTCTAAAACTGTTTCCATAATTAATCACTTCTTTAGACTTAGACAGGTATTAATTATAGTTCTCTCCATAATCACACAACCACAGATCCTTCCGTCAGATAGCTCCTTTAGACTTCGGCAGCATCCGATAAGTTTCAGTTATACACCTTTATTCTTAGGAAATATACTGCCTTATTTCAACAGGTCTATGATTGTATGTCGGAGGTTACCACAACTCACTCTAATCACAAACGAAAGTTAAGCTTGGGCAGATCCGAGAAGACTATTCGCAAAAATAATTCGACACACTAAATAATCTTAGAATTTAGGCTTATCCCACTTCTGATGTCAGCGATAAAGGTTTAAAAACACGATAGAATTAATCACTGGACAGTTACTTAGTACCGAGTCTGTGGGCTTGGGTATAACCCTGGCTTAGTCTCAACAAAATCTTAATTCGCGAGTCCGTTCCGTCAGTTACTTTACAGTTACAATGCCAACTCAAACCAGTATTATTATTAATACTGTATTATTATATTAGATGCAGTATTATTATTAATACCTAGCTACTATCGACCGTCAGTCCGAGATACGTCCGCGCACCTAGCCGTCCTAACCGTATCTCTGTCACTTGCCATCATCCTACTTCAAGATACAACCTATGGCGCTGCAATCGAATGTCAGTCATTCATTGCATTTAGCGCCCTCTTTAACAGTACTACCAACATACTTCCGCTACCATGAAGTCATATAAACATCTTAATATCGTAAACTCATCGTTATCGCCAACAAGAGGGAATGATTTATTGATTGCAAAGTACGAAGATGAAATGTGCGAAGCGGAAAGGAGTGGTATAATATGTGATTATTTTTTATAAAAATATAAAGAAAGGTCTAGGAAAAATAATTGGAACGGACTCACCAAACGTCTTCCAAATAGACCGCCCTTTGTTTGTAGATGATTTACACTTGAAGTCCAAAGTCCAACGACGACGTAGCTAACTATTTGTATTGTATTCTCTGCATAAGCCGCTGAATTCTTTTATCGAAGGACCATTTGTTCATGAGGGTCCTACGCCTATTGATGGTATGAAGAAAACGCAGGAACCTCGTTGTATAGATTTAATGTTAGGTATTACAAAGATACTGTCGCCGCGGTGGAATGGTGCTAAGTAAAGTTAAGTCCGGCCGCTCTCGATCGCCGTGCGTGGACGATCCCCCTCGAGGACCGGTTCCGCGTCCCGCGCCGCTGCCGCGTGTCCAAGCGTGGACAGTTGGAATAATATTGAAAATTATGATTTCACTAATAAAACATAAAAATATTGAAATATATTCAATATTGACAATCCTAGGCTATCCCCACCCTAAGGCAGCCATTTCAGTTGCCCAAGGTTGGCACGTTTTTTTTGTAGGTATTTCGAGTCCATTAGATATAGGGCAATGTATAGAATAGAACTTAATGTGTTCGACCGACTGCCTTAGTCGTAAAATAGTAATGATAATAATGACTAATGTTAGTAATTTGAATTTGAATTACTAACATTAGTATTTAAGTTCTCATTTTCTAAAATCACTAAACTCTTTAAGTACCTAAGTATATGATTTTTTTTTCTGAATTAAATATTATAAAAAAACAAAAATTACAAGATGGATATGAAATAAAAGTTTTAAAATAAGAGCGGTTTTTATTAAGTGCATACCGACATAGAATATAAGGCCTTGAAATAAAAATGATTGGATCACAATAATCTTTATTTGCTAGTAAATATGCAAATCAAACATTTTTTATCCTCCTGTGTCATTTTCAATATTGTACCGACACTACAAAAAAAAACTAAAATACTTAAAATCTATAACGTAGGCTACTTTAAAACAGTCGTTCCCTACGGAAGTTATGCGGGTGAAGCCGTTAGCAAAATCTAGTCTGTCAATTAGAATAGTTTGCTTACTCAACTAATTCATTCGAATGCTTTCATTCAAGACCGGTCAGCCATATTGGGGCCAGCTAGATTGTCGTGGCACTTGCGTTGTCTATGTAGATGTACCTATGTCTGTGATTCTAAACACCACCGTTTACAACCCGCCAAGGTCATGTAATTTGGTTGTCAACAGCCGTCTTCACTGTTGGAAACACGTTGTAAACTAGCAAGGTCACCTTGGTTTGATGTTTTGTTTTCAACAGTCTAGCTGGGGTCTTACTTATATTAGTAGTATCATTCGACGTTAGTATATTACTAATTTTCAAGTCGAATATTCAAGTTTATTAGAAGTTTATTCGACTGACATCAACCTATAACACGGGGTTTTCACTAAATTTCGTTAGTATCACTAAGATATAGATGGCGCTGTTTATAATTTATAAAATTAGAAAAATGCCATAGACAATGTCTCTTTCATCCTACTTTTCATTCTTCGGTTCATTCAATCAATCACCTAACTGACTCATAAAATCTATCTTTCATTCGTTACCTGTGTTCGTTACTGCACACCCGTTTTCGAATGTTGTTTTTATAGCTTTTTTCTTGGATTCCTTTTACCCACAACCCGGCCACCATTTGGACCCTGACGCTCCCTTTTTCGTTTCTGACCCGGCAATTCTACTGGATTTCGGAAACAACGCTGCAATTCGACCGTTGCATGTTTATTGGAATTTTGATCGTGATAACGATTTTCTGATTTATACATATTTCATATAATCATGATAATATACAAATTCCCGATTGGTTCTAGTAAAAGTTTCCGTCACTGAGTTCTAGATGGCGCTAGAGCTCCGTTTTAGCTGATATCTCTATCTCAACCTATAAAAGTTACTTTATGACTGACATGATCATTCGCAGTCGCAAGATACATGACATGACACACACAACAACCGGTTTTTTTTTAAGTTTCTTTTCTATGCTTATGACACAAACCTGCAAGCCGGCAAGCGACCGCATATTTTTCATTAGGGTTCTATATCCTGATCATTGAGATAAGTTTTTATCTTGAATGGAGAAAAAAAAGAAAATTTCTTAATAGATGTCACTTCATACGCTTGACCCATAACAAACTGTCAAATGAACAAGTTGTTATCGAACGAAATGAGAGATTTTCTGACAGCTCATTAAAAAAAACAAAACGGTACAAAAGGCTTCGATAGGCGGCGCTTTACAAAAGCCGAAGTTTTGTCTATCATATAGCCATCTATCCCACATTTTTTAAAACGGAATCTGTGTTGGAAATCGAACTTATAAATAACCATAGATTATAGATACCACTAACCTAAATAATTATAGTATACAGACTTAATGCCTTCGGCTTTTTAAAAGTGCGACCTCTATAGAGGCTTTTTGAACTAATCTTTATGCGCTGTAAGAAAACAACTCATTGCTTTTTATGGTCCCATTTTGCGGTAAATCTATATAATAATTGGTTTTTCTGAATCAAAGTGGAGAAAATGTGGACCGCAATATGTACATTTCCTAAAAGTTTAAACCAAGTACATCCACGACTTCCGCATGTGTAGGTATATCCTGGACTCAAGAGGAGCAAAAATTGCATTTTAACCAAAAAGAACTGTTGGCAATATTAAATACCTTATTAGATCAAGGTTCACGCCTGCAAGGTTCCTTAATTCTTTTGCAAACGTACAACAAAACTGCGATTTCTTATATTAAAAACTAAGGAGGCACAAAATTCGCTGCTTTGTGGGGATTTTGTGCCCTTCTTCTTTCAATTAGGTACCTCTTTCTTTGCTATCATCTAGTCACACACAGATTATGTAATACCAGTCTTAGTTGTATTTTCCAATTTCAGGATTTATATCAAGAGGACATTACATCTATATGTAGATCTTGATGTTGTATTCAGCAGAGTACGCTGTGGTTTTAAGTTTACTACACTATTTGTTAGATAGATAGTTAGGATGAATCAAATAATATTAGCAAAAAAATTAATAAACACGACTTTTCTCTTCGACATTTTATTCAATAACACATATAAGAAGATGTCACTCATAGTCAATTCATTATGGTTCATATTTGACGAATACAAAAAGGTTTGATATCAATTACATTAATATAAACTCTAACAGATCTCCGTATAGATACGTATATATATGTAGGCAATGCATTGCAATGGGCCGTATTCGACATTGCATTCTCTTTTTAAGCCCTTCTTAAGTCTAATTCGAAGACTTCCAACTCAAAATTTTCTAATAAATATTGATTTTGAAGTCTTCGACTTTATGGAATATAAAAATCACTATGAAACTCAGGAATATACACAAAACAGCAACAGAAACTACAGACACGCGCGTACACAGATAGCAGTCGCCATATTGTGTTGTGGTGGTATTTTAAAATTAAACAAACACACCTGACGTTGACGAGGCTTCATTCGTAGCTTGAAATTCATTCAAATTTTGTTTTGAAAATAAAAATATACGAATTTACACCAGCACACTAAAATATACAAAAACCACATTTGAAAACCAGTTTGCATTTATTTACAAAACAAAGTAGTTTATTTTTTCATAATATAATGAATGTGAGAAGTAGCGTCATCTAGCGTCAAGTAGTATTACTATAAAAGTTCAGGCCCTACCGTTAGATAGAGTCACTGTCTTCGAAGAAACTGAGCTAATAAGCTTTTGTCCCCCCCCCCTATAATGTATCCTTTGTCTACCTACCTACGGTTGTTTGTTTGTCAATGTCATTATTTTATTGTGAATTTATAAAATAAAACCACTGAACATAACAATATATATATTATATATAAACAATATATTGTGACCTATCAGTTAATATTAATATTTATTTATATCGTACTATTCGTTATACAAATCATAATTTCAAACATAAAATATAGCTTTTTACATGGAACGAAGACACCTTCAAAATTAGATTTTTACTATATAATAAACATGAATAGGAAAAGAAATGTAAGTTATATAAAACCAGAAGACCCAGAGTTTTTAAAAGTATTGAAAAGACAGGCAGGTTATGATGAGAGGAATCACAAATTTGATGAACTGCAGAATGCTGAAGATGATTTTGCTAATGATGAAGATTATGAAAAACCACAAGTTGTTGTACTAAAAGAAGGCGATCTTACTGCTGAAGAAGCTGATGTTGAACAAGCCAAGATAGAAAAGAAAGAATCAGAAACTAAAGCTGATTTGAATCAAAGAATTATATTTAGTGCTAAACCAAAAGCTAACAAAACAGCTTCTAAAAATGTTACCACTAAAAAAGTAAAGGATAAAAAAACATCTCAGCTGCTTTCCTTTGATGTTGATGATGAAGAGGAAGACGATTTATGAAAGAAGAGTTAACAACTGCAAGATGCATAAAAAATGTGAAATATGTTGAATATTCAAAACTCTTCGTCGGCAATTATATTTATTGTTTAAGTAATTCAGATGTAAATATAAATCTTAAGTTTCTTGGGTATTTCATTTTATATTATGAACTCAGTATTTGTGTAAGTCTGATATTACAGGTCTTTATTTTGGAAAGTTTCAGAGAAAAAAATAATTGTTCAACTAAAAAAATAACCAAACTTGGGAACAAAATTACCAGTGATTAAATTAACCAAATACCAACTATGTAATAGTAATAATTATTCATAGTAGTTTCTTATCTGGATATTATTGTAATTCTATACAAAGGGCATTGGCAAAAAAACAATGTTGTGTATGTGTTATACTATATTTCTCAAAATGAGCACATGTCAAGATCAATTATAGACAATCCAAGCATTTGTGTGTGAGAAAATGTTTACCACAAAAATTGTAAACAAAATTTTGTTTAGTAGTACAGATAAAACTAAATTGCATCTTTATATTCTAGTTAGGGCTAGATGGTGCTAGCTGTACCAATTCTGTCTTACATTTTACCTTGGGATCATGAAGCCATGCACAAAAAATATGAAATGGAAGTGAATCATAGGCAAAATTTGTAATAAAGTATGTTTTTCAAATGTGTATATTGAAATATCATGTCATTGTGATGTTAACAGACTTAGTCTTTTACAATAGAGCTCCATTTGAGTAAAGCAATGAGTAAATTAATTAATTTAATACACACAATGATGAAAAATACAAAATTATATTGTATAAGGGTATTTTTATTCTCCAGGCGGTAGGTTCACAGATATCTACAGTAATTCAACTTCATACAAACGGACGAAATGCGAGCGATCTACACGGCTCGATCTCGCCATGCGCTCGGCATTGTTGATTGAGCTTTACATTAATATGCGGATTGTTTATAGTTTTAAAATTTAATAATACATCTTACGTACGTCTCAGTGGAGGCGCAAGTATTTTTCGATCGCTAATTTATAAGACTGATTTGTTATTCTAACGTTAACATAGTTTTTTTGACACCAAAACGTATTCTTGTTGAACACTTCATATTCAATTCAAAAAGTACTATATTTGTTGATATAAAAAAAGTGTATCTGCAGTCACAAAACTAAATGGAAGTAAACACATAGTAGAGTAATATAATTTAAATGCTGAAGGCAGGCAGAGTTGCTGAGTTTAATTACTTTAGATATCTGTACTGTGGTAGGGTACTATAAGCAAAGTACTAGTTGCAACAACACAAGCCTTTTAATCTGCTTAAGATCTTTGACTAATAAGGCTAGTTTTAAGACCAAAGGTTTGGGACTAAAAGACTGAGTCAGTCCTAAGGCATCAAAAAGGAGGGGAGTCTTTATTAAAAGCCTGAGTCTCTTTTATCACTAGGTGCAACACCTACTCGATGGATTGCTGAGAAGTACTTGCAATAAGCCAAATCCTGACAGATTCATATCTGTTAAGCGAAAATTCAAGTTGTTTCTGTAACTGATTTTAATGAGTTTGTTTAAATCAGCTCTAATGTACATTGAATTAAATTCCTAATATACGTATTGTTGGTTTCTCTGCATTACAGATTCCTGCTCAATTGTGCAGGAGTTTTACATTGGCATAGTGTAAGGAACAAAAAACTTATAATTTATACAACCAGTTGACAGTTAGAATATCATAAATATAAATTGTAACAAATTGGTACAGCAAAACATGTCCATAAAATAAAAACATCCTTGATTATGAACAGATTTAATTTTAGCTATGAATTATTATGTGTTATAGGTGGTACTGTTTTTGTGCTATCTGATATTTGCTTTCTTTTAATTCTAGATTTGCTACCATTAGTAATAGCAGTCTCACTTCTATGATAAGACTGGGAAAAATCTGTATCTTTTTCGTATTCTAAGAGTTTACGTAGCAAAAACTTTCTTTCATCCTTTACAATTAAAATGCTCTCTTGAATTTTAGCCACTTCGTCGCATAATGCTGCATTTTCCTGTTAAATTCATAACTTATTTAATAATAGTTATTATTTAGTTAAATCAGTATGTATACGATCTGTTTTTCAACTTACCAAAATCAGACCTTTTATTCGCTTTTTTAAGTACTTATATTTTGAGCGATACCTTTTCAATTGCTTATGTTGTTGCATTGTGCTCATTGTTAAAGCACGATTATTTTCATAAAAATATCCCTTTACAGAGAGAAAATTACCGTAATAGTTTAGTGCAATAAATAAACAAGTAAGTAATAGATTCTGTTCGTTCGTTCTGTCTGTAGGAGGAAGGAATGAATGATTGATAGACTAGACTGACAGACCTATACAAATGAATGACAGATCATGTAGATAGATATAGATATTAGACCGTTGTTCACTTGCATCTTAATTTTTAACTGCCTGCCGTTAATTTGTGTCCTTAAAAGTGTAATCCTCACTCTTGAAATCTCAATGGAAATGAGTTTTGACCATGCCAAAAAATAGTGATGAAATATTTATAATAATATTTTTGGCATGGTCAAAACTCCTTTCCATTGAGATTTCAAAAGTGAGGATTACAGCTTGCAGGACACACAGTCGCGTTCAAAATCTTTCAGGGTTTTTTTAACTTGTCCGAGCAATTGAAACGGTCATCTTATTTTTAGTTTCATCTCCTTCCTCATGATGACAAAAGCTTCACGAATCCTTGCAATTAACTCCTCTTTTGTTGCTATTTCTGAGGTGTAGATACACAAGTCCTTCGGCCCGTCCCCAAACAAAAAGTCCAAAGGAGTTAAGTCGGGGGATCAACCGGGCTAAGGAATGGGTTCATCTACCAATCCAGCACTCCGAAAACCAGTTGTCAAGGTATTCTCTCACAGCCAAACTCCAATGTGCCGGGTAGCCGTCTTGCTGAAAGATGATTTCTCTTTCCACTTCTAATGGTACTCAGATTTCCTCTAGGCCGTTCTACTGGCCGTGGAGAGCTGAAATTTCCTTCTTCTTCCTTAGAAGAACAGTACTTAGAAGTTTTGGGTGAACGGAAATTATTGGACTTTTTAGTTTGTGTGAAAAATCTTATTCCTTGAGTGCAGGGAAATGATACTTAGCATAAAGGTTTCTCAAAAAATTACTGGTTGATTTGTGCAAGGAGTTTCCAAAATTCTCACGGGAACGGGAAATGTATGATTTTTAATTTAAGTATATGATTTTTTTTTCCATGAGTCCACGGATGCAATACTTGGTATAAAGCTTCTTCAATACGAGTCCACGGATGTGATACTTGGCGTAAAGGTTCTCCAAAAAATTACTGGTTATGTTAGGAATGGAAGTCCCGAAATTCCCACAGGAACGGGAATTAAATGATTTTTTATTTTGTAAAAAAGAATCTTATTCCTAGAGTGCACGGATATGATAATTGGTATAAACGTTCTTCAATAGGTGTCTGTTTTTATTATAGAAGGAATTCCTGAAGTTCTCACGGGAACGGGAAGTATTGTACTTTTTAATTTGTATGAAAAATCTTTTTCCTTGATACTAAAAGTTCTTCAATGAGTGACAATGAGTTATGCACGTACGAAATCGCGGGCAAAAGCTAGTGCGTGAATAATTTCTTCCTCGGATACATCGTATCTTTCAGTATTCACTCTAGTAGCCGGACGATGGATCCCATTTCTGCTAGGACGAGGAAACGTGTTGTGCTGATATTGGGTAATCTGCGATTTGGATAATGCTCATGCATGATACATTCACCGTGCCAATGCTCCATTACCTTCAGCCCTCAGTATATGAAGATAATGTTAGCATGATCTTCTTTGCTAAAACCAGTAATGTTCATAATGAATTACCTACAAAATTTAAGATTTGCAAACCCCGTCAATCGTTTGTTCAATTTTCATAGAAGAACTAAATTCGCAACAAACTTAAAACAAAGCCAATTCCAAAACAATTTGAAAATCCTTACTCTTAAAGAAACGTGTTCCAAATTTAAAAGTACCTACCATAGTAGAATTTTTTTTGAAAACTTATACAATACCTACATTCCAAAAAAAATCTTATTATTGTTTTTTTTAAGTATGGTTTTTAGCCCTTAACTCAGAGATTTGGCAAGCGATGTGAATAACTAATAGCTCTAAAGAAAAAACAACAATACAAAGAATTTTTAATTTTTTTTCATGGCACATCAAAATGGATGCGTATTAAACAGACTTCTTTTAAATAGCATAATTCCCCTCTAAAAATAAAAGTTGCCTTCTCAATTACTATGTCAGCTACAATACGTGCCACTAACCACGTCGGGGTTATTTAAAAAGCTTTAGGGCTTTCGGCGCTTCGCCGGCCGCTCCCGCAGCACCGCCGCTTAGCTCGGGCACGTATATTACTATACGCAACCCATATGGAGGAATCTGCTTTGTGATGCAACCTAACTGCTCCTCTTCGCTGCGCTCTTCGTCGCACCTAATCGTACCGACTCAGACTTCTGAAACGGGAGCCCTTCTTGTCGCATAATATTTTTCATCGCAATGTTAATGAATAAGTATAAATTATTATGGTATAATTATAGTAGAAATTGCTTCAAGACACATTTTTCGCATAAGTTATTGTCTCGTGGCTAAGTTATGAAAATAGATCACGTGGCCAAAAAAAAACTCTGTGAATGGACTTATTATTTCTCCATCAAAATTATGCTAGTAAACTACGATTTTTTTTTAAAGTTTTGTATGCCTCCATTTGTTAATAGAAGAATAAATACACATAAAAGTAGTTCTATTTGATCCGACATACATTAAACTATCTGAAACAAAAGATGTTTTTACAAAATAACTCGTATCTACTAAACTCAAGGTATTTCTCCAAAATTAAAAAAAAAAAATAGCAAGTTTCGTAAAAGACGTATATGGCTAGAAATGTTCAAAAAGACCTTGTTTATCACCTCCTTTAACCTTTGCACCTAGCTAACCAAACACCCTTTATTTACCCACGACGGAACGGAGACGGTATATGCGTTTGGGGTGAGAGGGTGTTTGTGCAAACCAATGTTACCATTTATCTCCAGAACCACTGGTGCGATTTTAATGCGGTTTTCAGTAATCGCTTTGGATTTGATTGGTGCATGTTCTTAGATAGGTGTAGCGGTAACAACTCACCAGGGGGCGCTGCAGTAAACATTTGTTTGTAAAAGCCAATGTTACCGTTTATCTGCAAAACCATTGGTCCGATTTAAATGCTGTTTTCAGTGATCGCTTTGGATTTGATTAGCGCATGTTCTGAGATAGTTGTTACGGTAAAAACTCACCAGGGGGCGCTGCAGTAAATATTTGTTTGCAAACCATTGGTCCGATTTGAATGCTTTTTTTAAATTATCGCTTTGGATTTTATATGATATCGAGTTACGTTACAACAAAGCCCCAGCAAAGTTGAGTTGTAAATACTTATTATTAGGGATGGGCCGAAGTTCGTTTCACATTCGGTTTAACCGAAATTCGGCAGGTTTAACCGAATTTCGTCATTCGGCCGAAATTCGGTTCATAATACCGAACTTCGGCCGAAATTTGTTACATCATCGTCGTAGTAGTAGGTGGACCAGCATACATACATATCACGCCGATATCCCATATATATGGGATACCATATAGCGAACTAGGGGGGAACCTAGAATATAAGAACATAAATAGATAAACACCCAGACACGGGACATTTTTTTTTAGTATTGGAAATTAACTTTAGGCAAATTATGATGCATGAACACTAGCGCCTCTGCTTTTTCTGGCAAAAGACGATTTTCATACAAATTACCAGCCTCAGAAAACAATCGTTCAGAGTAAACAAGGGAAGATCTGCCGAACTTCGGCCGAAGTTCGAATTCGGCGTTGTCATGTACCGAATGTTCGGCCGAAGTTCGAATTCGGTTCAATCCACATTCGGCCCATCACTACTTATTATAATACTTCACTATGTATTTAAATAAACTACATGGGTTTTCCACCAGTGGTGGGGACATTAGAGGGCTGATGAGGAACGAGGTGTTGTGTAATGTAATGTATGGTACCGATATTATGCTCTTTAAAAAGTTTAAAATAAAAAACAAAATAAAAATTTTGAAAAACCCACGACGCGACGTTTGAAAAGTAATTGAAAAAGAATAAAATAATTTAAAATCCCCCGACTGAAATGATTTATGTGACGAGAGATAATTAACATGAAAAGCTTTTTTAAAAG
Source organism: Stenoptilia bipunctidactyla (assembly GCA_944452665.1). Lineage (NCBI taxonomy): Eukaryota > Metazoa > Arthropoda > Insecta > Lepidoptera > Pterophoridae > Stenoptilia > Stenoptilia bipunctidactyla. Next base: position 20,903,654 of record OX101731.1, on the reverse strand, counting down.
TTCACTTGATCTCACACAGAGTCGGCCATATTATGAACAACATACTATTCGTTTTCATAGCACTTCCCTATTCGGTTCTCGAAGATGTAGATGTCGCAATAACATAGGTATTCAACTCCCTATGAACTTTATAAGAGCAAGAAAATCCGTCGAGGGCTGCCATCAATATTTTAAATTTCAATATAAAATTACAAAACGAATTCATTCAATGGCAGCCCCAGACGGATTTTCTTGCTCTTCTTATAAAGTTCATAGGGAGTTGAATACCTATGTTATTGAGACATCTACATCTTCGAGAACCGAATAGGCAAGCGTAGGGAAGTGCTATGAAAACGAATAGTATGTTGTTCATAATATGGCCGACTCTGTGTGAGATCAAGTGAACTTTTAAAAAAGCTTTTCATGTTAATGATCTCTCGTCACATAAATCATTTCAGTCGGGGGATTTTAAATTATTTTATTCTTTTTCAATTACTTTTTAATCGTCGCGTCGTGGGTTTTTCAATATTTTTATTTTTATTTTCGGACCTAATTATAAGACATTGCCAATGACTACCCACTTGCTCTAAGATTCAGTAGTATTTTAGGGCACTATAGGCACTTGATTTTTTATCGAACCATTAAAACATATCATTCTCTTTGTAAACGCTTTATTATAGGTAATACAAATTACAAATAAAAAATACATCCTTTAATACTTTTTTTTACTAACAGAGCTATTTTACTTGTGTCGTTAATGTTTGCTATTACTTATTATTAATTAAAAATATCACATTATCAATTCAACTATTAAAAGTTCCAATAATTATAAAAAGAAATCACTGCAAATAGACTAATATTTAGACATAATATTTTTTATCACAATTCCAATAAGATTTTCAGGCACTCATTTCATTTAATAGATTAGATTACCACAATATTTTTATGATCCACAACTTAAACAGGCATCTTTGTTTTGTAAGGAGCAGACAATAGCTGCCATATTAGCATCCTCTTTTTCAGAATAACCATTGGACTGTCCGTTACTAAGCTCAGTGATATCATTGGGAATGTTATCTCTAACTTTGGATTTATCAACTGTGAACTGAATAGCATTAGCTGCAGGCTTAGTTCGTAAATAATACATGCCAGTCTTAAGTCCCATTTTCCATGCATGGAAATGTATAGATGTCAGTTTACCATAGTTTGGTTCTGCAACATGGATATTAAATGACTGACTCTGGTCAATAAATGCTCCTCTGTCAGCAGCCATTTGAATACAAGACTTTACTGATATTTCCCAAACAGTTTTGTAAAGATCCCTAATTTCTTTGGGTATTGCCTCAATGTTTTGTATAGAACCATTGTTGTGTATTATAAGATTTTTCATATTGTCATCCCATAAGTCAGCCTCCGTCAGATCATGAAGCAAGTAGTGGTTCACAACTTGAAATTCACCTGATAGCACTCTTCTTTGGTATATATTTGATGTGAATGGTTCAAAGGATTCATTATTACCCAGTATCTGAGCTGTGGACGCTGTGGGCATTGGGGCCAGTAAGAGTGAATTACGTAAGCCATGTTTTGCAATTTTTTCCTTTAAAGCTTTCCAATCCCACAAGTCAGTAGGAGTCTTATTCCACATATCGTACTGTAGTATGCCTTGACTAGCTGGACTGCCCTCATATGTTTCGTACACTCCATTTATTTCAGCCAATTCGCAACTGGCCTCTAGAGCTCCATAGTAAATAGTTTCAAAGATTTGTTGATTCAGTTTAATTGCATCTTCACTTTCATATGCTTTTCGCATTAATATAAAAGTGTCTGCTAATCCTTGAACTCCAATTCCTATAGGCCTGTGTCTCATGTTTGATTTTTTTGCTTCAGGTACAGGATAGTAATTAACATCAATTATTTTGTTGAGGTTTTGTGTAATAATTTTTGTGACTTCCTTCAATTTGTTAAAGTTGTAAGTTTTATCATCATTAACAAACATATTGAGAGCAATAGAAGCCAAGTTGCAGACTGCAACTTCATCTGCAGCTGTGTATTCTACAATTTCTGTGCAAAGATTACTACATTTTATGGTGCCAAGATTCTTTTGATTGCTCTTTCTATTGCAGGAATCTTTGTACAGCATATATGGTGTTCCAGTTTCTACCTGTGATTCAATTATCGCTTTCCAGAGTGATTGCGCTTTAACTTGCTTAACAAATCTGTTTTCCTTTTCATATTTTTCATACAGTGCCTCAAATTCTTCACCATAACAATCCGCCAAGCCAGGTGAATCATGTGGGCACATCAGGCTCCAGTCTTCATTTTTCTCAACCCTTTTCATGAATAGATCAGGTATCCAAAGTGCATAAAACAATTCACGAGCCCGCACTTCTTCTTTGCCTGTATTTTTCTTCAGATCTAAGAAATCAAAGACATCTGCATGCCAAGGTTCCAAATATACAGCAAAGGCACCCGGTCTCTTATTACCACCTTGATCAACATACCGTGCAGTATTGTTATAAACTCTTAGCATAGGTACTAGACCATTAGAGATTCCATTTGTGCCAGCAATATATGTTCCTTTGGCTCTGATGCAGTGAACATGGACTCCGATTCCTCCAGCAGACTTTGATATTAGAGCACATTGCTTTAATGTATCATAAATGCCCTCAATACTATCGTCTTTCATAGCAATCAGGAAGCAAGAGGACAGCTGTGGACGAGGAGTTGCTGCTGAGAACAAGGTAGGACTGGCGTGTGTGAAATATTTTTCAGACAACAGATTATATGTATTGACAGCTGCATCAATGTCTTCGCCATGAATTCCAATTGCTACTCTCATCAACATGTGCTGTGGACGCTCTGCAACCTGAAAAATAATTTGTTATGAATTAATTATCAGGGATAATTTTAAATAGCAACAAAATCCATCCATAAAACTAAATTAATAAGCAAGTTCTGACTACAGAACATGAGACAAGATAAATATATAAGAACTAAAAGTTTCTTTTTGTTGATAAAAACCATTATGGTTTGTTATTTGCGTCAGGTGGAAGATGCGGCGGTTGTTAATGTTTGCATCTAATATGCTTTGCACCCCCAAGCATTTTTTAAATAAATTAAAAACAAAAAGCCACTTTTTTCGTCTAGTTGATCACTTAATGCACCAGTTTTATTATATTGACGTAATAAAGAAATATCAAAGTATATTACTACTTTTTTTCAATTCAATTCAATTCGTTTATTCATAGTCATAGGTAAATGTAATGTTACAGAGATGGATTTTATAATACTAGGTACAGCCATGATTCGCCTTAATGGCATATGAACATATTTGTCAATTCATAATAACATAAATGACAGGAAATAACAATATATTAAAACATGAAAACAAATAATAATTATTATACAAAAATAAAAAATTAAAGAATACAAAAAAGAGAAAATTAATTTAAAAAAACATTATTTATTTACATTCACTGTCGGCCAAAAAATCATTGAGGTCATAATACGCTTTTTCAACAAGGAAGCCATTAAGTGCAGATTTAAATTGTGCGCGATTACTTATTTCCCTAAATAGATACTGGAATTTTATTATAGATTGAGGGTGCCATGCTGTTTATGCTCATTCTGTACAAAAGAGTTTTGCGTGTATGTGTAACTTTTAGATTGCCCTCACGACGTGTTCCAGGTGGATGTGCCTCAAAATAGTTTGGGTTATTTCTAACAAAATTCACTATTTCACTAATGTGCATTGAGGGGAGTGTAAGAATTTTATACCTACGAAAGTAAGGTCTGCATGATTCGTCTTGTTGTATACCGAACATGGACCTAATACACTTCTTCTGGGCTATAAAGATGCTATGTTTTTCAGTACTATTGCCCCAAAACATTATTCCATATCATAGAGCTGATGCAACATATCCATAATAAGATGTTAACAGTGTCTTTATATTGGCAACATCTTTTAATTTATAAAGGGCATAGGAGAATTGGTTTAATTTATTAATTAAATTGTTAATGTGAAGTTTCCATGTCAGTTTGTTATCAATAATTAATCCCAAAAACTTAGTAGATTGTATTTCTTTTATTGAATTGCCTGCGTAATTAATTTTCAGATTTGTTGAATCATTATTCCTTTGTTTAAAATTAATATACTGTGTTTTTTTCAAATTGAGTGTGAGGTTATTTAATGTCAGCCAGTTGATAAGGGTCGTAAGTGTAGCATTTATGTCATGTTCTATATTGTTTATATTGTCATACGTAAATAATATAGTGCTGTCATCCGCAAATAATGTCATATGGTGACCAGTTACGTTGGGTAGATCATTAATATATAGGGTCGCCACATAATAGTCAATTATATTTTAAAAGCAGATTCAGATCAAGGAGTGGGTGTGAATTTCGAAAAAAAAATAATTTTTTTTAACATTTTTCATAAATTAAAATTTCATAATACTTCTAAGTGCATAAAATTTTAGTTTAATCTCTAATTTACGACTACATAGCAAGATGAGAAAACGTTTCCATCTATTTCTATTAAACAATAAAATATTAGTTACATTACCAAACAATACCTATACGTTCTTGCGCGACACAAGCAAACGAGCCGAAAGTCAAATTCGAGCCGCCCCGCCGCCGCGCCCGCGCCTTCTATGTTTGATTGAAAGCACGCCACGCCCCCCGCTCGTCAGTCTGTCCAGAGATTCGCGCGCGCGAACACTAAATCGATAACTAACAAAAATGTCGAATTACGCGATTATGGCACGTTTAATCCACAGTCCCAGACGCCGGCAGACCTCGATTTCTGGTTCACGCGAAGAAGACGTGCTGGAGTGTTTCGAACAGCATCCGATAGCCAGCACAAACGATGCGGCTCAGGTTTTCGAAGTCAGCAGCTCGTGGGTGCGGCGCTTGCTGCGACGAGAGGGCTCAAGTCTTACCACTTTACGAAAGTGCAAGAACTGAAGCAACTACCTATGCTCCGCGTGTGTAGTCTATGGTTGGTTGCTGAAGCACATTCTATGGACTGACGAGTCCACCTATCGCTGTTATCAAAAGTGATAAGGATAATTTATGGATAGTCAAAATTAATAAGCTAAACATGACAGGTTTTGTGTTCAGTATATGGGCTAATGGGACTCCATGTACAGCAGTTATTGTGAATGTGATAAGTTATCAGTGACTATAATACCTAGCACGGTATTTAACATCAGCGACAGGACGCAAGGTAAAAATGTAAGTTATTTTTGTACGTTATACCACACATAGTTATAAATAAGGTTATTCCAGTTACTAAACACGTCATTCTAACATTAAATTAATTATAAAATCAATTTATTTGTTTTAACAAAGACTTCAAGCACGAATGCTTTATTTTAAGTTCATTTTTAATTTAATGAAGATCAAAACTAAAACAGTATTTAGATACAATTAGTTTAACGTGAAATTGATAGTCAAAAACACGGGCGCGCGTCAACGACCTTCGCTCGGATGCGTAGGTATCTACTATTCGCGTAAGATTATTGTTTTGGTGAAGTGATTTTCTTAAAAGAAATAGACGGAAATATTTTTATTTTTTGCTATGTACCTAGTCATGAAGTGTAGATTAAACTTAAATTTTATTCATTAAAAATAATTTTGAAATTTTAATTTATGAAAAATATAAAAAAGAAATTTTCTTCATAATTTAAACCAACACATCATTGTTAACCCAATTTTAAAATATCACAGACTATTATAAATTGACCCTGTATATGATAAACAATAGCGGTCCCAGTATACTACCTTGTGGAATGCCAGTGTGTACTGATCTTTCCCCGGACAAGTAGGTGGTCTCATTACAAGTGTCTAGATCTAACTTTGTAATGTGAGTCACTTGCCTTCTGTCACTTAAGTACGATTCAATTAATTTAATAGCGTTACCTCTTATACCATATGATTCAAGTTTTTTAAACAAAGTGTCATGGTGGACACTATCAAATGCTTTAGTCATGTCCATGAGCCATTGTTGGTTTATGTTTCTCTACACTGGCAATAACTTTTTCCAGAAATCCATAAATCGCCATGTTTATCGATTTATTTTTACGAAAACCGTATTGATTTGCATTGAAAAGTTTATAAACTTCAAAAAAATTGTTTAACTTGTCATATATTACACTTTCAATAACTTTTGCAAATATAATGATTAGTGCAATGGGTCGAAAGTTATATAATAATTTTCTGTCACCTTTTTTAAATATCGGTTTAATAATTGATAATTTCAATCGATCAGGAAAGATTCCTTGTTCGATGCACAGGTTAACAATGTGACTTACGACGGGGGCTATTATGTTTGCAACGCTTTTGACGATTTTCGTAGAGACACCATCGTAGCCTACGCTATTAGTATTTTTTAGCGCATTAATAATCTTTATAATATCAAATGTCATTGTTGGTGATAAATAAATTGAATTTAATTGATAGTGTATTTTTTAATTTGGAGTTGTCAGGATTTTTAGTTTTAATAGAGTCAATAAAAAAGTCATTAAAAGCAATTGCAATGTCTGTTGGGTTGGTCGTTTCAGCGCTATTATTTAATATTATAGAGTCTATATTTTCTTTTGGTATGTTATAATTAGATTTGTTTATGATTTTCCATGTTGCTTTACATTTGTTTGTAGATTGATTAATATAATATTCATTTTGGGCCTTCTGAGTTAGGTTAATAATTTTTTTGTATCTTTTACTGTAAGTTTGAAAAGCAGATTTGTTTTTCGTTGTTGGAGATAGGCGATATTTCCACAACAGTTGACGTCTTTTTTTGCTACATATTTTTATGCCTCGTGAGATCCATTTTGGATTTTTAATAGGATGTACTTTAAGTCACTTAGGTATACAGTTAAGCAAAATAAAAACTTGAATTTAAAATTTTGACGTGTTCGTAAAGATAGCCGCGGACCTGCAGGCCTATTATGGATCTCAAAACCATGCGATGATATGAAATAGTTTTGACGTTAAGGCCGCTCAACATTCTCGCGAGAAAGCCATTCTCGTATTCTACTCAATTTCTCTCATTTTTCTCTACTTTTTGTGGGTTTTGGGGTTTGTGGGCAGTTTGGAGTTTTGTGTAGGAGTCACGATCGCATGTTTCACAGTAACGAGCGAGCCGCCGATTTGAACGATTTGAATAAACTACTAATACTAACTTGAATATTCGACTTGAATGATAGTAATATACAAACGTCCTGAGTCGAATGATACTTCTAATATTCGTAATTACTAACGATGGTTAACCTCAATATGGCCGAATGACCTTGAAAGAAAGCATTCGAATGGTTAGTTGAATGGCTGAATGCATTGACAGGCAGCTTGTTTCACCCAATAACTCCCTTTAGAGAGAGAGAGAGAGTTTAACTCGAAGAAGTAACTCGTAATAGATTTTAAGAGTTTTTGTTATTTTTTTTATATTGTTAGTATTGATAATGGTCCAGGAAGATAAAAATTTATATCTAATATGTTTTATTTACTAACAAATAAAGATAAATTGTGATAAAAAAATTTTGATCTCAAGGCTTTATATTCTATGTATGATGATAATTATATTAACGACTCGCGAGATTCTCGCGAGAATGTGGAGCGGCCTTAAAACTTATCATACGATAATTATTTAGTATACCATGTAAATTTAATACAATAACCCCCATATATAATAATTAAGTATTTATTTATGAAAGCAAACGAAATGTAAGAACACAAATGAAATCAAGAAACCAACATATCATAGAGGTGGGTGCGATCTCACCTTTTTCAATTGACATTTTTAAGTCATAGATGATGATTGAAACTGTCATTTCAACAAAAGGTAATGCAACGCCGCTTGCATGCAAATGTAAAGGGAATTCGTTTATTCTTTATGTCATAATTGTTGATCATTGTATCATAGAAATCTTGTTTATTATGTCATGTCATGAAACAACCGTGCAAGATTTACGCATAAAAACAAACGAGTCCTGACCGAATGAAAACTTTTGGTCACCTGAGGTGCGGGGTGATAGCGCCACCAACTAATACTACTAATTCGTTGTCGCGAGTTTGGTATGTTGGGTTTTGTTGAAGATGGGGCATCTATCCTATTTTGGCCCTATGCATAACTTGATGGCAGCATTGTTCCGTCAGTTCAGGCGAATCCAAGCCTTTGCTTCTGCGAACGCATACTAAGACTTTGAACGCCTTTTATGAGCGATCTTTGATTCTTCAAGAGATAGGTCAGCATGTGGTATGAAGAATATTCCATTACTTGATTACAATACAGACAGCATCATTGCAGCATCTTTATTTTCGTACGCACGTATATTTATGGCCGTTAGCCCTTTAAATTTTACCGGACTTGGTAACACGCCCTTGATGAACAGGCACTAAGAATGCCCGCTTAGATTTACAAAAAAATAAAAGACTCTCTTCAAGCCTAGTCAGAGTAATGACTGATATAACCACTGCCCATTGTGAACTTCAGGAGATCTTTCTGTGCTGTGAGAAAATGCTGCTGTACCTTAACTACTGCATTGCTGACATACGTCATACCACGGCGTCATACATATTGTTTTATCCCATCTCCGCTGTGTTTACGATATATACCGCTAAGCCGCTAGCTCTGGGCCGGTATAATAGTGAACACACATTGCGGAAAGATCGGGAACTTCTAAGCATCACGAGGTGTTAACAACTGATGACAGATGACACGCAGAGCATCCGCGTTTCACCCGCTCGCCACACCATGTTATTATTACGTTACGTTTAAACCACACACGCCCGCCACACGCTACCGGCACTTACGATTTGAGATCTATTGATAAGTATGTTAAATAAGACTTGTTAATAAGAAATTATACAGTGTGTTAGGGATACTTCACCCACGTATAGTACGTTAAACTTTATCGACTATTATACAAAGGGGGTCTCACCTGAATGCCAGCCATTTTAAAATTTAATATCTCGTATTTCTACGAGTTAACTAAAATTCATTTTATTCATGTTTCTTTTCTTATGATATATGCTAGCATTAAAAGTAATTTTTGTTAATAAGTAAAAGAATGCAAAATAGTAGTTGTACACATAGGTATGCCTTCACAACAACATATATACCAATATTGTCGTGTATACTATTTTTGATCGACAGACAATATTCAAGACAAACAGTAAAATTACGAAACTTGGCTTATAACCGTACGAAACAGCTATTACACTAACAATTTGCTAATCCCGCGGATAAGTAGCCAATCCGTTGAGCTGTTCTGCCGTGATTGAGGAACAAACGTCCATCCAAAGTTTATTGCGCTTCGCCGGCCGCTGCCGCAGCATCGCTGCGTATATGAATGTTATCTGATTTGTACAACCCAATAGTCATCTATTCTTTTGTAAATTTGATTGAATTAGCGCGTATTACAATACAAATGTGATGTTTATTTGTTAGTATAGGTCCTTGCGAACAAACTAAATGGAAAAAAAACAAATGTTAAGGGCCTTGTTTTTTAAGTAGTGCACATAAACCAAAAAATAATATTGAACGTTTTTTGGCTAAACTAAAGGATATCCAGTGTGCGACGGGTGGGCACGTGTTCGGAATGCGGCCTTACGAAATTATGTATTTATAACAAAAGTATGCTGAACTTATTATCCTGACAACATTGATCTGCTTCTCCGTTGATGAAGATCAACGAATAGGCAGACCCTCTCTGTCTCTAAGACAACATTAAGTCCTCAAGGCAGCTAGGACGCCTTGCTTGGGATCCAACTACCCTCGAATAAGAGCAAATCAGACAGTTATATCTTACAAACCCAAAACAGTCCTCTTATGTAGCATGATAACTTTAATCTACTTCTTCGGCAGCTGAACTGAACATCACAACAGAGGGCAACAAGGTCACTTGGTGATGACTTTGTTTAGTGGGTAGTTACAAACCAAAGTCAGCTATTAGAAAATACTTCCCATTTAAAGCCAGCCAAAGTGTAGAAGGCATCTAAGGCTAAACCTACAGATGTAAGTAGTTTTCAAATAATCAACCCAACATGATCAAGACTTGAAACAGTGGCAAGCAGTGGTTAGATACAAATGGCCATGTATCTAGAGAATCCCGAGGATCTACAATTAAATCATATCTAGCAGTAGACAAGTATAGGCTCACTGATTGCCTTCTTCCCATGTGAACATTAAATAAGGTCCCTATCTGAGATAAGATGCTTATCTTCAAGTTCAGCTGTAGCATATTTGGGACGACTTTGAAATATTAGTTGACATACCTTATTGTCTATTTTCAACAAATATGATCTTTCCAATGTCTTAAAACCAAAGTAGTTGTATTTAAAATCTCGGTCATATACAATTGCAGAGTCCAACCTATCTTTGTTTTTCATAATGATATTGTAATGGAAATCTGAGATCATAGGGGACCGCTTCTTAGTGTGTGGATTAACTATATTGTAGAGGTCAGTCATAGTATCTGAAAATTAGAGATTTATATTATTATGTGTCCTTATTAATAATATCAACTCTAGCACTCTTGAGCAGCATGTATGATATAGATATTCCAATACATATTTAAACATATTTTTTTATTTGTTGAGAAATGCTAGAGAGACATTATTTTTGTACCATTAAAAGAATGTCTCTTGTAATATAATGGGAAAATACATTTTTAGCCTAAGAGATTTTTTAATTATAAATGATTTATGTCTTGAAATGATTCCTATATAAAAAAGAGAAACCTGAAAAATGTTTCTTTGTTTCCTTATGTAAGTTTGAAATAGCCAGCCTTGCAGCAAGTATAGCATAATCAGGATGATCAGTAGTCATAGTGGCAGCAGTTTCAGCAGCCAGGTTATCCAATTCCACTGTGGTTACTCCTGAATAAATACCATTTATGACCTTCAAAGTTATTGATACCTGAAAAGAAAAGAGATTTGATAAGCTTATATTATTGTTATAGTAACCTATAAGATGGTATATCGACTATAATGGTAATCTATGAACCTTACCGGGTCTACAAAGTCCATGTTTAATCCATAGCAAAGTTTTTTTATTCTGGATGTTATTTTATCAATATGGACTTCTTCCATTCGTGTATCTGAAATAATTGTTAATATACATTATACTCTTTATGATCTCCTTTCCCTACTTGTCTGCTCATTTTTAAGACTGAGAAAAAATAACCTAGACATAATGCAATGTCTATAACTGTTAATTAGCCAATGATGGACTTACAAACTGATAGCATCTAATCTAACTGTACAACAAGCATTGAATCCAATATCGCAACAAAATCATGCACTTTCCATACACTTTCTTTCTTCACAGCAATATGGATTAATATTGCTGTAAAGATAAACCTGTACTGTTTGTAAAGGCAAAGAACAACAACTTTCTATGCAGATTGGTATGTTACAGCATTTCGAAAAGTGCTTAAGCCTTAAAAAGGTACCAGGAAATAATTAGGCATCTGCGAGGCGTAAAACACTATAAGTTTGATTTTGAACGAATAGCTATTGTATAAAAGGACAGTATTTAAAATTAAAGAGGTCACTTACAATTACCTGATGGATAACTGAGATATTAGTCAACAATAATAACAGCTAAAATTTTTAAATCTTACCCCTTTTGAGAACGTAGAGTTTGCTTATTTTTTTAACCATGATTATGAACACTCTTCTATTTGTAAGTAATTAAAACTTGTGATATCGTAGTATGCTTAATCTAAACTTTAAATAATTTAAACCGTGGTATAATAATAACAAAAGAAAATGAACTAGGCGTAAATAATTGTAATTTACGAGGTTCACCTCAGCGTTCAGCGTATTATTTTATAACTGACTGACATGACATTAAATCAAATTCGCGGGAAAAGAAGTTGACGTTTGTAACGTACGTTGACCTTGCCTCTAAAACCATGTGTCCATTCGGCTTTTCTGAAATTATATAGTAACGAGAATTAATTTCATTACATACCTCATTTAGTATGTCTTAAAGAATATATGAATGAATTGATTATTGTCTATCAGGCTCCCATAGGAGAGATTTGTTTCCTAAGTTTTTTTTGTGTCCTTCAAGCTGTAATCCTCACTTTTAAAATCTCGGTGGAAAGGAGTTTTGTCTATACCAAAAATTGTGATGAAATAGTCACGCATATAGAAAAAAATTATTGTATTATAGTTTCGGCGGTATAGCTATAGGTTGGTGAGGATTACAGCTTGACGTTCAAGCTATTGTGAACGTTCACGATAAGGTCTATCGACTTGGTTTAAAATCCAAAAAATAGTCGTGAAATAGTGATAACGACATGCCAAATCTCATCAATTGTCAGCTAAGGACTCCAGAGATATAAAGGTACTCTGGTGATGAACATTTGAAAACTTCGAATTTTTTCGGAATGCTTTCGACTTTCAAGTTCAGGTTTGTGTTAAAAAATATTGATGAATAGTCGTCGTCATAAATCTTAACTTGAAAGTCGAGGGCGTTCCGGAGAAATTCAAATTTTTCAAATGTTCAAGCTGTAATCCTCACCAGCGTACCCTTATATCTCTGGAGTCTTTAGCCGACTATTTATGAGATTTGGAATGTCGTTACCTATTACTATTTTTTGAAACTCAAATCAAGTCGAAAGACCTTACGGTCAACGCACACGATAGGTGAGGATTATACCTTGACGTTCAAGCTGTAATCCTCACCAACCTATAGCTATAACGCCGAAACAATAATACTACTATTTTTTTATATGCGTGACTATTTATGACTATTTCATCACTATTTTTTGGCATAAGTACTCAAAACTCCTTTCCATTGAGATTTCAAAATTGAGGATTACTGCTTGAAGGACACCTATGTCACCACGAAGGTCATCTATGTGTGCCTGCACAAAATGTTCTATGTTCCTCAGTGAATACCCGCGAGTTGTAAAAAAGTAGGATATGTCCGACAAGGATCTTTTGGTTTGGCACTAACCTAGCAAAAACTGGAACTAACCGCCATCTTACGAAATGCCACTTAATGACTTTTGCCGTCTCACAATCTCACATTCATTTTTATTTTTGCAACGCATTTCCATAAGTTATTTCTCTATTTCGTCCGTGTTTTCAATCTCTGAAGAGTCGAATGGACTCGAGGTTTTATATAGTTTTTTGCTAAATAAAAAGTCATCGAACGTTACAAACGTCAAAATCATTTCGCGCTAATTTTAATGTCATCCATATAAATAAAGCATAATTAAAGATAAAGACCCAATTTTGTGCCTGAGTTTCTTTCTATGGTTATTTTAATATATCAGCTTTCAGCTTAAATAATTATTGTGAGTTTTTATTAGTAGGTAGATTAGGCGTGCTAGATTTTCACTAGTAATCAAAAGTTTAAACATGGTTAAAAAATTCAACAAACTCTACGTTCTCAAAAGAGGTAAGATTTTAATATTTTAATGCCTAATTATGTTGCCTGAATCCTTTATCTTAGCTAAAAATATCCTTCCATTCTTTCATTTTCTTTACAATGTTCCTTGATTCATGATGCATTCCGAAGGCCATTCGGTTTTAAATCATTGTTTTTGTGCTTAAAAACTACTTAACATACTAAGTCGTACCCGCCTTGCCATTAGTTATGCTTGTAATATTAGCGATAATTAACTTTTATCGGTAGCTTATATAAGTAGGTATTCAATTATTTTATATAGGTAGATATATTTATTTACATATCAATGAAATAAAAGTAATATTACTTTATAATATTGTTAAATGTGAAACACGGGTTTAGCTGATTGAATCTATACAATTTTACATCTAGGACACTATTAAGGTATTTCTTCAATGGGCCTCTGTTTTCAAATGTTAAGATCTCTTTGTAAACATTGCCTGAAATAAATAAATCTATTATCTTTATTATTGTAAGATTTCACTCCTATACTATAAAATGGGGGTTGCTCTTATATCTGTCCGCACTATTTCATGAATAATTTTGGTCTTAAACAATAGTTATAACTACCTGGACCCATTAATTTATTTTTGAGGTAAGATTGCAAGCAAATTTACTTTCTTAATTATAATATTAAGTAAAACAATTTGCAAAGTCTATCAGCCACTAACAAAAATTGACAACATCTGAAAGTTACTTAAATATCTATAACAATAATTGTAATGTAAGTATATTACTTACTCATTATACAGAATGTATACCTAATATTGTTGAAGTTAAAACTACAACTATATGTACACGTAAACTCAACCTATACTTATACTGTGATAATTTAACAGCTTCAATAAATTATAATATGGAATAATCTATACTTACGATAATTTCAGATGCACGGATGGAAGAAGTACACATTGATAAAATAACATCTAGAATAAAAAAACTTTGCTATGGGTTAAATATGGACTTTGTAGATCCGGTAACATTTATATATTCCAATAAAATTGATAAACATCATTAAGTATATAAATTTATCATAAAAGCTTAACTAATCTTTTTCCTTTTCAGGTATCAATAACTTTGAAGGTCATAAATGGTATTTATTCAGGAGTAACCACAGTGGAATTGGATAACCTGGCTGCTGAAACTGCTGCCACTATGACTACTGATCATCCTGATTATGCTATACTTGCTGCAAGGCTGGCTATTTCAAACTTACATAAGGAAACAAAGAAACATTTCTCAGGTGCCTGTTTTTATAAGTTATACTGTAACCACTGTATTATTGTATTCTAGATAGAAATCATAGAGTTGTCAACTTAATAACTTCCCTCCATCTGCAAACATAACTCAAAATATAGACAGATGAGAGCAGTGTTTGAAATGTGGCCTATACAATAATATAAAAATAAAATGTGCACTTATTAATGATACCAAAAAACTTTCATTATCAGTGTGGCTATGACATAGATTTTAATACTTTCTTGCATTCATATTGATTGCATCTGTCTAAAGTACAATAATAAAATAGGGTAAAAAAATTCTGTAAGGCTGTGCAAATATGATGTAAATTTACGAAACCTAGTACACAGGTTAAATATTTTCATTATAAAATCAATATACTGTAGGTATTAAACATTACAATGTTATCTTACAAACTGAGCAAATTTCAAGTGTCTTGTGGTGTCTTGCTTTTGTTGCGCGAATGAAAACACTCAGCGCGCATCCCTCGCTCGCTACTGCTTCATGCAACGTAGGTATCTTGCATCCTGCAATTACTTAAGGATTTGTAGCTATTATTAAGTTAAATATAACATGGTATAAAAACTATTGCAAAAGTTCATACAGTAATACTTATAAATCTCTCCTTTTCAGATACTATGACTGACCTCTATAATATAGTTAATCCACACACTAAGAAGCGATCTCCTATGATCTCAGATTTCCATTACAATATTATTATGAAAAACAAAGATAGGTTGGACTCTGCAATTGTATATGACAGAGATTTTAAATACAACTACTTCGGTTTCAAGACCTTGGAAAGATCATATTTGTTGAAAATAGATAATAAGGTATGTCAGCCTAAGTGTAATACTTCAGTCATCCCAAAATCCCACAGCTGAACGGGAAGATATTTAAATATTTGCTTATCTTAGTTATTAACCTTATTAATTAATATTTAATGTACACACCGCTTCACAATTACCTAACCCTTACGACGAAAATTTAATTGGCACATTCTTGCAAGCGAATTTAAGGGGGGGTCAGCTAATTGTGAAGCTAACTGTACACCTATGGAAGATATAAATCAGTTAGCCAATACTTGTCTACTACTAGTATAAGTTAATTGTAGATCCTGGGAACTTTCAAGATCATGGTCCATTGTATTCAACCACTGCATGCTGTTTGAGTCATCAATGATATTGAAATATAGTTGTGATATGGGTTGCTATATTACTTTTTTTTAAAGTAATATAGCAACACAAATCACATTTACTTGAACTGAACTGTAAAAAAACATTAAGTACTTTTCTGAGTGAACAATATTATTATTTACTTAATTTTCGTAGTCAAGCCATAAGTATCGTAACATATATCAATTGCAATAAATTACTTAAGGTAACATCAAATCATATATAGCAAATAAAAGATCAGGAAAAACTTTAAAAATAAAAATTGAAATGACATCAGTGCGTTTAGGTGTCTATGGATGGATTTAAAAGTGGACTAGTCCACTCCTGACTAATATTATTATAATAAACATAATGACACGTGAATACATACACCCCTCACATAAGGTTTATGATCTTGTTTGTATGCAGTTTTTAGTAGTTTGCGAGTTCTTTATATGGATTTTGTTTTAATTTTTAATTAGAATTTCCCTGACATATCATTTTAATGCTTTTGTGTGTTTTTTAGGTTGCAGAGCGCCCACAGCACATGTTGATGAGAGTAGCAATTGGAATTCATGGCGAAGACATTGATGCAGCTGTCAACACATATAATCTGTTGTCTGAGAAATATTTTACACACGCCAGTCCTACCTTATTCTCAGCAGCAACGCCTCGTCCACAGCTGTCCTCTTGCTTCCTGATTGCTATGAAAGACGATAGTATTGAAGGCATTTATGATACATTAAAACAATGTGCTCTAATATCAAAGTCTGCTGGAGGAATCGGAGTCCATGTTCACTGCATCAGAGCCAAAGGAACATATATTGCTGGCACAAATGGAATCTCTAATGGTCTGGTACCTATGCTAAGAGTATATAACAATACTGCACGATATGTTGATCAAGGTGGTAATAAAAGACCTGGTGCTTTTGCTGTATATTTGGAACCTTGGCATGCAGATGTCTTTGATTTCTTAGATCTGAAGAAAAATACGGGCAAAGAAGAAGTGCGAGCTCGTGAATTGTTTTATGCACTGTGGATTCCTGATCTATTCATGAAAAGGGTTGAGAAAAACGAAGACTGGAGCCTTATGTGTCCGCATGATTCGCCTGGTTTGGCAGATTGTTATGGTGAAGAGTTTGAGGCACTGTATGAAAAATATGAAAAGGAAAACAGATTTGTTAAGCAAGTTAAAGCGCAATCACTCTGGAAAGCGATAATTGAATCACAGGTAGAAACTGGAACACCATATATGCTGTACAAAGATTCCTGCAATAGAAAGAGCAATCAAAAGAATCTTGGCACCATAAAATGTAGTAATCTTTGCACAGAAATTGTAGAATACACAGCTGCAGATGAAGTTGCAGTCTGCAACTTGGCTTCTATTGCTCTCAATATGTTTGTTAATGATGATAAAACTTACAACTTTAACAAATTGAAGGAAGTCACAAAAATTATTACACAAAACCTCAACAAAATAATTGATGTTAATTACTATCCTGTACCCGAAGCAAAAAAATCAAACATGAGACACAGGCCTATAGGAATTGGAGTTCAAGGATTAGCAGACACTTTTATATTAATGCGAAAAGCATATGAAAGTGAAGATGCAATTAAACTGAATCAACAAATCTTTGAAACTATTTACTATGGGGCTTTAGAGGCCAGTTGCGAATTGGCTGAAATAAATGGAGTGTATGAAACATATGAGGGCAGTCCAGCTAGTCAAGGCATACTACAGTACGATATGTGGAATAAGACTCCTACTGACTTGTGGGATTGGAAAGCTTTAAAGGAAAAAATTGCAAAACATGGCTTACGTAATTCACTCTTACTAGCCCCAATGCCCACAGCGTCCACAGCTCAGATACTGGGTAATAATGAATCCTTTGAACCATTCACATCAAACATATACCAAAGAAGAGTGCTATCAGGTGAATTTCAAGTTGTGAACCACTACTTGCTTCATGATCTCACAGAGGCTGACTTATGGGATGACAATATGAAAAACCTTATAATACACAACAATGGTTCTATACAAAACATTGAGGCAATACCCAAAGAAATTAGGGATCTTTACAAAACTGTTTGGGAAATATCAGTAAAGACTTGTATTCAAATGGCTGCTGACAGAGGAGCATTTATTGACCAGAGTCAGTCATTTAATATCCATGTTGCAGAACCAAACTATGGTAAACTGACATCTATACATTTCCATGCATGGAAAATGGGACTTAAGACTGGCATGTATTATTTACGAACTAAGCCTGCAGCTAATGCTATTCAGTTCACAGTTGATAAATCCAAAGTTAGAGATAACATTCCCAATAATATCACTGAGCTTAGTAACGGACAGTCCAATGGTCATTCTGAAAAAGAGGATGCTAATATGGCAGCCATTGTCTGCTCCTTACAAAATAAAGATGCCTGTTTAAGTTGCGGATCATAAAATAACACCGATGTTTTAATTTTGATAATGAAGATCATGAGCAAATAATAATCCATCTACAGTGAAATCTCTCTATAAAGCTACTTTACAAAGGAGAATTGAATGTGATATTTTTAATTAATAATAAGTAATAAAAACATTTGTAGATAGTATCAATCCACCAATACATAGTGTTTTTAAAAGCTGTATTTTTCGTATTTGTTGTATCTGTGTAATTTGTTTTGAAATAAATATTTTTTTAAGGCCATATTAGTATGTTTTCTAATGGATAGCTTTAAAAAAATCATCATTGTTAGCCTGGTGACGTCCGCTACTAGACTTAGGCCTCCCCTAAGGCTGCAAACTGGAAGGCAGCGACCACGGGCGCGAGTGCGACAGCGGGCGCGAGAGCGAAATCGGGCTCAATTTCCGCGATACGATAGGAAGTATTGAGTTTGTATGAAGCGTTTTGGTGGCGAGCGCCAGTAAACTATTCGTCGCACTGTACTTTCGGATTTACCTGAAAATAATAATTGTATTATTATGTACCTAAACCAGGCACACCCGCTATAAATATGTGTTTTATTTTAATAACCTCAATTGTAGATATCAAAGTTTAAAAATTATTTCATGATATGACCACTAGACATTAGTAAAGTGACAAAAGTTCTAAATTAATTCGTAACTTACCTGTCCGATCCGCTGTTCGTTTATAAACGTCTTCCATCTGCGTGAGCAATCTGCCGGCTTGGAATTCGGCTAAATATCGCATAAACGATTTTTATATCGCTTCATGAGTGGCAGCGTGGATTGTTTTATTCATTTTTCAAATGCGCCACGTCTTTGAACACGAACACACGATTGAACGTTCGTGGGCCTATTATGGATCTCAAAACCATGCGATGATATCATGAAATACTTTAAAGTAAAGCATATCATGCGATCTTTATTCGGTATTACTTCTCAGCGAAATCTCTTAGCTAAGTTCTTGCCATGTAGACTGAATATAATAATCTCAATATATAATAATATAGTATTTATTTATGAAAGCATTCGAAACGGAAAAACACAAATGAAATCAAGAAACAAACATATCATAGAGGTGGATGCGAGCTCACCTTTTTCAATTGACGTTTTTAAGTCATAGTTGATATTATTGAAACTGTCATTGCAAAAGGAAATGCCTCTTGCATGCAAAGAATTGCAATGTATGTATGTGTATGTATTCGTTTATTCATTATATCATCATTGTATCATAGAAATCTTAGAGAATGAATAAAGTATTATTATTACTCTAAGATAGAAATCTTGTGTATCATGTCATGCCATGAAAGAACCGTAATAGGCCCGCCAAAAATAAATAAATAAATACTAATTAATGTAATAATAATAACATTATTATCAAATAAATAAAGAAATTAAAAATTTCAAACATTTAAGACAATTGATATTAAAAAGACAACTGATCTGTGGGGCATATCTGTTGAAATATTAAATTCTATTATAGATGCAATAGCTCCTTGCCTAGTTGAAATAATAGGTTGGGGAAAAAGTCTTTTCGCATTATAGTATGTATGAACTTGTAATAAAATCTCTGTGGCTATAGTATTTGCATCTGGCTGGTTTTGGTATCATTGAAAGTTAAAATTTTAAAGAACAAATTCAAATTAGGAAAATGTGTGATTTTCATTTGTCTTTCGTACTGTCAAGATGAGTGAATCTAATGAAGAAATTCGATACATTTTAAAATTTTACTACATAAAAGGTAAAAATGCAACGCAAGCCGCGAAAAAAGTTTGCGATGTTTATGGACCTAGTGCAGTGTCTGTGAGAGTAGCACAAATTTGGTTTAAGCGTTTTCAATCCGGAAATTTTAATGTCAAAGATGCACCTCGCTCTGGTCGCCCTATTACGGATAAAATGGATGCCATTTTTGAAAAAGTGGAGCAAGATCGACATATCAGTAGGTACGACGTAGCTGAAGAACTGGGAATTGACCACAAAACAGTTTTGGCGCATTTGAAAAAAGCTAGGTACACAAAAAAGCTCGATATTTGGGTACCTCACGAGCTCACTGAAAGAAACCTAATGAACCGTGTACTCATTTGTGATTCTTTATTACGACGACCGAAACCGAATCATTTTTGAAGAAGCTGATAACTGGTGATGAAAAGTGGATCACGTACGACAAGAACGTGTGAAAAAGGTCGTGGTCAAAGGCCGGTCAGGCTTCACAGACTGGCGAAACGCGGGTTAACTCGCAATAAGGTGATGTTGTGTGTGTGGTGGGATTGGAAGGGCATTATTCATTATGAGCTGTTACCACCAGGCAGGACTATCGATTCTGAACTCTACTGCGAACAACTTATGAGATTAAAACAAGAAGTTGAGAGAAAGCGGCCGGAATTGATCAACAGAAGGGGTGTGGTGTTTCATCAAGATAACGCTAGACCTCACAACACATCTATAGCTACCCAGCAAAAATTAAGAGAGTTTGGCTGGGAGGTGTTAATGCATCCGCCGTATAGTACTGACCTTGCACCTTCAGATTTCCACCTGTTTCGGTCTCTTCAAAATTCTTTAGGCAGTGTTAGGTTAACATCACAAGAGGACTACCAAATCCACTTGTCGCGGTATTTTGATGAGAGGTCCCAAAATTTTTATAGCAATGGGGTCATGTCCCTACCTACAAGATGGCAAAAGGTTATCGAACAAAATGGTACATACATACTTTAGTTAAATGTCAATAAACTACCTATATTAAAAAATGTTTGAATTTTTTAAAAAAATGCGAAGAATTTTTTCCCCAACCCAATATTTAACAACTGTAGGTATTATTAGTGGGGAGTTTCCTGATTTAATGAAGCATAGTAAGGTTATGAAATGAAATGAAATGAAATGAAATGAAATGAAAATGTTTATTTCAGACAAAAATTATCCATACACTTACACTTGATATTAGTAAAAAACACAACTTAAACAACTATGTTAGTAAAATTTAAAATGTTCATTGGACTGCACATGTACTGACCTCCAATGTTCAGTTAATGGACTGTCCGTCCTTGCCGCTATTACCTTCAAGAGAGTGTTGGTGCTGCCCCGCACCCGCGCCCATAATATTATTTCTTTATTTGAGCAGGGACCGGAACCGCTTACCCTTAAAGAGGTTTTTGATTGGGTTTTTCATAGACTTGTTTTAAAAAACCCTATCAATTTGGTAACCGTATCGAAGACTTACCCTAATTTAAGGCTTACCATATCAATAGAGTTAGCTTCATGTAAGCAGTAAACCTATCGAAAACCCTATTGGAGGTTACCGATTCAATAGGGTTTTAAAACCTGCAGGCAAATTTAATCTCTAATGCCGGCGCTACACTTAGCTTCAAATGTTTGAACAAATGTTTGCACAAATGTGTGGCGCTGGACTTTGCATATGTATTCAACGTTTGCACAAAGCTTTGCACTTTGCCATCCGGTGTCGGTCTTTTTCCACACATCAAAGTGTTCAAAGTTGTATTTGTGCAAATGTTTGCGTGGCTAGCCACACTTGTTCAGTGTCCAGTTGCTCGAGCGTTGTTGAGCGGGACGGTTGTGTGCATGTTACACTGCATGCGGCCATATAATGGACTGGGGCAGCGAGTGCGTTCTGGAATTTGTAGAGTTGTTACAGGGGCAACTATGTACATGGAACCCGAAAAATAACAAACAAAAAAAATATAATTACATGCACACAAATAATACAGGCTAACCGAGTCTACAAAATCGTTGTCCATCTTGTTTGTTGTCTACTCTACTAGCATACTGTGGAGAAAAGTGTTTGCGAAGCAAGTCTGGCAGGTTACGTCAATATGTGTTCAAATGACTTTGCAAAGTCATTTGAACACATATTGTGAATAATTGTGAATAATTTGTTTGATATACAATTTTGTTTAACTAATATAAGGCGTAAACATTTAAAAATGTATATGGATTTGAAGTGGTATAAAACCTCTTTGTTGTTTCTGAAAAAAATTAATGTATAACCCGGATCAATAAAATATGCTCTGTTTACTCGCATTTAATTTGCACAAAGGTACAATTCAACTTTGTAGGATTCATTATATTATGCACTAGGGCATAATATATTATGCACGCGTGACTTATAGCCCAGTTTATAGTTCAAAATTCAATAGAATAAGGCTTACTTTACGAGCAAGTGTGTTGAAAAATTTGTTATAAAATATTAAAATATTTGCATTTACCACTCCAAATTAAACATTTTCACGTAAAATAGGCTGTATATGCTATACAGACATTGACACATTTGGCAGAAAAAAAACCTACGCGCATGCGCGAGGTTCGGCGCCATTTTTCAATCACAATTCACAGCTTTGTTATGAAGTGTGTTTGTTATTTTATGACCACGTATGTCTGTCTTTTACTCACAAGTGTGTTGAAAAACGCCGTATGTAACTCGTGAGCGTTGCTAATTACAGTCTCGGCTCATTATTAAGCCTCGACTGTAATTAGCAACTTCGCTCACTTGTTACATCAATATATATAAAACTGTTCCGTTACTGACTGAGTGACTGAGGTACTGAGTGACTGAGTGACTGACAGACAACGTATAGCCGTAACTACTGGGCGTAGAGAGCTGAAATTTGGAACATACAATCTTTAGGGGATGTAGAGGTACACTAAGGAAGGAATTCCCAAAATTCCCACGGGAACGGGAAATATAGGACTTTTTAGTTTGTATGAAAAATCTTATTCCTTGAGTGTACTGATGTGAAACTTGGTGTGAAGGTGTTTCAATGTGTGTCTGGTTGTGTTATGAAAGGTATTCCCGAAATTCCCACGGGAACGAGAAATATATGATGTTTTAGTTTATATGAAAAAATCCCATCCCTTAAGTGCAAGGATGTGATACTTGATATAAAGGTTCCTCAATAAGTGTCTGTTTGTATTATGGAAGGAATTCCCGAAATTCCTACGGGAAGGGGTTGGACTTTTTAGTTTATATGAAAAATCTTATTCCTTGAGTGTACGGATGTGATACTTGGCATGAAGGTTCTTCAAAGAGTGACTGGTTGTGCTACGAAATATATAATTTTTAGTTTTTATGAAAAAAACTTATTCCTTGAGTGCATGGGTGTGATACTTGGTATAAAGGTTCTTTCAGTGGGTGTCTGGTTGTATAGTTTCTGATATTTCCACGAGAAGGGTAGTTAAGCGCATACGAAGTTGCGGGATAAAGCTAGTAATATACTATTATTCGGTGGACATAAGGAGCTGTCAGGAACGCATTCTCGCAACGGCCGCACTCTAAGGCATTTGACTGTGTTCAGCATGACACTCTCATCAGGAAACTCCACCACTACGGCATCAAAGGCACTCCTCAACCTTTTGAATTCATATCTAAGTGATAGAATTCGGAAAGTTGAGCTTTTCAGTTTATTGATCTCTTGACGTAATTGTACAGTCATCATCGCGGAAATCAAACTCAACCATGATGCAAGAATGAAGTTTATTCAATAACCTAGTAATTCTCTTATCTATTCCTGTTATCATCATCATCATATTCTTTAGACATCCACTGCTGGACATTTCTGTAAACAATTTATATTCTAGGCCGTAAAGTTGGCAACTTCCTTAAAACTTCGTAAGACGTAAGAATGAGGGGGTTTCGGTCATATTACAAAACTTTTCTTTTGAAGACTTTATGGTTGAGCAAGAAGGTAAAGATTTTATTGCTTGCGTTTTACGGTGTGCTTACCCTCGAATGACAAAGCTGTTATATGCCAAACCTGCAGTGGGCAAGAAACTTTACATCAAAGTGCAACTTTCAACGGACTCAACAAAAGTTTGACTCTACACCGCAAAGCCTCTGGCCGGTTAGCTTACAACCCATTCAATTTCTCATCATAATCATCTGGGAGGCGCCTGCTGCTAAACAAAATAATAAAATAAAATAAATAAATAAAATACACAGACAATCACACTAACTACATGGCCTCAAAGTAAGCGAAGCTTGTGTTATAAGATACCATTTAGCGAACTAGGGGGGAACCTAGAATATAAATACAAATATATAAATACTTCAGCTTTGCAATTCTTCTGGTTATGTCGGTGACTTTGGTTCGCTTGCGAATCTCCTCATTTCTGATTCGAGTCCGCAGGGAAATTCTTACGTCTTTAAGCATGTTTGTAAGGTCCATTATCAGCGACCTTATAACCATACAAGTCCTACATACAATTTATCGCTTTAAGTTGGTGTATTATACTAGCTGATTATTTAGGTTAAATACTGTTAAGAATGTCGGGTATTGAATAGTATTGAAAGTCATTATACTTAGGAGGTCGTCTATACCTCCACCGGTAAAGCTCGGCTGGGTCGGTTGTGAGAATGGGAGTGCCTCAAGGATCAATTCTGGGCCCATTTTTGTTTCTAGTGTATATAAATGATCTACCCTATATGGTAGGCAATTATAACGAGATTGTATTGTTTGCTGACGACACTTAAATAATTTTTAAAATGATTACACAGAAAATCAACTACGACGATGTAAACAATGCTCTTGCAAATGTCGTTCAGTGGTTCAATATAAATAATCTAGCTTTCAATGATAAAAAACTAAATGTATAAAATTGTCTGCACCAAATGTAAAACAAGTTGAGTCTGATCTGCGGCTTAATGGGAACAGGTTGAATCTAGTAGATAACTCTGTTTTTCTTGGAATTACCATAGATTCTAAATTGCAATGCGGCGCCCATATCTCACTACTAGCGAGTAGACTTAGTTCTGCAGCGTTCGCGGAAAGAAAATTCGCTCATTGACTGATGTTAATACGGCAAAGCTGGTATATTTTAGTTATTTTCATAGTATAATGTCCTATGGCATCCGCAGTGCCGCAAATATTGACACGATATTTACACTGCAGGAAAGGGCTATTCGTGGAATGTATAAACTTGGATATAGAGAATTTCTTCGAGAAAAGTTTAAAGAGATTGGTATCTTGACCCTTGCATCACAATATATTTATGAAAACATTATGTATATTTATAAGAATAGTAATAAGTTTAAAACTAGGAAAGATAATCATGATAAAAATTCTGTAAGGACTAGGAACGACCATAAGTTAGCGTTTCCCAAATTAAGGCTGGCTAAAAGCAGCAAATCGTTCTTCTTTTAAAAGCTTCAAAAACTATGTAAATACCTACCCAGATAAATTATTAATGTTCTTAATACATTAATTTGTATTAATTCATTTTTGGCAGAAATTTACTATAGGTACGGGGTAGTAATATGGATGGAATGGAAACAGGAATAGGATGGCGTTTATAAAAATTATTTAAAAATTTTTAGTGGGTCGGTTTTTTGAAGGTTCACTATTTCTTAAAAAGAAATCATTAGTTTGCTTTCGTTTTGGTTTGGGTTGTATGACATTTTTTATTTATTTTTTATTGAACTTATTTTTTTATTTCTATACGTCGTAGGTATAGATTTAAATTTCAAAATATAGGTAGTATATGTGATATTGTACGTGGTGACACTGGTGACTGTAGGCTATTTAATACTTAATAGGTACTGCTAGATAAGATTAGTCATTCGTATAGGTATTAGTTTTTAGGCATTTTGCTTATTTATTGAGTTTAGACAAGTTATCATCAGAAATAGGTTTATTTAGGTAGGTAGGTATTTTATTTTCTGTTATTGAGTTTATTTTTTTAATTAGGTAGCTACTTAGGTTTACTTTTATAAGGCGTAGACCGCATAGATTTTATATTTGAGTTTAGCCGTAAATCAGTGTTAGTAGCTATTCGAACGTATTAATAGGGAGTAGGTACGCTGCAGAAACTAGCTATTATCCTGCAGAATTATAAGAAACTTTGGAAAACAGAGTTTTAAATATGACATCCGAGCAAAAATTGTTATTTGGTTGCCTGGCAGAGATCGCTCACTAGCGATAAGGACGCCGATAGTGTTTTTCTTTTTTTTTAATATGATTCTATTTTGGGTATCAATGAAGAGTAAATAAATAAATATAAATAAATACATATTTGACTGCGTCTGCCTTAGTGTTGATACTACTTTGGGAGAAATTCTATTAGGAATAGCAGGAATACCAGGAAGTAAAACAGCCAATAGGTACTATGTTTAAAATACATATCGATCTTGATCGCACATAAAATCCGGTATGTGGCATTTATAAAGCGCAGATTATTCGCGAGTGTTCACATTATTAAGGCAGACATTTTAACCGGTTTATGTGCCGGGGAAAGTGTTTTGATTCCTAGAAATCATTTGATTCCGAACAATTTCCCATTTCAGTTTAAAAGAGTAGGTACAGTTTCCAGTAGCTTTATGTTACGCTATGACAATAAATAAGGCTCAAGGTCAGACTTTGCGTTGTTGGCGACGATCTTAGTTGTTTAGTTGTGAGTTGTTTGTCACATGGTCAGCTTTAGCGTGAGTAATCCAAGGAACCTTTATGTTCATATTCCGGACGGGCTCCTTGATAATGTGTATGCTGAAGCTCTCAATTGATGTCGTGCGGTGACTACCTATCTGTCGTTACCATTATCTTTGTGAGCATTCGATGCAATAGACGTCAGCTTCGCTATCGGTTATCCTGCTAAACGGGTACTAAAGTAGAAATCCACTACCTACAAAAAACTTACAGAACGCGAGCGATGCCGCGAACAAAGATATCATATATCATATGCCCTCTTAATTACCGCTAATGAGATACAATTTATTGGTTTTCTACTCTAATTAGCCACAAAGGTCCCGCACCGGGACAGGAGTATTAATACTGGTATGCTCGATAAATTACGTTCTACACAAATAACTTTACACAAAAAACTTATTGATGAGTTTCGTCGTCCACGCGAACGAAGTCGCGGGCACAGCTAGTTACAAATAAAATGACAGTGTGTATGTGCCCACAGCAGTGAGGTAGCGAGCGCGGCTCCGAGGGTCCAGCGCCTTCCTCATAATATGACACTCCAAGTCATTCATGGTTTGACTTGGAGTGTCATATTCAAGCATAACTGAGGTGTTTTTCTGTGAAAAAGTTGTGAGAATCAGGGCCGTGGTTTATCAAAATACTTTTCAAACAAATATAGTGGAACTTCGTTCTCAAACCATGTTCAAGAACAAACATTGGATATTCCACTAGTACTCTGCACCGGCTCATAAGAAACGAAGTACGCAATACTGGTGGACCGCCCGTGGAATATATTAAGTTTGATAATACTACGACGGACGTTGTACCACAAGACGTTTTGTAGTAGCACGTACTTTTCCTTATTTTAATGTCATTCATTCATAAATTTGGTGTCACCATGCTTTGCTTAATATGTAAGCGGATATACATATTTCCTTGTAAAAAAATACATGCTTACCTTTTTTCGCTAAATTCATTTCTATAAATAATACATACGTATTGTGTAAATAAAATTTCACAGGTGACTAAAAATAGCCCTGTACCTATATTATTACTGCTGAACTAAAGCTCTCTACGTATTGAGACGCCTGCGCCTAAAAGTACCTACCTACTGAACCCATTTAATTGTTATAGTTTCAAGGTAACGAAAACCTTTATGAAGTTACATACTTAAGTGTTTAATGTTTACGAGCAATTAACAATAAGTCCAATTCGTACCATCACAGTCACTGCACCATCCTGAAAAAGTTTCATTCATGGGAAACTTGGAAAATCGATTTTCGCGGCCGCATTGTTGATATTTTCCGTAGTTAGTCATGGCAACCAATAACCACGGAGTTTCAGTTGACTGAGCCTCGCCAGGATTGTATTGTTTTGCTCTGAAAAATTCTTCAACTATGGATGAAGAGAAAGGAAAAGACGAAATTGAAGACTGGAAGGTTTACGAAGCTCTGTGCAGTAAGAGCCCTACAGAGGTAAGTCGATTCCGTTCATGTTCTAGAGATAAAACTTGCTTGTGAGGTTATGTGGTTATTCTGTGTTTATGTTTTAGAGATACAATAATAAAGAGTCTAATTTACGTAGGTATTTTAGTAAAGGACCTTAGGATTTTGTATTTCTGTATACATACGCAACTTGTTTTTAGCTGTAGTTTTATTATGGCAGCTTAATTCTGGTTATGAGCATGCCTTATATGGGCTTCTATTCGTTTATATAAGACATATCAAAAACAATGTTATAAAAGGTTTTTGATTATAGGTACCTACTAGTTCTAACATGTAATCTAGTCTAATATTAAACTATAAACACGACGAGTATTTTTAGTAAATGTTGTTAACGAATGAATATGTACATAATTATTTACAGAACATCTTGGAAATCTCACTTTCATCATGGCCATCAAAATATAAATCAAAGTACATACTTAATCATAAAATAAATGAATATTAAATAGTGCTAGGCACTTTATCTGTTATCATTTAATCTGCATCAATTAATCTATAATTTACACATTATTGCTAGTGCATCCGCCTTCATTTCAACAATATCTACTCCAGACCACAAAACAATTGTTTTATTTAGTTATACATACAAATAAAGGGAGGCGGTAAAAATACATGTTTTATTGTGTATTACGTTTTACAAGAATATCCATCAAAAATGTCAAAATCTGTAACATTTAAAAAAGGTTTGCGTTATACCTAATATGGGTTTCGTATAAGACTCGCCTGCGTCTCACGAGAGTCCCGAGACGAGTGTCATAGACGTCAGTGTTCTTGTTATTAACTTAAGATCTAAAATATAAACTAATCTTAATTTTTTAGGTTAAAAATATACCGTGTACCTACTTATCTTAGTGATACATGGTGTTTCGTGATTATATAGCTTTAGGGTTTGATACATTCACCCTCAAAAAAAAAACGTGCAAGAAAAAAGCCACATCATTCAGAATGAATACAGGTGCCTACCTTTTTCTTCCTGAAAAGGCAATCGATTAATCAGGTTTTACGTCTTTTCTTTTTTATCAGTAGGTATAACATGTGCTGTCCCGTACCTTGCACCGATCGCTCAGCTCACCCTTTACCCGAGTAAGACATCTCCCGTCAAACGGGGTAGCCCCAGCTTGCCTTCAAAAGATTCGTTAGTAATCGAGGTAACAAATAAGTACACCACGATTTATAAATAGCTTGATGCAAATTTACGGATGACTACAGGGTGTTGTGATAATTTTCCGACGTATTTCTTATTGGCATAGGTTATATTTATATTATGGTTTATGAGTATAATGTGTATCCTGTGATTGATTTGATTTGTAACTATTTAGGCCTTGGGTGGTTTATTCTTGTTTTGTAACCCCATAACTCAAAATATTTAACTAAGGCCTAATTTTTCAATCATCGGATAAAAGTTATCTGACGAATAATGTATTTCTGGGCGGAATAAAGCTGTTTTACATATTTTATTATTGTTTGACGATGACATAGAATGACGATATAGATATGTAGGTATTTGAAACGAGTTTGCTGCTTTCGAGTACTTTAAATACTTTTAACATTATAATACGAATATTTGACATTATAATTCTTACCATATTCTTTTATTCCTAATTTTATAAACGTGATGTTTGATACTCTTTCATTCAATATCTGCAGAACAGAATGAGAAGAAATTTTGTGCACAGGTACCTGCACCGTATCCTGAATTTACACATAAGACATTTAATAGTCATTTCTAATTAAGGTGATATAGAAATTCAACAAGAACGGAGTCGCGCATCTAAATAAACAATAGATGAAATATATGTAAGTATGTAGGTAAAACTTAAAAAAAAAATCAAAACTAAAACTCCACGATCACCCTGTATAAGGGTTGTAAATATCGTGACTGGGTATATGCAACTGTAATACGGAGCGGGCTCACGCTAGAGTGCTCGCAATCTGCCCGTGGCGGCGAGCACGCTATCTGCGCCGCTCGGGAATTACGCAGATGGTTTCCTGGTTCCGGTCAGACGTCCCTGGTAGTCTCGTGCATTAATATACTTGTATCAATGGAGTTTTGTAAGTGTTGTAGTAAAAAAGTATTTATCATTGCATTAAAGGATATGTGCTATAGCTAAGTGAAGGACAAGATCCCAAAACTATTTAATTGTGGTGTTCAATAAAATGTGAAAGTAGTCTGTCACAGGTTATCATGAAGTTATGGAAAACGATCTGCAATTCTAAATTTTACTGCAGTGATTAGTAACTACTCCTGAATCTTTAAATGGCTTTTCTTTAAATTTTCAGCATCAACCTCAAAAGTCGGTAGGGATAAGTTGTAATATGTAACTTACGAAGATAATCAATAGGTATTTTAAATCAGTGTCTTGGATTGCAGCTATTGCTCAGGAGGTTTGTGATGTATATGAACCAAGACCAGCTCTGCAAGTTCTCGTTCCTCTAGTTGCGTGTTTTCTTCTTTTGGTTTGCATTTAAAGTGCCAGAGTGATGAACACCATAGACTATACTAGAAAAAAATATACAAGCCTGAAGGCAGAATCACCTTATATTTTATACAAATTACCGCTGCAAAATCTCTTTTGCTTTCATTCTATTGCTCACTTTTTACTGAACACTCTTCAATAAACGGTTTAAAAATTTCATCCACTAGATTTTAGCGGAAAATATATAATTTGAAAACATCTTGACATACCTACATAGTATTTGTACTATTTAATCTTAGCCCTGAGCCCTTTAATATTATGCAATAATGTGTAACGAGGAAAACTAATTTGTAGATGGGAGCAGACGTCGGTAATGACTTAGTTACTGCCTTGAGAAGTGATCTTGCTGGCCTTCAGTACAAACGAGACAAATTAATTTCTGAGGTAAATAATAACACGTTTTTATCGATTTGATTGTCAGATTAAAAAGAGTTATTTATATATATACACTTATTTTTCAGAACAGTGACTTAAAAAACCAAATGTTGTCAAGAGATCAAAGAATTTTAGAACAACAGGTTGAAATTGATCATTTAAGAGAACAGAATGCCCGTCAAAATGCCATTATATCATCGCTTAAGAAGAAAATACACGACATTGAGGAAAGTAACAGAAACCTACAGGCATCGCATGGAAGAAGTGACCTTGCAGTCCAAACCCTTCAAAGAGATAATCGATATTGCGAGGAAAAAATAAAAGACTTAGAAAAGAAGCTTCGAGCTCTCGAAATAGAATGCCACAATGAGGAACAACAAAAAGAAAATGCTAGATGTCAGTTCCATGATCTTGTGCGAAGACTCTCTGCTGCTTTAGATTCTGATTTCTGTGACACAACTCATACTCATTCTCCAGAATCTCTTATAATAAAAGCAGCTGAGCTTGTCCAAGAGACTTCGAGACTTAAAAACAAATGTATGAACACAAACGATAACCTGTCATCAGTTGAACAAGAACTTAGGAGTTGCCGAGATGCTTTGGAGCGAGTCAACACTGACAAGGACATGCTTCAGCGGCAAGTATCGTCGCAGCTGCTTGAGGTTGAAAGACTCAAGCAAGAAAAGGAATCACTTTCTGTACACAATCGGGTTCTTGAAAGGGAGCTACACGAAGGAAGGGAAAAGTTGTCCCACTGCACGAAAAATTTAAACGTTGTTACTGATAACGTCAATCAAAATGAATCTATGATTGTTCAATTAAAAGGTGATTTTATATTTTTCGACATATACATACATCGAGTATCGATCTATTCATATAACCACATATTTTTTCAGAGGATCTTAGACATCGCGATGAAAAGTACGAACGCTTAAAAGCGGAGTTCCGTAACACAATGGAATCAATCGCAATACTTTTAAGTTTGCCTACGAGATTTGTTGAAGCCCACGAAAGCACTATTAAAGATAGGATTCGAGAGATTTTGGGTGATAATAAGGATAAGTCTGTGGTAAGTTTCGAAAAGAAAAATGTTATTTGCGATATTCACAATTGCTGCCCTTGATAAGTTTTTTCAACACAATGCTGTTAATAATATTTGCTTGCATTAATCAAGGCAGACAACAAGTAAACCTTAACATGAAAATTAAAATAAATTATACTAATATTTCTATTATCACAATAATATCTGTGTTTACACTTATATTGATCAGCAAATAGAGGCTTTGCGCGACAAATTAAGTCTGGAGTCGCAGCAGTGCGGGCGCGCCGCCCACTTGCACGAGCAGGCAACCGCCAGGGTTCGAGTGCTGGAAGACGAGCGGAGCATGCTCGAGTCTAAGCTGCACAAGCTGGAGGCCGAGTTCAACGCCGCCGACCTCGCCCGGGACTCCTTGCGTAAAGACAAAGCCAACGTGAGTTTTATAATGCTAAAAACATCTACTATAACTAAGTTAGCTTGCTAATTCCGCGAATCTAAAGCACTTGTGATGAAGGATTTTCGTGCGTTAGTTCATACCTTCAATAGCTCAAGAAGCAAGGAATGCAACTTAACTTAGTTATTTTTACTCGTAGTAGTTGTTATGGATTTCCACAAAGTAACGCCTGATTTAATCAACTATAAACACCTTTTGTATACATTCAAATTATAATTACTTACTCTTGTTTTAAAAACATATTTTTCTCACCCACGATTAAATCCATTACAATTTTATATGTAAAAAGATAAACAATATAATTATACAAGCAATAACAACATTTTTAGATAGTAAAAAACAAGACACCTTTTCAAAAATTACTGTAATTGACAGGCTGATAAATTACATGACATCGCCTACCTCGATGTCCGTGATCTTCATGATAGTAAGAACATTGTTGAGTTTTAAGTTGTTGTTTTTGTGTTGTGTACTTGTTACAGTTCGTGGCATTCCTGGAGCGTCTGAGCCGGACCCTGAATATGGATGAGCTGACCCAAGACGTCGGTATTGAACTGCACACAGAGTCCATTATCCATCGCGCCGAGCAGCTGGCGCGACTTGAGAGTGATAAAATTGTTGACAAGGTCAGTGCTGCCAACTGAAGCATTTTAAGCTCTACTCATAAGTTCCAAAAACAAAACAGGTACCACAAAAACTATATCTGTATCTTGGAGCATACATATCAGATATCCTTCTCGCTTGGAAACCTAAAATTAAGTCTTCTTCGGTCAAATTGCAACTTTCCTTTTTATTGTTTGATTAATAGCTGCCATAACTATGTAAATCAGAAAGCATCGCGTGATGTAGTGTAGAGCCATGCAGTAATAAGCTATCTCCGGGAGACAGGTTGTGACGTCACGAGCTCGGTATTCGAGCTGAACATGAGTATTGCATCGGTATTAAATTACTTACGGGGCGTAAAAACTTGGCACCGCCTGGCACAAAAGGCCGAAGCTCCGCAATGTTGTATCTACGATTTATGTATTCATTTCACAGATTATTTCTATTTGTCAAATATTATTGCTTTAAAACTTTATTGCATATTATTTGTGATTTGTGTACTTGTTATTTCTTTGTGTGTGATAAAATTTGTATATATTATTTGAATTCGTAATGGGTTTGGTCTTGCTTTATTGGAGTGCGTACGCATATCAACAATAGTATGTCTAAAGTAATGATTCATTAATAATTTGAACCAGATACATTTTCTTTTTTGTCTGTTGAGCGAAATCAAACCTTACGAGTGTCAAGTGGTGTGTGTGTCCTGCGTGTTGTGTTCTGCTAACTGACTTACGTTTTGTATTAGCTGCTATATTATGGATACTATGGCACGCTGCCGCGCCTGCGCCGGGAGCGGTCATTTCATGACTTGCCTTATCTTAAAGAAGTAAGATGTTACAAATTGGCATGGCGTTCTAATTTATCTAGGATTTATTTATTGCTCATCAATGTTCCCTAGAAAATTAAATATTTTATTTATAGTTGGAAACTATTAGATACTGTCATAAAATATGTAAACGACTCCAACGTTAGTTAAGTATTACGTAGGTAGTTCATAACACGGTAATTATGTCTCAGCAAATTGCTTGGAAATGATCTTATAATTGGCACTAATGTCTTATTCATATTCCCAGCACTGTAGGTGAGCAGTTTGCACCAACTAAATAAGTTTCACTCTATTGGCTCACCATTAGTTAATTAATCGTATCGGCTTGGAAATTACAGATGTTCGATATTTCTTAATTTAGATTTTATTTCTGTAGTTACTTTTCTGTACATTGAAGTTGCTTTCCGTAAATTTTCTGTTTTATCTATCATTAAACAATATCAATTTAAACGTAGGTACAAATTGCCTAAGGTCACTACGCCAAGAATAAGAGCGTCATCGAGGTCTTAATTATATTATTGTTCATATTTTCAGCTGCCTCATAGGTAGGACGCGAGTCTAGGCCTGAGTAGTTAATCTATCGTATCGGTGCGCGAGACTGACTCGAACCCGAGATTATGGCGCATGACACAATCAAGAAAATCTGCTGACATCAACGATTCATGTGTACTTTGTAGATGTCAATATTAAGTGTAGAGTCTAAAACCAAAAACCATATTTCCATCTTCTATGTAGATTCATAATCAAAGATTCAAAATTGAGATTAACTATTATTAGTTATTTGTTGAAACGAGCGCTAGCCTAGCAGATATCTATAGCGATTCGAATAGTCAAATTATTAATATAACCATTACAAACTGAGTTAACGATAAATTGTAGTACCCGTTATGTTTTGATAAAGCACCTATGTAGCTAGTAGGCATAGTATCATAGTATAGTATAGTCCTATCATAAATTTGTCTCGCCAATGTCACCCATGTCATGTACACACTGCATCAGAATCATGTAGGTTTACTACCTTGGGGCGCGTTCCTACTAAGTCGTCCGATTAAACTATCTGTTTCTATTATTACGACTGTTTGCTGTCCAATTGATATTGAGTCACTGCAAACAAGTCGTAAACGACAGTCAATCGTTTCTTTCTATAATTGATCATAGTGACGACACTTAAACTACCTACACAATTATCTGTCGTCACGACGCGTCGACGACGTAGCAAGAAAGCGTTTTGAGCGAGCGCGCGCATGCGTGCGGCGTGTGTGCGTGAGACTGGATGGTATAAACAAAACCATTTCACTATGTAAAAGCTTAAGTACTTTGAATGCT
This sequence comes from Stenoptilia bipunctidactyla, assembly GCA_944452665.1. Taxonomy (NCBI): domain Eukaryota; kingdom Metazoa; phylum Arthropoda; class Insecta; order Lepidoptera; family Pterophoridae; genus Stenoptilia; species Stenoptilia bipunctidactyla. The sequence goes on along the minus strand of OX101731.1, from coordinate 20,868,394 downwards.
GTCTTTAATGATGCTTTTAATTTTAAAACTTAATGTTAATGTTTAAATTGTTCTCCTAGCTTTATTCTGTCAGGATGCCCACGATACAGGTTCTTCCTAGTGTGGGATCCACAGTTCATGCATTCTGTATTGTTACAATAAATTAGTTATGTACCTATAAATTGGTTAATTCTGCTATTAACAATTATGTTATAATTTATGAAAAAAAGTATGATTCTCATCTTTTTAGTCGTTAATTCTAAATGTAACAATTTAAAGTTTAAATAAAGAATTTGAATTTGAATTGAATGTTACCTCGAATGAAAAACTACGAATATGTCCTCTAGCTAACCTAGCTTCAACTTGCGCAGACGGCGGTGGTGTATCAGCTGCAGCGCCGGATCCGAATCCTGCGCGAGCAGCTGCAGCGCAAAGACCTGCACCTCGACCTGCTGCGCCGGAAGCTCAACGTGCAGGTACTACCAACTTCATAACCTCGTGTCATCATGTTGGTTTTCCAGATAAAAGGAAAGTAGATATTATTATGGAGATTAATTTGCCAATCAGTGCATTCTTGAAGGATGAAAAAATATCAAAGCAGTTGTCGAATGGTCCTTCCGATTTATCATGACGCCGATTATCTGGCCAACGTGCGAGATCGCCGGTCCTAACGTGGTCCTAACCACGCTGCACTAAGATTTGTAGAATCTGCAGATATTCTTTCAGGCTCCTGTTTATAAAACATCAGTAGGTATATTTCAGTGTTGTATACAAGGTGTTCCTTTTGATTTCCTATAACTCTAGGGTATAAATGAGAGCATGTAATAGAATTAAATAACATGTGAATAGTTTTTCAATTTTTATTTATTTTTCGTTTATATTTTTCATACAAAATAATTCAGTTAAATCAAAACATCTTAAGAAAAACACCTTTATGCGAAGTATGACAACGTGGCATTTTCTCTTTTTATTAAGATTGATGATATCTTGAAAAGTATGCACTTTTGAACCAAATATTCTTTGGTAATCAAAAATAAATAAAAAAATATCTAAAAAGAAAACGAAAAATAAACAACTTACGGCCGATTTCAATAACTTACCAGAGAGTTAAAGTAAAAATAGAAATTCCCATAGGTACTGTCTTGTGTCAAGCCTGCCACAAATCTGTAACTTGAACTCAAGATAGTACATTTAGCAATTTATATCTTTACTTTTACTTTAAGTTATTGAGTAAGCTACTGAGACAATTGTAATTAATTATCTCTTATAGTCTATTGTAATCAAATCGGAATCTTACTAAGGAAGAGCAGTGTTGCCTACCACAAGTAAATTAGCTTAAATGGAGCGGCAACTAATTAGGCTAAGTTAATGAAATAAACTGTTTTCTTTTGTATAGGTATAACTAATATTCTGCTCTGATGCATAAAGACAGTAAGTCCGTACGTTTAAAAGGTTATCATCATTAGTTTTATATTTTGGTTTCAAAGTATATTATGATTGTTAGTGGTTTAGTGGTAACATTACCATCTCATGCCAGACTGTCCTTCGTTCGAATCCGGTGGGGTGGATATTGGTGTGATGAACACAATATTAACACAGGTTTATTTACTTTAATTCTAATATTTCATATGTTTTTTATTAGTTATCAAGTATCCGTAATAATGTTCATTAAGAGGCCTGCCTAATTTGGTATTTTTAGTTAGGTATTGTGATTATTAGAAGCATTTATTTAATTTATTATAAGTATTTGCTCCAACATAATATGAGGATCTCGCTTATCCCGGTAACGTTGCTAGGACGAGGGTTCGCGCGTGCGCTGCGTGCTGCAGGCGGAGCGCGACGAGGCGGCGGCGCGCAGCAAGAAGCTGGCGCGGCAGTGCGACAAGATGGCCGTGCAGCTCAGCGACGCGCGAGCGCAGTTGCGGGAACTCAACGCGCAGCTCGCTGATGCCGCCGAGTACAAGGTATAAGGGCACTTTAAGGACAGGTGGCGCGTCAAGCGGGGCGTTTTACTACATCGCCTGCTTTACTATGGAACCAGTCGGTAATTTAGAGTTAAGCGAGTGTAACGAAAACGCTCGAAGCCCCCCGCTGCACTTAAACGTGCTCTCACTCTCATCATCACATTAATCCTTTGCGCGTTGCATATATCTCTCGCATGATCCACGAGGAGGTATTTATTTAATTAAGCCAAATCAACTATAAGCTACACAAAATATTTTTACATACTTTTGGTACAATTTCTAGTGAGCAATTTAATAGCAGCAGATTAATTACAGTTTTGCACAGCATTGTTCTGACCAGGCCCTTATTTAAAGACTAGCCACCGCACGCGTTACTTTTGATCCCGTGGGAATTTCGGGATAAAATATAGCCTATAACCTTCCTCAAGAGTTGGGCTATGGGTTGCAAAAATAATTTTTAAATCCCACTTGTAGTTTCTGAGATTAGCGCGTTCAAACAAACAAACAAAGAAAAAAAAACAAACTCTTCAGCTTATATTCAGTATATTAGTATAGATAGATTAAATATTTCATACATACATACATAACGTCACGCCTGTATCCCTAATGGGGTAGGCAGAACAACAGAGGCTATAAAACCATCTGATGTCACGTTTGACAAATTTGGGGGCATTATAATGATGGAGAGAGACTTGCAGTGATAGGGGGTCAGCCTATCGCCCACAAGAACATCAAAAAAAACTTTCATTTTATTTATTTATTTAAAATAGAAACAAACGGTCTTTCACAGTAATTAATATCAAACATTTTCTTAACATAGACCTACAGTTTCCTTAAAAATACAAAGTAATTCTAAACGCTTACTGTCTAACAAACAAGGAAAATTTTAATTTACAGTTCAAATAGTTTACTTACGTTAGTATTCACAGCATAAATGTACTTACAGATTTACACAATATACAATACATAAAACGATACGTTAAAATAAAGTTATAGAACAATTAGAAGATACATATATATATTTTTTTAAATTTACATATATTGTTTAATTCAATCATTTATCCTAAAACATTTTTTTATATTATATAATTTATCGAAAAATATGTCCACATTAGTTAATTTTTTACTTTCATTAAAAATTTTGCACGCACGCTTAACAAAAGAATTAGCTTCATAAAGGGTTTTACTGAGTGGAATAAAAAACAATTTCTTATCACGGCAATGGCGCTCACGTCTACGAGGTACTCTAAACAATATTTTATTGAATAGTGAGGGGGCATCTATATAGTTATTTACTAATTTATACAACATAACGGAGTCGATGCAATCGCGGCGATCTTCTAGAGACAGTAAGTTATGTTTTTTTAAGGATTCAGTGTATTCAGAGTAAATACTGTCAGTTCTAAACTCTAGTGTTTTAATAAATTTACGCTGGATCTTTTCTATTCGCTCAATGTGGCAATTATAATAAGGCTTCCAAACAGCACAAGCAAACTCCAAATGGCTTCGGACAAAACTATTATAAAGGATCTTATAGGTAAGTGCATTTTTAAACGGCTTACCCACCCTCAGAATAATACCCAACTGTTGGTATGATTTACGTATAATTGAGTCTATATGAGGCAAGAAGGTTAATTTTGTGTCCATAATAATACCAAGATCACGGATTTGAGTAACTCTTTTGATATTTTTATGAAAAAGGCAGTAGTTGTAGTTTATTGGTTTTTTAGTTTTAGAGAAACTAATCACGTTGCATTTATCTAAATTTAAAACTAAATTATTATTATGGCAAAAAATTTCAAAATTGTGCAGGTCATGTTGCAGAAGCTCACAGTCTTTAATATCACGAACAACCTTATAAATCTTGGTATCATCTGCGTAGAGCAAGGAACTGGAGTGCTGGATGTGTTTGGTGATATCGTTTATAAACAATGTAAATAGCAAAGGCCCCAAGTGTGACCCCTGCGGGACGCCAGAGGAAATAAGCATACGTTTCGATGTGTAACCAGACAAGACCACCGATTGGCTTCTTCTATCGATATATGATTTGATCCATCGGAAAAGATCACCGCGTATACCAAGCTGCCAGAGCTTTGACAAAAGAGTATTGTGACAAATTTTGTCAAAACATTTTGCGAAATCGGTATATACGGTGTCCACCTGACAACCGTCCTGCATTGCACCAAGGATATCATCAGTGAATACTAACAAATTTGTGTCAACCGAACGACCCCTATAAAATCCATGTTGGTTAGGAATAATATGATAACGCACTACCTCTGACAGCTGATCAGTAATAATTTTTTCGATGATTTTTCCAAAATGGCACAGCTTAGATATAGGTCTAAAGTTCTCTATATCAGAGCTGATGCGTCCTTTTGGTATAGGAGTTACCCATGCTTGCTTCCAGATTTCGGGAACGTGACCTTCGATGAGAGATTTCTTAAATAAAATTGTGATAGGCAAAGCTAAAGATGACGCACATTTTTTTATTAGCAAGGGATGTACTCCATCCGGACCTGATCCCTTGTTAACATTAATTGACTGAAGATGTTTGAAAACAAGTTTGGTGTTAATATTAATTGTATGTATGTCAACTATAGAGTTGTCGCTCGGTTCAAGGTCGCTTACATTGACAAAAGAAGTTGGCTCCTCAAATACAGAATGGAAGTGCTCATTAAAAAGATTACAAATTTCCTCGCCATCCGAAGTCTGAAATCCCTTGTAATGCATAGTTTGAGGGTAACTTTTATTCGAAGTAATAGATTTAATATAAGTCCAAAAAAATTTTGGTTGTGACTTGATTTTATCCTCAGAAAAAGAAATAAAATTATGATAGCAGTCTTTTTCCATTTTTTCAGCCCTTTTACGCAATAGTTTAAAACTTTGATAGTCTAAAGGATTATTATATAGTTTCCATAATTTATGTAACTTACGCTTCTCATTTAGTACTTTAATAAGAGCGCGACTGTACCAGCTGGGTTTAGAAGTTGAGGATTTTATTCGACGCCGGGGAACATACGTATTAATTAACTCATTCAATAAATTATAAAATTTTGTCACACTTTCTTCCATATTCAAATTATTAAAAAAACTGTACCAATTTATTCTAGAGAGTTCACAATTTATATCATCAAATTTTGCTAAATGGAAGTTTAGGTTAAATTTAGCTGCTTGTTTCAACGGCGGAATATAAAATAAATTAAAATCTATTAATAAAGATTTATGATGTTTGTCTTCAGACACGAGCGGTTTGTCGCATGAAGAAACCATGCAGTCATTATTGGCTAACACTAAATCTAGGATCCTATTATGAAAATTGAATACGTGATTATACTGTTTCAGACCCGTGATAGACAGAAACTCAAACATGCTCTGCGTTGCGTAGCTACCACTAGGAGTTAATGATAGTTCGTCCGAATCACTAGTCTGCCACTCCGCGTCCGAGACATTAAAATCGCCTACTATGGGTGGTCTGAAAAGTTTCCAACCTAACAATGATACAAGATTTTTTTTCTTAATTTTTTTATTTATTTTTCTACATAGTCTCCTTGTAAGTCTACACACTTCTCCCAGCGATGCTCCCATCTCTGTAACCCGTCCAAATAGTACTCGGCGTTTTTCTCTGCAAAATAATTGTTCACAAAGGTGATTGCCTCCTCATTTGACGAAAATCTTTGTCCTCCGAGCGCAGTTTTTAGATGAGGGAACAAAAAGAAGTCGCTTGGGGCCAGATCTGGTGAGTAAGGCGGATGGTCAAGCAGTTCAAACCGTAACTCGTGGATTTTTGCCATGGCAACCGCTGAGGTGTGAGACGGCGCGTTGTCTTGGTGAAACAGGATTTTCTTTTTCTGCAAATGTGGCCGTTTTTCCGCAATTTGTGCCTTCAGCTCGTCAAGTAATGATGCGTAGTATGCTCCTGTAATGGTTTTTCCTTTTTGAAGATAATCGATTAAGATAACTCCATGACTATCCCAAAAAACAGTCGCCATCACTTTCCCAGCCGAAAAAACAGTTTTTGCTTTTTTTGGAGCTGGTTCCCCCCTTGCAGTCCACTGTTTTGACTGTAGTTTTGTTTCGGGCGTATAATGGTGTATCCAAGTTTCATCTACAGTAATTAATCGGCGCCAAAACTCGGATTTATTGCGCCTAAACTGCGCCAACAGAGCCTTGGAAATGTTCATTCGAACACGTTTTTGTTCTAACGTGAGCAAACGCGGCACCCAACGCGCGGACAGCTTTCTCATGTCTAAATCTTGTTTTAATATGTGACAAACACGTTCTTTGGACATTTTCATAACCTCTGCTATCTCTCTCACTTTAATTCGGCGGTCGTCTAACACCATTTCGTGAACTTTAGCAATGTTATCGTCAGTAGTTGCAGTTTTTGGACGTCCCGAACGTTCATCGTCTCCCAAGCTCTTACGGCCACGTTTAAATTCAGCTGCCCAAAATTTCACTGTGGTAAATGATGGTGCAGGGTCCCCATACACAGAGTCCAACTCATTTTTGATTTGCGTAGGCGTATTGCCTTTCAAAAACAAATATTTAATAACAGCTCGATACTAAATTTTTTCCATTTTCACAAAAACACTCACATGTACTCACTCAAACGACTGTCAACTAAAAACTGCGCGTCCAAAATGGCCGAAACTTTGGTGAGTAACCTGTCAAAAGATGCACAACTACATTCACTAGCTTTTGTTGACGAGTGGCGCCATCTTTGCGTTAAGGTCGGAAACTTTTCAGACCACCCTGGTATTAAAAATAAATCCTCGGATTTATCAATAATTAACTGAGTTACTATCTCAAGAAAGGAAGTTAATGTATCTTTGTAACCTGGTCCTTGGGGTATGTAAATACAAGCTAAGTTAAGAAAACGTGCTCGTGTTCCATAAATCGAGGCGCAGCGGTTATCGGGGTCTAAGGGTATAGACAGCCAAACGCAGTCGGAAAAAGCGCGCGGCGGCACGGGCCAGTCGCGGAGGAGTGGTCGGAGCTGCGCCCGCGCCGCCACCGCAACTCCCCCGCCCCGCGCCAGTCCACTGTCGGCAGCAGACCGATCACATCGAAACACATTAAAACTACTATCGAATAACTCATTGTCATGAAAATCTGAGGTCAACCAAGATTCCGTTATAAATATTATATCATAGTTCGATTGCGTTACCTGGGAGAAAAAATCATGCGTTTTTGTACGTAGCCCCCTAGTATTTTGGTAATACATATGCAAAGTTTTAGAGGTCATTTTTGATAGAACATAAATACTTGAAAATTTTATTTCGTACAGGTGAGCGACATGCCAAAAACAATTTAATTAATTTTGAAAGTGCGTGAATTAATTTTAAAATAGTTTTACATAAATTTGCGATAATATTTAGAATAAAAATATAGTGGAAAACAAAATAAAGGTCCTCGGCATAACAAAAACATAACATACCTTTAAGACATAATATAATATATATAGAACAGATTATATGATAGAACACTGAAATATAACAAAAATAGCAATTTAATTCGGATAGTCACTTAATTTTATCCAAATCCTTTTCGTTAATAACACATATTGCTTTGCTAGTATCATTTTTACGTAAAAATATCTTACAGTCACGGACCCATAAATAAGAATAATTAAACTCGCGAGCCCGTTTTAATATAAGTTTATTAGTAGGAGTGAGGTGGTCGCCGGCATAAAGCGCGAGCGCGGGTCCCGGCAGATCGATGTCGGCGGTAGTAAGGCCGCGGCGCGCGCGGACGGCAGCCAGAAGTTCATTTTTACGATTGCGTTGGGTAAACCTGACGATGATAGCTGGGTGTCGAGTAATCTTCTGCCCTTCTCTTTCTGGTGGTTGAAATCTACGGACTCGGTGAATAGTATCTACATCGCATTCCCGTAAAGAAAATCCAACTCGAGTGCACATATTCTGGAATATGGTATTTAAATTTTCTCCTTTAGAAAATGGTACACCGGATATTTCAAGGTTGTTAAGCATTGAAAATTGTCTATTTTGATTAATCTCTAATTTGAGTTGAGATATATTATCGTTGGCCTCTTCGAGTTTTTTCTGAACGTTTGATAAGTTTGGAATTTTATTTTCGACCGTGCAAATTTTATTTTCAAGCTCTTTTATATTAGCTTTCAAATGTTCTTGTTCTTGTATGATTTTAGTTGTTAAAGATGAGACATGTTCCTTAATTTCAGCTGTAATTTCGTTTTGGATTTTCTGCAAATTTTCATTGTGACTGTCAGTGAAAGTTTTAAAAAGGGACATCATTTCCCTACGAAAGTCTTCTAGTTCCTGTTTTATAATGCAGTCTTGCTCGGTTTGCTTACGCTTACGTAAAGTTGCTTTCTTTTCAACATCCTTAGGCTTAGTAAGGTCTGTATTCGATCCTTCTTTACGGTTCGATTCTGAGGGCGGGGAGCGTATTGTACTCATGTTAACCTCAAATAAAAGTATGATTTATTAAACTATAAAAATGTTCCTTCTCTCTTCTTAGGTATTATTTCGAAAAGGCAATAATAAATCTCCAATTGTGTCAGTTAATTAAGTAAGGTAAACAAAAAATAAAAAATAAAAATCTCCCAATGCCAGGTTTCGAACACACGACGTATCAGATGACCAGTCAACGCTATACGCTCGGAGCTACAGTTGTTCTGACGTCATTTGGTGAAATATACGGATAAATGATACACTAGAAAAGACGTTATTCTATTTCTGTCACTCTTATGCGGGTCGGATATTGTTATTTCACATTTACCGTCACTGTTTAACATTTAACATAATATAACATGAATTTAGTAATTAATTTGTGTATTGATTCAAAATACTTCGTATGATAATCACTCACTCGTTGTCCGTGGATGCGGCTAGGTTTCATTGGTATCACTCGTAAGCGTGTCAGCCACTTTTTAACTAATTTAGTCTGGTGTGAGATTCAGATTTTATTTTTGAGTCTTAACTTAGATATTTTTCACAACACAGCGTCACAAACGTTTTCACTATTTAGTTATAACTATTGTAGGCTATTTTTGATCGAAAAACAATTAATATTGATAGTTTACTATTTTTTTTGCGAATATTATCACGGAGAGAGATGTTAGCAGTAGCAAGCAGCGCCATCTATTTTTGAAAATATAATTAATGAAATAATACTAATTTTGAATAAATACTAATTTTGAAATAATACAAAGAAAAAAAATGTTTTGAAGCATAGAAGTGAGTTAATTATACACAAAAAATATTAGAATTTAGAAAACAAAAATAAATAACATTACGTAATAAAAATTTGAATCAATAAGAATTATAATTAACAAAATAAAATTTTTGGTTCACTATTTGGGTTCATGAACAAATCGCCTAAATTGAAGTTAAAATCTCTGTCCGTCTGATACCAGGCCGTATCTCACTAACCGTGATAGACGGTTCATTTTCACAGATGATGTCTTTCTGTTGCCGTACTTAATTAAAAAAATAGAAAATAAATACTTAACGCGCGGGTTCGATTCGCACTTAGCCAGTTTTTTGTCTGAATTGGTCGTCATTTATTGTATTTATTTTAAAATAATCAAAGGGTATTTGCAATACATCGATCTCTTACATTGAAACCCCTTGTTGTTTATATTGTTTATTTGCATTTTTAATTCTTTCTCACAGATATTTAAAATATAGCATAAATAAATAATCAGCAAAGATTAATAATTTTCCTGCTGATAGATAGTACAAAAACCCATTACTTTCCTTGCTAGTTATTTGCAAAAATATCAAATTCAATTGCATTTTTTTTTCAAAACAACATTTTTTTAAATTATATTCAACACGAAACAGGCTATTTCAATAAAAATGACCGTTTTATGTAAATGATGGCCATTAATTCAGTTTGTGTCTCCATCGTGCGCACGCGGCGACGGTGAAATGTCGAGTATTGTCGAGTTTCAGTGGAATGGCGCCATTCATTTCGATGGCGGGCGTCTGAAGAATCAATATTTTGCACACAAAGGCTGGTGTTGGGATTAATATCGACCGTTTTGTTCGCTTTGTCGCTGTCTTTTGAATATATTTCTTTGGTTTCACAGACAACATAGATTATTTACTTTCAAAGTTTTTAGCTGCTTAATTTTCTTTGTTTACCGGACTATAAAAAATAATCAGTACCTAGATCAGGACCAGGCGATATTAAATCGTCGTCGCTCGAAATAATAACCTTTAATTTGTAAGTTCAAAATTAATTCTAAATCTCTCCCGCTTTGGGGGTTACCTATATGCTACGCTACGTTTAAACGTTTCTAGCCTGAAGTCTCCTGCATTTAAGCAAAGAAAAACTGATTTTAAAAATACATTGATTTTGTAGATTAATCTTGACAAAACATAAGAGTATTCAATGAATAAAGTGACTACGTGAGTTATTGAATGTTTGTTGTTTTGCTACTTATTCCCAAGCCCAGAAATTTGAATAACAGGAAGATTTATATTATTTACTGTCTAAATTGTACGTGATCGATTTACATGTATTTAAAATAAATAATGCCGACAAGACATGCGCAATACGCATTCCACGACCGATATTGCCATTTAAAATTATTCTTCTGCCCTTTTATGCGTCAGTTTTTAATGTTGTCTATATAATTTTTAATGTTTGGTACGTACCTACTCTAGAGGATTGATTTCTTTGTTCATGAAACAAATATTTGTTTAATCATTGTCACATAGCATATATTTAAGCTCGAATGGCGAATCTTAATTCATGATGATTAAGTTTTAAAACCAAGATGGTAATGACATACAAAATTATCTTTAACAGTTCATTTTTATAAAAAAAATTAATATCAATACTACAATTTTCGTCCCATACAGTTTAACATGTTCTGATAACGCTCGATTCTGATTTCTTTATAATTACGCGCAAGAGTGCATTTTCGCATAAAATGATGATACAATGATATATAGCTGGATTCTAATTTGTTGGAAATAGGCAGAGATTCAACCTACCTTAACTCCTAAACGTAAGTGCAAAAAGTATTATAGATTCGTCGATCGGCTGGTGTAATGATAACATGCATTGCCTTCTAGGCCTGGGATTCTGGACTTCTGGGTTTGAATCCCGGTGGCGGTGGATTGTTATACTTATGAGGCATAAGAACTACTCCTTTATAATCAAGTTTAATCTGAATAAACAACAGTATTTATCCAACAATGTGTGATGAACACATATATTAGCCGTCAAGTCATGGATGTTTATATGTTTATTTAAGTTTATTTTCTAATAAAAATATCTGTACAGGGCTGTTTTTTAATCACCATCCAAATATTAATATTATTTTGTTTGATACGATATAAACGTACCTGTATATTTATTAAAGAAACGCTCAGTAGAAAAAAATAAGATGTGGTACCACAAATTATTTTCGAAATAGTTCGAATAGCTGTTGATGAACACAGCTACTACGACGCAGTATTTCATTACTACAGGATGTTTTGTAGAAGCGCGTAGTTGTCTTTATTTTATTGATACTATTCATTTATATTTTAGAGCAACCATGTTTTGGTTAATACGTTAGCGAATATAGGGTGACTGATGGGTCACTTTCGAAATTCGAGGATGTAGGTAATAGTTTGAGATCATACATGAAGAGAAATAATAAATTGAAAAATAAATATTACCTAATTATTTACTGAGTAAAATTTACCGAAAGTTAAAGAATTCATTACACAACCCATGGTTACATAAGCGTAACACAATATATAACTAGCGGGTGACGGTGTGGCGGGAACACTACTGTGTGCGTGTTGGCTGAGGCGGCGCGTCGGAAAAGTGTAGTAATGTCTCTTTTTTTATTTATAGGGAATTCAGGTGAAAAATTAAGTACCTGCTTTTATTACATAATTATGATCAGAATCGAGTACAGAGTGCTCTCCATCAATATCTAAAATGTGTCACCAGTCGCCCTGTATATTAATTTCCTTGTAAAAAATGAATCCCTTTTTTTGCATAAATCGTTTTTATAAATTATACTTATTGTGTAATAAAAAATTGGCTAATGACTAAAAAACGTCAGAAATATTTTCTTATAAAAATCGACGACCACTTTGGCGATGGGGTAAACCTATCTGCCTTAGACGCCAGTGGTTGCGGGTTCGATTGCCGCACGGAACAAGAAAAAAAGACGTATGGCACTCGGAGACTGCCGCGGTAAAGCTATTGCATAGCATTTTTTATCAACTTATGCAATTATAATTATTTATTTATTTTATTAATGCAGTATTGTTTGATCTAATATGAAGTTCCACAAGTTCCTGGTAGATGGCGCTGATCACGGCATTGACAATCAAAGCATTTTATTCTGTTTCAAGAGTTTGGCCATAGCACCATTTTAACGTTTGGTGGCGCCACTTATTACTGGCAATAACAACTTGATATGAGTGAATTGAGTGAGTGATAGACAATCATTCGCCATTTGATCACAAAACAAAACAAAGTCTTACGCATATCTGTTGTAAACCAGGGACTGCATATCGGTATAATTTTTTTAAATAGTACTAGTAAATTTCAGTGCCCTTATTAGTGTACTGCTTCATCAAACACAATAACTGTACAAGTACCGAATGTAAGATCAAATAGGTCAGCATATGTACCTACGCTTCATAGGCTTCAACTAAACTATTGAACATTCTACAGTTACCTATTTAAAAATAAAATTTTAATATTAATATTAATACTGGAAAATTACAGTTAACTAAAAAAAAACAGTTATGATACAATAATAAAAAAGGTACAAGAATTATTTCAATATGAATTCCTATACTGTTATTTTTAAAAATACACCTAATTTAACGGTATGACGTCATACAGAAAAAGAATGTACAGAAATTCATACCGGTATAAGTCCTTGTTGTAAACTGCACAAATCTGCTGTGTTTATATAATTTCGTGCAAACTCAGATGTAGCGTCAAGTGAACTATAGTTTATCATTTATGTAACTGAATTGTTGTGATACTTGATAGACTTCATGATTCACATATTTTGACGAATAACTTTATAACTATCAAACATGCTAGCAAGTGTTGGTTTTTGATTATTTTAGTTAGTTGTTCGTTAGGTAGTTACCATTATAATGTAAATTAGCACCCTTTCTTTCACATATGAAAAACCATATTTATCAACAATAATAATAAAAAAACCACTATAGTGCGTAGTCCACCTAAAAAACCTCAAGCACATAAGCGCCGCCAAGCGGCAAAAAAGCTTGCATTCCTATAATATTGATTTGTCCTATCTGTACTTGTACATAATACTTTCTAATCTGTGACGCTGATTGTTTATTAAAGCCCGCATGTAAAGTTATAAAATCAAAGTATCACCGCTGTGCCGGTCGGAGTGGGGGGTGTTAGGTTTTTTTCGTTACGGAATTTCTGGATTCGGTCCCCACGCTCAAGGCATGGAAAATTTTATTCTGGAGTTTATAGTTTTTATTCAAGAACTTGTCGAGAATACTTAATTTTATTTTTACATTGATTCCCTTTAAATTTTTTAATTTTAAAAATTGATTTTTTTTATACTTTGATTGTAAATATTTACTTAAATCTATACATATAATAAAATGGTAGGAAAGTCAAAACTGTACATTGAATATTTCTTTAAAAGAATACTTGGGGTATGATCTACAATCGAAACAGAAACAAAAAATATAGTTTTTAGAATTTTTGTCTGTTTGTCTGTTTGTCTTTCCGGGATAAACTCAAAAAGTACTGCATGGATTTACTTCAAATTTGGCATGAAGATAGTTAAGAAGTCGGGTCAACATATAGGCTACATATTATCACGCTAGCAGTGTTATAATCGTAGGTGCGTTTGGTGCTGCATAGCGTTCACGCAGACGACGTCGCGGGCAGCAGCTAGTAGTTTAATAAAAATATTGATTTGTCGTTACGGAATTTCTGGATTCGGTCCCCACGCTCAAGGCCCGCGATACAAGCTATGCAATAGCTTAAAAAAATGTTCCGTGTCTGGGTGTTTATGTATATGTTTATTTAATATATATTCTAAGTTCCCCCACTAGTTCGCTATATGGTATCCCATATTAAAAGCTCTGTTTAGATTGGGGCCATGTAGTTGGTGTGATTTTATAGGGATTTTATTTTTATTTATTTTAAAAAATCTAGTTATAATACTTACCATGAACCATCTCTCGACTAGATAACGGCACTCGAGCGCGCGCGTAAGATCGAGGAGCTGCAGAAAAGGCTGGACGAGGCGGAGATGTTGCGATCGCGGTACAACCGTAAGGTCGCCATCCTCAAGGACCAGGTGAAGGCCACAGGGGAAACCTTCGAACAGGTAAGCCGAAGATTCGCTCACTCATTGGAATATATCTATTAAAATGTCCAATGCGTGGTCATCAAGCTACCTATACTAATATAACACAGCTTTATAACACAGAGTTTGCTTGCACATTTCTGAAACCACTAGTTGTACTTGGAAAACGTTTTTGAATTTGATAGCCCAATTATTGAAGAACTCTTGTATGTAGTAATTTCGATAGGATTGACAAATACGGGGGTATAACCGCGCAAGGCTGCTCATCTTGCTTACCTATTTTGGAGTCAGGAAAAGAAATCAATTTGAAGTATGGAAAACCAGAATATCTCTATGCTAAGCTTCGTATCGCCACGTGAGATGTCTGATTTGAGAAATACTCGTATGCCGCTAGAGAATCACAGTCATAAGACAGTCGCATTTACGGGCAGTTTTCGCTATCAAGCCACGAGATGTTGGAACAATATACCTCCTCCTATAAGACAACTTGTCGCGAAGCGCCGAATTCCCTGAAGGGGGTCCGTCGCTCGCAGTTCAAAAGGGTACTGAAGTGGAAGAAAACTATTTAATAACACTTAAAAACTTTAATTTTTATTTACAAAGGGAGAAAGGCACTTAAAGTCACTATAGCACTGTGGAAAATGTTTGATTAAGACGTTCGGAGCTAGCGGCCTTCGGCCGCAGTAGACGCCGTAGGAGACCGCGGCTCACAGCCGCGGTAGTGGCGGAGGCAGCCACCAACAACCGCTAAGTTAGCGACAGGGAGGCCGCTCACAGCGGTAGGAACCACCGCGAGGGTTGTAGAGCACGGCTGCAGCCGTGAAGAGCGCCGAGCAGAGCGGGGCGCCTCAGGTGGAGGCAGGACGTCATCGCCAGGGAGGGCCGGCGGCTTTTCCCGGATCGGTCAGTCGTCCTCCAGCGTTCTCTCCCGATCTTTTCTCTTTTTCCCACTCCTCACATGTCTCCTCCGCGGACCTCTTTTCTTTTTCTCCTCTGCCTGACGTTGTCAAAATCCTTGACATGTCATTTCTTTTTTTTATGACACTTCGGCCAGTATATCAGTAAAGAGTTCCAATAGCTCAGACGGAGATATAAAATAAACAATCTAAAATATTTACAAACTAAATATACAACTTAAGGAAAAATATAAAACAAATCTGCTAAAAAGTAAGTACAGTAATTAAGTATAACATTATATTTCCCCGTGACCCCATGAAAAAAAAAAATTGCTTTTCAATTTTTTTTTTGTGT
This sequence comes from Stenoptilia bipunctidactyla, assembly GCA_944452665.1. Classification (NCBI taxonomy): domain Eukaryota; kingdom Metazoa; phylum Arthropoda; class Insecta; order Lepidoptera; family Pterophoridae; genus Stenoptilia; species Stenoptilia bipunctidactyla. Next base: position 20,852,884 of record OX101731.1, on the reverse strand, counting down.
AAAGCTAGAATTTGGTGGTTAGGAACAGTCGTGCATCATTTCATACATCTCTTTCATACATCAGAATAACCATCAACTTACATACATAGAGGTGGAGCTCACATTCTATGGCTTCCACTCCAGCACCAACGGTTCGACTGCTGTGGCAGCTGGCATTAACGATGGCTTTTTTAAGGAGTCGTCACCCGCTCCTGTTTAAGACCCTTATACGACGCTAAGGCTTTTTTATAGAGTAGTCAACCGCTCCATCTAGAGTCCCACATGTATGTAGTACAGTGTAGAAGAGTGTGAGAGAGGTGTAGATATGAGTTATTGTAGATAACTCATAATTGAGAAGAAGTGAGTTATTTTAGATAACTCGTGTTACGATAAGGATGTGGTTATTGTAGATAACCCACATTAAAGTAGAAATGAGTCATTGTAGATGACTTAAGTTTAGAAAAGAAGTGGGTCATTGTAGGTAACCCACGTTAGGGAAGTTTAGTAAATATTTACAATTATTGTCCATTTCAGGTTCCTCGTTACTACGAGAGATGATGGATAAAAAAGGTGAAAATATCAAGCTGAAGAACTCGAATAGTCAGCTGATATAAATTATTGTGACGTGTACTCACAATGTTAAATATATATATATATATATATATATATATATATATATATAAAAAAAAAACAAAAAATAGGAATACAAAGATAAATTATGCAACGTACTTTTTAGAGAAAGAAGTAAAGACATTGTTGAGATTGTTTATAGTTATTTAATGTCCTTAAGGATGCGTTTCCGAAAAGGCTAGGTATCGAATTCTACTACTACATGTATAAGATTCACGCACACAAGCGTGCCGTGAAAAAGACGAAAGGTTTTGAACAGTTTTGATACTTTAGTTTTAAATATTTGCAAATTCTTTTATTAAAACGATTAAATTGGGTAAGATTAATTAAAGTGCTCGGAAAGTTTGAGCTCGTTTTATTCGTAACGATAAAACCTCACCATCGAACCTGATGAGCTGGTGGTACACTCGAGGGCTTCTACTGGAATTCCTATTCCTAGGCATGTCAAGTTCGAGTTCATAAGACGAGACATTACCATCAGTCCTGGTAGTGGGAGCTGAAGGTATGCCTTGAGGTACTACTGGAACTCCTAGACGAGTAGAGCTAGGCATGTCGAGTTTGGGTTCATTTTGATTCTTAGGACGAGACCTTACCACCCGTTCTGGTAGTGGAAGCTGAAGGTATACCTCGCGGTGCTACTGGTACATACACCTAGACGGATAGAGCTAGGCATGTCGAGTTTGGGTTCATTTTGATTCTTGGGACGAGACCTTACCACCAGTTCTGATAGTGGGAGCTGAAGGTATACCTCGAGGTGCTACTGGTACTCCTAGACGGGTAAAGCTAGGTATATCGAGTTTGGGTTCATTTTGATTCGTAGGACGAGACCTTACCACCAGTTCTGGTAGTGGGAGCTGAAGGTATACCTCGAGGTGCCACTGGTACTCCTAGACGGGTAAAGCTAGGTATATCGAGTTTGGGTTCATTTTGATTCGTAGGACGAGACCTTACCACCAGTTCTGGTAGTGGGAGCTGAAGGTATACCTCGAGGTGCCACTGGTACTCCTAGACGGGTAAAGCTAGGTATATCGAGTTTGGGTTTATTTTGATGCATAGGACGAGACCTTACTACCAGTTCTGGTAGTGGGAGCTGAAGGTACCATATTTTAAAAGAACTGAACAGGACACAAGGAACTGAAATCTATAGGCGGTCAGATTTGGTGGAATCGGGTTTTCATATTTTAAAAGAAATAATAAAATTTATGGACAAAGGATAATGCAAGTGATTGGGCTCCAAAAAAAAAGTCATTGTGCAGGGATGAGATGAAAGTCAGATTATAGATTAGACACATGTCATTCATATTTGTTAGAACGCTAAAAAATTAGCCCTGGGAAAAAAAAGATATGACCAAAAAGACATTTTGCATTTAATAGAATAAAAATCGTTTTCTTTTATGATACAGAAACTGAACGCCCGTAGATTTCTACGAGTGTATTCGTATAACCTTTACAGCCATTGACTACGAAACTAGTGAATATTGTAAATAAATACGATTATTGGTAAAAAAAAGTGCTTGTGTGATCCTTATTAGTACCTAATGGGTTGGCTACACAGTTGTAAACCGCGATTAGTTCGTCTCTTTTCTTAGTATAGTGACTTCCCTTCTTATTATCGTCGACACACAAAAGAGATGTTATTATTAATCTGTCTCTTTTCTTACTATAGCGAACTTTTTGCGGCACTGGTTCGGCGACATTGGAAGCACGGTTTACAACTGTGTAGCCACCCCTTTTGATTTGATTTGTCTTTTTTCTTACTTTAGCGATGTCTCTTATACGGCACTGGTTCGGCGACATTGGAAAAGCAGTTTACAAATTTGTAACCACCCCTTATGAAATAATGGTATGTATTTATTTATTTTTATTTTATTTTAAAAGGAAAACTTACAGCTAGTAACAATTAAATAATGATAGTACATAAAGAAGGAAGGCTACGAAGAAGTTTTCACATACAATAAAAATATAGAATTAAAGAAATTTATCAAACAGAAGACAACGCTTTAGCTTTCACTTGTAAATTAAATTTTTATACATTAATAATTTTTTTATTTTATACACTAAAAAAACATAAATGAAACATATGGGTAAACAAAAATCAACAAAAAAAGAGTATGACATGGCTTACTCACGACGCTCTGCGCTTAAAAAGAATTGCTTTGTTAACGCGGCTCTGATGCTTGGTATGCTGTCGTAGAATAAATCAAAGTTATCTAGCTCCCGGTTTAAATTATATGGTTAAATTGTATGGTTCATCTAATACTGCCGTTTAGAATAAGCTAGTATGTTGCTATAAGTGGTTAATAAAGTCTAATAGTGGTTATATAATTATTACAACTAGATTTCATTAACGCTCTCTATCTCTTTCTCGGAGCACATTATTAGCGCGCATTGTCCATTTTATTCGAAACATTTCGGGGTTCGAGTCGAAAGTCGAACTTCTTTTATGATTATGATATTTAATTGTATTGTTAATATGAATCATGTGTTTAAAAGTACTATTCCTTTTATAATTTATGATGTCTGTTTAATTGTACTGAAATAATGAATAACGTTTTCAAAAATAGTACTTATTTTATGTTTAAGAACTCTTACCAATGGTAATGAATGAAATAATAAATCATGTGTTTAAAAGTCTTACTTTTTTCATTAACGATAACCACTTATACCAACACATTAGCTTATTCTAAATGGCAGTATTAGATAAACCATACATACCATTATTTCATAAGGGGTGGTTACACATTTGTAAACTGCTTTTCCAATGTCGCCGAACCAGTGCCGTATAAGAGACATCGCTAAAGTAAGAAAAAAGACAAATCAAATCAAAAGGGGTGGCTACACAGTTGTAAACCGTGCTTCCAATGTCGCCGAACCAGTGCCGCAAAAAGTTCGCTATAGTAAGAAAAGAGACAGATTAATAACATCTCTTTTGTGACAGCGCACTGCTGTCTCGCTCGACGATAATAAGAAGGGAAGTCGCTATACTAAGAAAAGAGACGAACTAATCGCGGTTTACTACTGTGTAGCCAACCCATTAGGTACTTATAAGGATCACACAAGCACTTTTTTTACCAATAATCGTATTTATTTACAATATTCACTCGTTTCGTAGTCAATGGCTGTAAAGGTTATACGAATACACTCGTAGAAATCTACGGGCGTTCAGTTTCTGTATCATAAAAGAAAACGACTTTTATTCTATTAAACGCAAAATGTATTTTTGGTCAAATCTTTTTTTTCCCAGGCCTAATTTTTTTGGCGTCCTAACAAATATGAATGACATGTGTCTAATCTATAATCTGACTCTCATCTCATCTCTGCACAATGACTTTTTTTTTGGAGCCCAATCACTTGCATTATCCTTTGTCCATAAATTTTATTATTTCTTTTAAAATATGAAAACCCGATTCCACCAAATCTGACCGCCTATAGATTTCAGTTCCTTGTGTCCTGTTCAGTTCTTTAAAATATGGTACCTTCAGCTCCCACTACCAGAACTGGTGGTAAGGTCTCGTCCTACGCATCAAAATGAACCCAAACTCGATATAACTAGCTTTACCCGTCTAGGAGTACCAATGGCACCTCGAGGTATACCTTCAGCTCCCACTACCAGAACTGGTGGTAAGGTCTCGTCCTACGAATCAAAATGAACCCAAACTCGATATATCTAGCTTTACCCGTCTAGGAGTACCAGTAGCACCTCGAGGTATACCTTCAGCTCCCACTACCAGAATTGGTGGTAAGGTCTCGTCCTGCGAATCAAAATGAACCCAAACTCGACATGCCTAGCTCTATCGGTCTACGAGTACCAGTAGCACCTTGAGGTATACCTTCAGCTCCTACTACCAGAACTGGTGGTAAGGTCTCGTCCTGCGAATCAAAATGAACCCAAACTCGACATGCCTAGCTCTATCGGTTTACGAGTACCAGTAGCACCTTGAGGTATACCTTCAGCTCCTACTACCAAAACTGGTGGTAAGGTCTCTTCCTTCGAATCAAAATGAGCCCAAACTCGATATACCTAGCTTTACCCGTCTAGGAGTACCAGTAGCACCTCGAGGTATACCTTCAGCTCCCACTACCAGAACTGGTGGTAAGGTCTCGTCCTGCGAATCAAAATGAACCCAAACTTGACATGCCTAGCTCTATCGGTCTACGAGTACCAGTAGCACCTTGAGGTATACCTTCAGCTCCTACTACCAAAACTGGTGGTAAGGTCTCTTCCTTCGAATCAAAATGAGCCCAAACTCGATATACCTAGCTTTACCCGTCTAGGAGTACCAGTAGCACCTCGAAGTATACCTTCAGACCCCACTACCAGAACTAGAGATAAGGTTTAGTCCTAACAAACATAATGATTCCAAGTTTCCAAATTCAATCCTAATCATAAAAGGTTTTGTAATTATTTTTTTTTCAATAAAATTATATTATTACCTTTTCAACTCAGTTCAGAGAGCGTCAAGTATCGAGACTTGTTTGATGTAATAAATTGTGTATGTACAGCGATGTTTCTTAGCACGAAAAATAACTCAAAAGCGATACAGGTCCACTCTCGACAGCGGCTGAGCGCAGACTGAAGATATCTAGTTTTTGTTTGGAATGATATTGACATTATTTGCTAAAGTATAATAACCCTTACCACAGTGTGTTAAGATTTACGCATTTATACAAACATGAAGAAAATTACGTGTTTGGTTTTATTTTTTTTTAAAGGGTTTTTAGTAGTAATTTCAAAGAAAAAAATGCGTATTATCAAAAATGAACATGTCAACCATCGAATAGTATTTTTTTTATTCATAAATACTTGTGTTTTCATACCAAAAGTGGTACCGTAAATTGGCTTAAAATCGTCATTTTCGTGCGACGAGGCATCGCAAAATTAGTTTTTAAGCCACAAAAACAAATTTATTTATATTATTTTTATATAATAAATGGAGATGAAAGTCTTATCTATCTATTAGTACTTGTAATTATACTAAACTTTGCGCCATTTTATCACAATATGTACCAGAAAATACCCTATTTTGAAGATTTGCGGAAACGCCTCCTTAATATGCCATTTAGCTCTAATGCCGTCGGTATCTTCTAATATATACACTAAAGGTGAGAGTTTCTGTATGACTCTACATTTTATGTTTTTATTGTTTATGAGTTTAGCGGAATAGTAACGTTCAGCGTTACTTTGGGTATAGTTTTTACGCCATACCGTCTCGCCTACTTGTAATTCTTTTATAGAACGGCGAAGGTTATACCGCTCAGAGTTTTTGGTGTGTGCGTTGTAGAGAGCGACCTGAACTTTGTCGAAATGATTGGCAAGAAGGCCAATGTTATTAGCATAGATGTCTCGTGGTAAGAAAGTTAGTTCATCTATGTTATCTATTAGAGTGTAAAGTGACCCACAGGGAATGATTTCACGGGCGAAGACAAGAAATGAAGGAGTATAACCAGTCACTGAGCTCACTGTGCTGTTCATTGAATGTTGTATTTTGGAGAGGTGAACGTCCTAGGTTCTATGATCGTCGCCGACCAGAGAAGCAAGGGCGCTTAGTATAGTTTTGTTGTAGCGTTCGGTGGGATTAACCTGAGGGCAGTAGTGTGGGGAGAAGGATATAAAAGGTACCTGGTAATTATGTAAAAGCCTTTTGAATTCTCGAGATTGAAATTGGGGACCATTGTCCATTATGATGGTTTGAGGAATACCATGAACTAAAAATACCAACGTTTTACCTAAAATTAAAACGTAAATTAAATCACTTACCTTAATTTGAAGCCTAATAATACTTGAGAGAGATACCATCGTTCTGTCCTTTTTTCGCACGTTCTTTCCTTCATATACCTACTCTATTGCCTTCTCTTTCTTTACCCCACCACCACACAGGTAGCAGCTATGCTGAATGCGTTAGGATTTTGACTCATTGAAGTCGTTGTGTAACCAGGCAGAATTAAAAAATATTAGGCTTCAAATTAAGGTAAGTGATTTAATTTACGTTTTAATTTTAGGTAAAACGTTGGTATTAAATAACTTGACCGTTAATTTGAAGCCTAATAATACTTGAGAGACGTGTTTGATATCGCCTGGTGTGGTGGTGACGTCAATGTGAATACGAATAAAAGTTAATAAGCCTAAAATAAATTGACTTGTGGTATTGTTTTACAATGCCAGGGAGATGTACATAAAAATAACCTATTATAGCATTTTCAGTAACGTAATATCAATTACCTTTCAAATACACAGGAATAAGCAACAGTTGCTAACAAAAACTATAATTAAGTAGTTAAAATTAAATAGAAATATAAAATATACTTCATCCACTGCATTAAATTGACTTGTAACTGAATTTTGATTTTTTGACATTCTTACTTATTTACAATGAAATCGTTCAAATGTATTTTCAGAACGCCAGTTATCTCTAGTCTGGATTTCATCCAACGGACCATTTTCCACCCAACTTTTTGACGCCACAGCGGAACGGAAGCTGTCGGCTGAGGCATTGATACCAGTGTGGCGTCCTCACGACGTGACCCACACCAGCAACTTTTTTTTTTTTTTTCTTTTATATACATATATACTAATATAACCCGACTAGGTTGCGAGAGGCTAGTATAGGTTTCCCACGTATAGTTTATAAATACATTATCACACTTACTTTTGATTATTATGTCTTTTCCAATTAAAATGAACTTATTTACCCAATAGACTGGGTCCAAGCATCTATTTTTTTTTATATTTCAAAAGGATTTTCTGTATTAGGATTTTAGCAGGACAAAAAATAAAAATATAACATTATCAATATTCCAGATCGATGATTTGGTGCATTTTTGTCGCGACCAGTGCAATAGATTATAGGATTCGCTTGACAAGAGGATGTCCTCTCAGCCGTTCAGTTCGTTCCGGGCTACAAAGTGTGGAGACGACGACGGCTTTATTATTAAGAGAGTTTTTATATTATGATGCAGGTCTGCCAGAAATTGAGCTTAATCTGAGCCAGTTGGTTCGTTTACAGGCACTTGCTGGACCACGGACCACGGACCACAATTGACCACGCTGGTTTATAATTATTTATTGTTGAAGCTCACCAACTCTTCATGAGCAACCATTTTTGTTATTCTGACCAGTTTGTCGGTTTTTTTTTTTTTTTTTTTTCAAGCTATTGCATAGCTTCTATCGCGGGCCTGCTGCAGGCCGGCCGCCCGGTCAGTACGTCCTAGCTCTGTATGACGTGTCGCAGCCGGTGCTGGTGTCAGTGGACGCCAGCAGCGTGGCTCAGGGCGCGGTGCTGCTGCAGGCCGGCCGCACGGTCAGTACGTCCTAGCTCTGTATGACGTGTCGTAGCCGGTGCTGGTGTCGGTGGAGCCAGCAGCGTGGCTCAGGGCGCGGTGCTGCTGCAGGCCGGCCACCCAGTCAGTACGTCCTAGCTTTGTATGACGTGTCGCAGCCGGTGCTGGTGTCAGTGTACGCCAGCAGCTTGGCTCAGGGCGCGGTGCTGCTGCAAGCCGGCCGCCCGATCAGTACGTCCTAGCTCTGTATGACGTGTCGCAGCCGGTGCTGGTGTCAGTGGACGCCAGCAGCGTGGCTCAGGGCGCGGTGCTGCTGCAGGCCGGCCGCCCGGTCAGTACGTCCTAGCTCTGTATGACGTGTCGTAGCCGGTGCTGGTGTCGGTGGAGCCAGCAGCGTGGCTCAGGACGCGGTGCTGCTGCAGGCCGGCCACCCAGTCAGTACGTCCTAGCTTTGTATGACGTGTCGCAGCCGGTGCTGGTGTCAGTGTACGCCAGCAGCTTGGCTCAGGGCGCGGTGCTGCTGCAAGCCGGCCGCCCGATCAGTACGTCCTAGCTCTGTATGACGTGTCGTAGCCGGTGCTGGTGTCGGTGGAGCCAGCAGCGTGGCTCAGGGCGCGGTGCTGCTGCAGGCCGGCCGCCCAGTCAGTACGTCCTTGCTCTGTATGACGTGTCGCAGCCGGTGCTGGCAGGCCGGCCGCCCGATCAGTACGTCCTAGCTCTGTATGACGTGTCGTAGCCGGTGCTGGTGTCGGTGGACGCCAGCAGCGTGGCTCAGGGCGCGGTGCTGCTGCAGGCCGGCCGCCCGGTCAGTACGTCTTAGCTCTGTATGACGTGTCACAGCAGAACACCTTATTTTGTTGCAATAGCTTTACCGCGGCAGTCTCCGAGTGTCACACGTCTTTTTTTTTTTTTATATGTAAGCCACCCTGGTATTAGAAGTTCACGCCTTATAGTTAAGTCACGGTATTTTTGCCCACACATGAATATCGACTTTGGTACTAGGTCGAAAACCTGGATACCTTGTCAACGTGTAAAGATACAACAACATACAAGAGTGAGCCAGCACTATTTACACAACATTCAGTGGAAAGATTCGCACATGTACACATCGATATAATCGGCCCATTGTTGCCTACATTGAGTGATGGCTACAAATACTGTGTTACAATAATAGACTGCTGTACACGATGGCCGGAAGCAACATCTGTGCAAGACATTCGGGTCTATACGACTATCAGGCGAACTGTCGAAAAAAATAAATAATGAAAATACGCTACGAGTAACGGAATACGATTAGATTAACCAGCTACGCGCCATGAAAGAACTGAAACCAACATTAGCTCCGCACGCAACCAAGCGCAGTATTTTTGGACACTCGGACTTGTCATCGTGCGATCACGTTTTCATAAGATGCGACGCAGTGAAGACACCACTCGCACCGGCACATGAAGGCCCGTTTCCTATACAGAAATGAAACAGAAAAGTTCTCCCGATAAAGTTACCGACTCGAGAAACTACTATAGCTATCGATCGATAGACTGAAACCAGCGTATATCATCGCCTCACCACTGCCGCATGACGACGTCCTAGCCCCGACCGCAATACCTCGCAGCATACGACACTACAAACTACTCGAAGTGACGAGGCGTCAAACCACCAATAGGCTTCGCTTGAGGGGGAGCACTGTAGCTACCCTAGCAACTAGCAACTAGCTGCTGCTAATTAATTAAGCTGTATCAATTTAATAAATAATTCTCTTTCTAATCTCCAGCCCTGATAGTTTAATTTCAATATCAATTGAGAAGCAGCTAAATACACCATAGCGCGTATTCCGTGCTCTCGAAATTTCTGGGCAACCCAATTGCATACAAGCAAAGTCCCCTAGTGCAAAGCTGAGCCCGAAGGGCAGCCAACTCCTCTGTCCACGGTATCGTATAGTAAACAGCATGTTATTAAACTCTCCACAAAACAATTAGAAAACAGTTCAAAACCGACCTGAAAATTTTAAAACTTGTTGAGTAAATAAAGGGAATCACATCCACTACATCATACACTGCAGCGAATTGCATCACAAATCTGTGGCAGCGGATATCATTTTGCAAGCAAGAGGAACATTGATTATCAAATTCACTTAATATCTTTAAATTCTCATAAGCCAATAATAATTTGAAATGTATTACTTCGTCATAACCTGGATAGAACAACTACTTTAGTACTTATATTAATCTATGAGAACCATTGACCTATATCAAGTTTATACAATAGAACTTAATGATGAGAACAACCAATCACGGATTGATAATTGATCAACTTAACCACAGACTAAGAAGATTATGTTCATAAAGTGCCAGCATTCAAAATAACATCAATCACAAATCATACATTGCAGCCACTGGAGCTGTCAATTATTTTCGTTCATAAATTAATATATACGTAATCTCGGCTCGATTTATTGTCTACTCTGCTGTTGGTTGCAAGAAATTACCCCTTTCTTTCCACCGGTTGTGAAAGTTTTTCATGGAAAATACTCGAAGAGTCAGTATCGTTTGGATTTTTCTCTCCTATCTAGGTGGAATGAGGGAGAGCCTTAACGTCCTTGTGAAGATGCGTTAGATTTACGACCATGTCGTCAGTATCGCCTGGATTTACCTCTCCTATCCTGGTGGGATGAGGGAGAACCTTTATGTAGTTGTGCAGATTCGTTACATTTACGACCGTGTGGTCAGTATCGTCTGGATTTACCTCACCTATCCTGGTGGGATGAGGGAGAACCTTTACGTACTTGTGCAGATTCGTTAGATTTACGACCGTGTGGTCAGTATCATCTGGATTTACCTCTCCTATCCTGGTGGGATGAGGGAGAACCTTTACGTACTTGTGCAGATGCGTTAGATTTACGACCGTTTGGTCAGTATAGTCTGGATTTACCTCTCCTATCCCGGTGGGATGAGGAAGAACCTTTACTTAGTTGTGCAAATTCGTTAGATTTTCGACCGTGCGGTCAGTATCGTCTGGATTTTCCTGTCCTATCCCAGTGGGATGAGGGAGAGCCTTTAAGTCCTTGTGAAGATTCGTTAAATTTACGACGGTGTGCCTGCTTACTTCCACGACCTCGAAAGGGCTTTCTAACATTATGATAAGTGATGGCATGAGGGAGGACTTTTACTTAACATGACCTTATTTAAAGGATCCTTGACAGAAGCTAAAATAACCTAATATTTGTCCAATCAGGATTGTCAAAGCTTTGTATAACTTTAAGAATTTCAGAATAATTATGAGGTGTTTTTGAAACTACAGATGTGGCTGTAGGTTTTGTGAATCCCAGATCGTTCAGATTATGTTCGTCGATTATAGGATCATCATTATAAGATGTCTAACCGAACAAGATTAAGATAAGATTCTTTAAAAATGCTAAATCTTAGATTAACTGTCCTATTATGCCGTAATTATGATTCCGCTTTCGATTCTGACGGTAACGGCGCGAACGCTTTTGACTAGAAGAATTACTCGAGCTTCTGATCCAGAACTACTAGACGAAGAACTACTCAAATTCGTCGTCCTTGAGATAGTTTGTACATATGAAGTACTAGTACTACATTGTTTTGATCACTTATTTTTAAACCACGATGCAAATAATAAATTTTGCTTACCAAAGGAAACTAAAAGGTAGATAAAAAACAATTCTAAAACGAACGTTAACAACGTTAAACTTATTTTGGAGCAGGTATAACAATTTATAAAAATTGAATTATAAATTATAACACGTTGCATTATAAATAACAATAGCCGTGCGAAATTTATCAAAGAAAACACATAGGCAAGTAAAATAATTAAGATAAAATGAACTCACCAATGTCAGCTTTAATCCGAAACAAGTTTTAGAAAGATAAATATGTACCTTCAGTAAACACTGTGTCTTCTCTGATATAGACAAGTTGTCAGGACAAGAACAACGACGTCAATGAGTCAAAATCCTAACGCATTCAGCATAGCTGCTACCTGTGTGGTGGTGGGGTAAAGAAAGAGAAGGCAATAGAGTAGGTATATGAAGGAAAGAACGTGCGAAAAAAGGACAGAACGATGGTATCTCTCTCAAGTATTATTAGGCTTCAAATTAACGGTCAAGTTATTTAATACGTGGTTTTCAAGATTAGTAATGATGTTAACTGTTGTTGCACGTTTTAAAGAAAATATTAAGCAGTATTTTGAGAAACAACATGTGACAACGAGAATATATTGGTTCCGTTTTCGAGAAGGTGGCAACGGTCCTATTAAATCTAAAGAAATACATTGGAATGGTCTTGAGCAAATTTTTGGTTTGCCCATCGGGCCGTAAGGTGCGTGATTGGAGTGTTTGTATGCTGAGCATGTTTCACAGTTAGTAATTAGTTTAGCTATATCTTTGAACATGCCTGGCCAGTAGTAGTGTAAAGATAGTTTTTTGTATGTTTTAAAGATTCCTAAGTGAGGTTCGCGTGGTGAAGCATGATTGCGTTTGATAAGGTTGTCCCTGAGTTCAGAACTGGGTACTTCCTTCCAGGCAAAGTCATCAGATAATGTAGTAGGACAGCTTGTATAGCGGAATAGTTTATTATTATGGATTGTGTAGTTTGGGTAGCTATCGGGTGTGTTGCGGCAACCAAGAAATATTTTATTATATTGTTCTTGTATTGGGTTAAGTGATGAGTTGTCAGTATTGATGGGGGCAATAGGAAATGTGTCTGAAGTAGGGTTTTTAGAACGGGAGAGTAGGTCCGGAACGACGTTGTCCTTTCCTTTTTTATGTTTTAGACTAAAGTTGAAGCAAGAAAGGCGAACTGTCCATCGAGCAAGACGTCCTGTGGGGTTGGAGAGATTTAAGAACCATTTCAATGCAGCATGATCTGTGTAGACTGTAAAGGGGCTTCCGTTATCAAGGTAGCAGCGCCAGTGTTCAAGGGCTGTTAGTACAGCTAGTGTTTCTCTTTCAGTGGTGGAGTAATTTTGTGCGTTTTAATTTAGTGATTTACTCATGTAGGCGATTACCACTTCTTTGTTATCGTTGGTTTGTGTTAACACAGCACCAACACCAAAGTTAGAGGCATCGCAATGTACTGAAAAAGGTAATTTAAAATCGGGGCAGGCCAAGACAGGTGTAGTTATGAGAGCTTCTTTTAGTTAATTGAAGGCTTTGTCAGCTTCAGGGTTCCGATGGAATTTTGGAGCGTTTTTACCTGAAGCAGTGAGTTTATTTAGTGGTGCTGCTATGGTGCTAAAGTGTGGTATAAATCTGCGGAACCAGCTGCAAGTACCTATGAATTTCCTCATTTCTTTACGACAGGTTGGTATAGGGAAGTCGAGGATTGCGTTAGTTTTGTTAGGATCTGCCCGCAGCCATGTTCATCTACGATGAAACCTAGATATTTTAGTTCTGGTCTGAAGAAATGACTTTTCTTGAAATTAATGGTAAGATTAGCGTAAGTTAGTTTTTCAAGGACTTTTAGTAATAAAGCTATGTGTTCTTCGAAGGTTTAGCTTATGATTATAATATCATCGAGGTAACAGAAGACTTTGTTATCAAATTCTGGTGTAAAGAGTTGGTCCATTAAGCGTTGTTGGGTAGCTGGAGCATTGGTTAAGCCAAATGGCATAACTACGAACTTGAACATGCCTCGGCCGGGTACGTAGAAGGCTGTTTTCTCTTGATCTTCTTTATTCAGAGGAATTTCCCAAAATGCCTTTGCGATATCGATGCTGGATAGGAATTTAGCGTTCCTAAGGTTGTCTAGAATTTCGTTCATGAGAGGTAAGCTGTAAGCATCTCGACGAGTTAAAGAATTTAGTTTCCTACTGTCTACGCAGAATCTCCATTCACCATTCTTTTTAGGGGTGATTATCACAGAGGAAAGCCAAGGACTTTCGCATGGTTCAATCACCTTCCATTGCAGCATCTTGTCTACTTCAGCACCCAAAGCTTTTTGTTTCTCCGGAGAAAGTCTATAGCAACGTTGCTTAAAAGGTAACGCATCTCCGGTGTCGATTCTGTGATAAATGAGGTGAGTGCGTCCCAGACTACCTTTCTCTTCGAAAGAAATTCCCGAGAACCGTTTTATGATATCATCAGCGATAGGTTTTTGTGTTAGTGATAGGTTGGTATATTGTTGTATATTGTGAGATTTTTCTATTGTTAAGCATGAGTTTTTTAGTGCAGAGGATAGTATGTGTGGTAAGAGATTAAATGATTTCCAAAAATCTATTCCTAAGATGAGAGAAGGATATACTTACGGAATAGCGTATGCTTTGATAAGGTTTGTGGAGTTGTTGAAGGTTATAGGAATAGTAAAGTATCCTAAGGATTTAATTTTTTGAGAACTTGCAGTTGCAATAGTTATAGCGTTTGATTTGTGTAATGTATAGCCTAATTTTATAAGTTCTAGGTGAGAATTGTTACCTAATATAGTGACGGAACTTCCGCTGTCAAGAAGACCAGCGAAGGGCATATTATTAATAAAGATTTTTATAAAAGGACGTTCAGAGTCTGCTTCAGTAAGGTAAAGTGTAGCTGTAGTCTTATAAAAGAGGAAAAAGTTACGAATAGTATCAAGCCATGCTTGCCAGTCTTGGTTATCTGGTGGTGGTTTAGTAGAGTTCAGGTCGCTTATTAGTTTTTTTGAACACTTAGGGCAATTAATAGTTTTGTAGTCTTTAAGGCCACATTTAAAACAAATTAAATATCTAGGTTTAGTACACGAAGTTAAGTTATGTCCGTGGATTCTACAACGAACGCAGAATAATTGTTCACTTGTGGACGCGTTTACTTGTTTAAAAGGGTGGAAATTTCTGTTAGGTATAAAGTTGTTAGATTTGTGAGGTGTAGTGTGGTGAAGTTGTTTAGAAGATGAAGGCAGTGATTTGTAATTAAATTCAGCCGCTACATTAGTAGTGTCCGGTTTAGGTTCTCTAAAATTTTTATCCTTGTCTAGTATTTTTTCATATCGTTGACAAGAGATTATTAAGCTATCCAAAGTTGTAAATTCATGTACAGCGATAAAGTTAGAGTAAGAAGGTCTAATATTTTTCATTATGATCTGTAATTGTTCTTGTTCGCAAATTTTTTTGTTAAGTCGAGCAAACATTCCAGACATTATCGCAACATAAACAGCCATGGATTCCGTTTCACCTTGCGTGCGGTGATGGATTGCTGCAAGTAGTTTAGCTTCGTAGTCAGGTATGTCGAAGTCTCTTATCAGGAATGTACTTAAGTTATCCCAAGTGAGGTCTGGGTGGCGTGCTCTTTGATAGCGGAACCAATGGAGAGCATTACCGGTAAAAAGTTCGAGTGAAAAGTTAAGTACAGTTTTTTTGTCAATGTGTCTTGCCGTACAGAAGTCTTCAATCTTCAAGAGAAAAGAGCGAGGGCATGAAGTGCCGTCAAAGGTAAATTTCTTTATTTCTTTAATATTATTGTAAGACTGAGGTTGGGGGTAGAGTGTTGGGGGTAGTGGAGGTGTTATTTGAGGTATAGTTGGTGATAGTTGAGGTGATGTTGGAGAAGGATTAGAATTTTGTGTAATAATGTTCGAAGCCGGGATGTTCTCTAAAGTGTCAGCGTTCACAAAAATAGTGTCCTCAAATTTTTTTAAGAATGATTGAAGCTTTTCTTGTATATATCTATTATACAAGAAAAGCTTTAATCGATATCGATATTCAATCGAGGGCGATATCTATTTCCATTCGTTCTAACCGTAGGTGTAGATGTGAAAAATAGACTTCGATTTTGGGTGCATATTTTAAATTGGTTTCAGAGAATGCCCCCATTTTATTGTGTAAGTAGTCAATAGTGACTTCCGCTTCTAAAATATATTGATCAATGGGTAAAGGTGAAGAAAATATTACAGGTTCATCTCTCATTAATCTACGTAGCTGGTTTTTTTGGCTGAGCACAGTTGAAGCTGGCTCTTCAAGACGAATTTTGATTTCATATTCGAGTTCTGGTTTATTAAGCAAGGTGCTTGGGAAAATTATTACATATTTCTTGCGGTTTGTAGTGGACTGTATTTTTTAATTATCTTTGGAAAAAGACCATAGGAGCTGGCGAACACTTAAAATAAGAACTCGATGTGATAACGCACCTGCAATAAAAAGACAAGAAGGTGGATAGGAATTCAAGCACTCACCGAAACCACGGCTCACGCGCACAAAATTATGAAACCTCTCCGTTTTCTATGATGACGTATTCACAAGAGTTTTAGTGTCCTTTTATAGATCACAGCACTGCACTATTTATATTAGTTTTTAATAAAGACGATTAAATTTTAAGCACACGCTGTTAATAGGTGGCCATATTCCTTTCAATAACTTCGGGGTTCGCACGCAGTAAGAGCGAGCGAGACGCTTGAATAAAGGTGGGAAGGGACAGATAGGTAATGTTGCTATCATCACATCATTGAGTTCTACAAATAATTAATTTAAAACCAAACATGCCCCCCGCCTTAAAGGTACCCCTTTAAAAGTAAAGAGTAACATATATACATACATACATGTATGAAAAATAAACATATAAAATTAAATAAACAGTAAAACGTATAAAATATATGCCTACTTAAGCTACATATAACTGGGGCACATAACTAAATAATAAAATATGTGCCCAATCTAACGTTAAACAGAAACAAATTAATCTCCCCTAATGCAAAGGCAGAGGAGAGAGCTTAACGACAGGTCGTCTGTACGTGTTACTCGAAGTTTTAACTTCTACTACTCGAGTAACACCATCTTTACCGGGAAATAATTTGGTTATGATACCCAAAGACCACTGTAGGGGCGGTGAGTTTTCCATGTTTACTAAAACAATTGTACCTACACTAGGAGGATTGGTAGCCGTATTCCACTTTTCGCGAGTTTGCAGTCTGTGAAGATACTCTAACTTAAAACGCTTCCAGAACGACTGAACAAGAGAGTCCATCAACGAAAAGCGAGTCAAGAGACTTGCTTGGTCGCCAGTAACATTAGGCGCAGGTATAAACGCTAGCGGTACAGTATGTAAAAAATGTGCAGGAGTTAGCGCTGAAGGCTCTGACGGATCACTGCTCAATATACTAAGAGGACGGCTATTCAGAACTGCCTCAATTTGATTTAAAACTGTAAGCATTTCCTCGTAGGTTAAAATTTGTTTCCCGATGACTCGAAACAAAAGTGATTTCACACTTTTTATGTTCGACTCCCAAATGCCGCCGAAATGGCTAGCAGTTGGCGGATTCATATGCCAAGTAATACGATGCTTAGCGAGTTCGTCTTTAAAACATTTATTATACTCGCTTTCGCTTAAGAATAAATGAAGTTCATTAAAATATGCCTTCGAGGCTACAAAATTCTTACCATTATCGCTGTATAAAAAGTTACACGGACCGCGACGGGATAAAAACCGTTTAAAAGCGTCGAGAAACGTCGCAGAGCTTAAATCGGAAGCAAGTTCCAAATGAATAGCCTTAGTGACTAAACAAATAAAAATACATAAATACGCCTTTTGACTATGTGTAACGTAGGTACAATTTTTAAACTTAATCGGCAACGCAACCTGAACCGGTATTTAGCCTCGACAGCGCGGGACGCGGGGAATACGCTCCACGGAGGGGTCTGAGCGAGCCAGCCGACATACCAGGCACAACGCGACAGAGACCGGAGTGTTTGTGACTAAATGCGTACGCGCTGAGTACTTGATCCTTAACTACTTACCTTGTCTAAGTTTATCTCGCAATGCAATAAATATAGTCAAATATAGTGTTTATTCCCATACTGGGAGCTAAGGCTGGATTAAGGAAGCTGCGTATAAAATACTAAGCTACATATGAAATACAGTCAGCCGCACTAATATACTAACGGATGATCAGTACGGTCATCGTCTATACTATACGACGGACTCAAGCGCTTGGACCAGGATTGGAACAGGGGAGTGTTGTTGGAGTTTCGTTGTCGAGTGCCAGTGAGAGACCTACCTACGACCCTGAATACCTTTTTTGTTATTTTTTTGTTAAGATACGTTAATATAGTCTTAAATACTCTATTTTTGTCATTTTATTTATATCTAACGTGACAAAATGGCGCCCACTCTTATAGTTTAAAGGTTTCTCACTGGTTTCTCTCTGCAACGTTCACTTCCATTAAATCTGATTTTATTTGGTGATTGGTGTGTGCATGTTACTATACTTATTGTAAAACGATGATAGTAATCACCAAGTTACGTGCTATTTAAGTTATTTAAATTTACATCCTTGCCACACCTTTGTATATCACATTTTTTTTTAAAGCTAACAACTGTAAAGCACGTAATTTGGTTTCCAAGTAAGTATCTTAATTTTCCTTGTGCAACTTGTTTTTTTTTTCCTTTCTTCTTATTCATTACTTTCTTTCACTGCATCGTTCTAGATCAAATCTGATTATTGTGACAGAACGGAAATAACTGCTTTGGTCATTATTTAGATTCTTCATTCTTAAGTTTTTTTTATTTCTTGTATTTTTTTTTATATTTGTTTTTTTTTTTATATTTACTAAGCACAACATACCCAATTTTTTTTAGAAATGGCTTATCCAATAAAATTTTTACACTTGCAAAAATCAGAATTACAATATGAGGTTACAATTAGGGGTGAGATCCCTGCTGGCACTGTTCTTGAATTGAGAAGGCAAGTATGTAAGCTCACACAAACTTATCCGTCTAACGATATTGCTGATTCTTGTCTTGATTTTGAAGAGGATATAAAGGGCGTAACAGACTCTTTTGCTAAAGTTAAAGTTAACATAGAAAATTTATCTTTAAATCTAGACGAAAACTTAGTTGATCGAACGCGCTCGATATTGCACCATATTTACCATAGAATAAATCGTATTGAGCAACCAGTAACTACAGAAGGTAAAGCAAAATTAAAAACAGTTCAGAAAATGTATGAAGATTTTAGTTGTCAATACTCTAAGATTACTAAACCAGAACTTCTTAGTTCCTCACCTGAAACTCTTCATGACACTGAAAATGCTAAGTACTTATCTAACTTAGACAATTTAAATATATCGGTGCAATGTGATCGCGGGCTTTCTTCTGAAATAACCAAACTAAAATTCGACGGAAAGTCTTGTGTAAGATCTTTTATACAGAAACTCCAAGAATTTCGTGCTGCCAAAAATATTTCGGATGAAAAATTATTTTCCTTCGCATACGAAATTTTTATCGGTGACGCTTTGCACTGGTACCGCGCTATTAAGACTGAAATAGATAGCTTTGCAATGCTTATTGATCGTCTTCGCAATGATTTTGATGTTTTCGATTATGATTACCGAATGATCTCCGAAATACGAAGTCGCACACAAGGCGAGGGAGAAAATATTATAGTATATTTTTCAATAATGAAAGGTATGTTTTCACGCGTCAATAAAATGTTGACAGAGAAAGATCAACTTGACATTTTACTACACAATATTCGCCCATGTTATGCCAATGTTCTCGCAAATTGTCCTAATGTTTCTACTATTAAAGAACTACAAAGCCTTTGTCGTAATTATGAGCAAGCGAAGTGCCGTTCTGATAATTTTAGAGAACCTTTTGCTTCATCTTCAAAAACCTTGGCTCCAGAGTTTGCTTATAATAATTCTTTGAAACCAACTCTTAAGAACTTTAATTATAAACCTTTTTCAAATAATCATAATGCAACTAAAAGTACCTCGAATCCTCCTTTTAACAATGTGCTAGCAATCTCTGGCTCTCAATTTTGCTATCGTTGCCGCGTCAACACCCACAGCATGAAAGAGTGTCAAGCGGAACGAGTGATTTTTTGTTTCAAGTGTGGTAAGAAAGGTTTTCGCTCCACAGAGTGCCCTGATTGTAATGAAACAAAAACCCTAAAAGAAACAAAAAACGAGTAACTGAAAATTGTAGCAAACCAACCTTTTCGTACATTTACTCGGAATGGATAAATTGGTTGCGTACACTAAAAAAATTTTTCTCTTCATACAACGTTGCTACAATTTTCACTCAAGTACCGAGAAATGATCCTCGCCCTTACGTTAAAATTAATATAAAAAATCGGGAAAACCTAGACATTAACGGTTTACTTGACTCTGGGTCTGTCATTAGTATCCTAGGCGCAAACTCTCACAAATTTATAATGCAGATTGGCTTTTCAATGCATAAAGATGAATTAATTTCTGTGAATGCTGCCGGTGGGCAAACCCTAAAATCCATGGGCTATTTATCTTTACCAATTGTATTTGATGAACAAACTCACTATATTAAATTCCATGTCATACCAGAAGTAAACTCAGTTCTAATATTAGGTGTTGACTTCTGGGACAAATTTAAGATTTTGCCTAAATACTTAAAGAATGTGAAATACATAGAGAATAATAATCCTCAGCTATTAAATTTATCGTTGGAACATCAAAGACCTGATCCAGTTTGCTATGAAAATTTAAAACCTTTCGAGAAGCCAATCGTTGAAAATATTGTTAACAAATATAGACAAATATCTTTTGAGGTACGTGGTTTAGGCAGAACTAACCTTATAACTCATTCTATTGACACTGGTGCTACAGAACCTATTCGACAAAGATACTACCGTATGTCCCCGGAAAAGCAAAGGATAATTTCTGAACAAGTTGATGAAATGCTAGCTCTTGATGTTATCGAGCCTTGTGAAAGTCCATGGTCATCACCAGTGTTAGTGGTAGGTAAAAAAGATGGCAAACCTAGATTTTGCTTAGACAGCAGAAAGTTAAACTCAGTCACTAAGAAAGATGCTTATTGCTTACCTTATATTTCTGAAATCCTCGACAACCTCAAAAATGCTAAATATCTTTCCAGCCTCGATCTTTCAAAGGCATTTTGGCAATTACCGATTTTTTCAGCGCACAAAGAAAAAACCGCTTTCTATGTACCCGGTCGCGGAACGTTCCAGTTCAAAGTAACAGCTTTTGGCCTATCTAATGCACCAGCTACTCAGCAACGTTTGGTGGATAAACTCTTTGGTCCGGAATTCGAACTGAAGGTTTTTGCCTATTTAGATGACATTATTATAATAAGCGAAACCTTTGAAGAACACGTCACGCTTTTAAACCGTGTATTTCATAACCTAAAAAACGCTAACTTAACTATTAACCTAGAAAAGTGTAGTTTTTTTCGAAATAAGCTTCGTTACTTGGGATACATTGTCGATTCTCAGGGACTAAGGACCGACCCAGAAAAGGTTGAAGCTATTTTAAACTATCCCACCCCGACAAATCGAAAGGAAGTAAAACGCTTTTTGGGTACCGCTTCTTGGTACAGACGATTTATTCCAAATTTTAGCACAATCGCCGGACCTCTTAACAGATTAACATCAACTAAAAAAAATTCTCCACCTTTTCAATGGTCCGGAGAAGCCAATGAATCGTTCTTAAAATTGAAATACCTCCTCACCAATTCTCCAGTTCTGGCTTGCCCAGATTTTAATAGTTTCTTTGAGGTCCACACTGATGCTAGCAATTTTGGCATAGGAGCTATGCTATCTCAGACCATAAATGGCACTGAACATCCCATTGCTTTTATGAGTAGGTCTCTGACTGGGCCAGAAAGAAATTATAGCGTCACTGAACGTGAAACTCTCGCTGTTTTAGTAGCCTTAGAACACTGGCGATGTTACTTAGAAAATGGCAAGATGTTTACCGTTTTTACAGACCATTCAGCTATAAAATGGTTTCTTTCGCTTTCAAACCCTACAGGAAGGTTAGCTAGATGGGGTGTAAGGCTATCTTCTTTTAATTTTGAAATAAAACATCGTCGTGGTAAGGATAACGTTGTCCCTGATTCTTTATCTAGGACACCTACCCTTGCTTTTATCTCAAGCTCTAATATCATTCCCCAAACTAAGGATTCTTGGTACTTAAAAATATTTGATGGTTGCCAAAAATCACCGACTTGTTTTCCTAATTACATCGTTAGAGATAACTGCCTCTATCGCTTCATGAAAAGCAAGTGTGTACTCACTTCTGAGTTCGATTGGAAAAAGGTTATTCCAGAGGAACAACGTCTTGAAGTTATAAAAGATAATCATTCCGAGCCCACTAGTGGACATTTTGGTATCTTTAAAACTTACAGACGATTGTTACTCCGATATTATTGGCCTAAAATGCACGCTGATGTTGTTAAATTCATAAATAACTGTGACACCTGCCTTGCCTATAAAATGCCTACTCATGGTGTACTAGGTGCCATGGGTAGACCCAAAGACTGTAGCAGACCTTTTCAAACCCTATCCATAGATCTAGTCGGCCCACTTCCCGCTTCTCGAAAACAACATTGCTATATATTTGTAGTCACCTGTTGTTTCTCCAAATATTGCATGATTTTCCCTCTACGAAGGGCTACTGCTGAATTAGTATCTAAACATTTGGAGGATAATGTTTTTTTAATCCACGGCGTACCTCAGACAATTATTCTTGACAATGGAGTTCAATTTACTAGTCGTGATATAGGTGATCTATTTAAAAGATACGCAGTCCCTAATGTCCATTACACCCCAAAATATACTCCTCAAATAAACACAGTTGAACGATACAACAAGACTATAGTAACTGCAATCTCCACATTCGTAAATGATGATCATCGCTCTTGGGACGTGCACTTACCAAAAATACAATTCGCGATGAATAATTCGGTAAATGAAGTTACTGGCTTCACTCCTGCTTTTCTAGTCCACGGAAGAGAATAAGTTACAAGTGGGACTCATTATGTTGAAAATGATATCCCAAATGAGTTAATTTTCCTTCCACGGAACACATATGCCGAAAACTTAGGTAATCTTGCAGAAATATTTGATAAAGTACAGTTTTCACTTTGGCAATCTCACCTCAAAAATATGAACCGATATAACTTAAGGCGTAAACATGCAGAATTCAATGAAGGAGATATTGTTTGGAAACATTGTTACTTCCAAAGTGACAAAGATGCTCGTTTCACTAAAAAACTTGCACCTAAATATTTAAAGTGTCGGGTAAAGGTAAAGAAATCGCCTTTGGTATATATTCTCGAAGATATGGCTGGGAATGATCTTGGCTCTTGGCATATCAAAGACCTAAAATTAGTTAGTGCTAGATGTTAGAGTTAGTCTTTTATTAATTCGGATTTTTGTAGGAAAAATCCTCCTCTTGGGAGAGGGGTACTGTAACGTAGGTACAATTTTTAAACTTAATCGGCAACGCAACCTGAACCGGTATTTAGCCTCGACAGCGCGGGACGCGGGGAATACGCTCCACGGAGGGGTCTGAGCGAGCCAGCCGACATACCAGGCACAACGCGACAGAGACCGGAGTGTTTGTGACTAAATGCGTACGCGCTGAGTACTTGATCCTTAACTACTTACCTTGTCTAAGTTTATCTCGCAATGCAATAAATATAGTCAAATATAGTGTTTATTCCCATACTGGGAGCTAAGGCTGGATTAAGGAAGCTGCGTATAAAATACTAAGCTACATATGAAATACAGTCAGCCGCACTAATATACTAACGGATGATCAGTACGGTCATCGTCTATACTATACGACGGACTCAAGCGCTTGGACCAGGATTGGAACAGGGGAGTGTTGTTGGAGTTTCGTTGTCGAGTGCCAGTGAGAGACCTACCTACGACCCTGAATACCTTTTTTGTTATTTTTTTGTTAAGATACGTTAATATAGTCTTAAATACTCTATTTTTGTCATTTTATTTATATCTAACGTGACATATGAACGCCACGTTTCCGAGTTAAAGTAATATATAAAGGGCCAGCGTAGTCAACTCCAGTGTGAAAAAATGCCTTAATAGATTCGTCAACACGACATTGAGGCAAATCAGCCATAACGGGAAAAAATTGTTTAGGTTTAACCCTAAAACATTTGATACAGTTATGAATGCGTTTTTTAATGGTACGCAAACCCGAAACAATCCAGTACCGTTGCCTTATAAGGGAAAGTAATAATTGTGGTCCAGCGTGGCAATGCTCACGATGGTAATAATCTATAATAAGTTCAACAATATGTCCCTTTTTTGGGAGCAAAATTGGATGTTTCTGAGAAAAATCTAATGAAGAATTTTCAAGACGGCCACCAACGCGTAAAACGCCATCCACTAAGAAAGGGGAAAGTTTTCGAAGTGCAGGTGAACACCTGCCCTTTTCTAGATTGTGAATGTCATTCGAAAATATATTGTTTTGTAGAGCTATTACTATAGTTTTTTCAGCTACTTCGATATCGTTAGCTGATATGACATCACTCCGGGGCAACTTTCTCAAAAATCTAAGAACATAAATAGTTGCTCGCAAAAGTTTTCTCCAGGACGAAAATTTTGTCGCCAATTGAAGAAGCAAATTATCGTCACTAACAGATGTTACTACATGAGATACTATTTTAGTCTCAGGCAAATCGTTAGCGTATGGAGAGAACGCTTTTACAGGCCAGTCAGAAATAGGCAAAGAAGCCCATGGCGGGCCTGATGTCCAAAATTGGTTGTTAATTATTTGTGAGGGAAGGAGCCCTCTTGAAATTAGATCAGCAGGATTTTCATTACCTGCGATATGAAACAACTTGCCAATAGACATTAGGGTTTGAAATTGAGAAATCCGATTAGCAACGAAAGTATTAAATCTGTGTGGGGAAGCACTTACCCAACACAGTGCAACAACTGAGTCGGAAAATATAAATACATTATCAATCTGATGACGTTTTACGATGGAATTATAAACATTATGAGTTAATTTCGCTAATAGGACTAGTGCGTTAAGCTCAAGGCGCGCCAAAGTTACCATCTTCGAAGGTGATGATACACGTGATTTAGAACATATTAAGGAAACAACGGGAGGGTGGTTTCCGTTTTGAACGTGTGAATATACAACACATCCATAAGCCTTTTCACTAGCATCAGCAAACGCGAGCAAGGAAACCTTAGAGGATTTTTTAATACCAATATGGCGGGAAAATCTCATTTGAGAAATTAGAGGTAATTCTGAAATATAACACTGCCACATTTTTATGATGTGTGCAGGCGGTTGTTCATCCCAGTCAATTTTAAGGAGCCAAAGTTCTTTAATTAACAACTTGGCAAATAAAATAACAGGGCCGACTAGACCTAGCACGTCATACAATCTAGCAGTTGCCGATAAAATAGCGCGTTTTGTACAAATAAGCTGCGGTTGAGAAATTAAAAAATAAAATTCGTCAGTTGATGGCATCCAACGTAGTCCCAGTATTTTAAAAACATTGTCATCATCGAAAGATATTGATTCTGGTTGCCTGTGAGAAACCGGTATTTGTTGTAAAAGTTCGGGAGAATTACTAGTCCACTTGACTAAGTCAAAACCTCCGGATTTGAACATTTGAATAGACTGCTGGGCTGTCTCTACAGCTTCCTTTAAGGAAGAAGCAGAGGAAGCCAGGTCATCCATGTAAATATCTCTCTCCAGGGTAGCAGCTGCCAATGGAAACCTATCCTTTTCACGAGCTGCAAGCTCGCGAAGAGTTCGCATTGCCAAAAATGGAGATGAGCGTAGTCCAAACGTGACCCGTGTGAACTCATACGTATCTAGGGTATCGCCTGGGGAAAAACGGTATAAAATCCGTTGAAACTTGCGGTGTTCGGGATTAA
This sequence comes from Stenoptilia bipunctidactyla, assembly GCA_944452665.1. NCBI lineage: Eukaryota > Metazoa > Arthropoda > Insecta > Lepidoptera > Pterophoridae > Stenoptilia > Stenoptilia bipunctidactyla. The sequence continues at coordinate 20,827,376 of OX101731.1, read as the reverse complement.
GTTCAATACACAAATACATTTGCCTAATATCGGCAAAAAATACAATAGAAAAATATCGTACATTTAATAAAATATAAAAGATTTCAGTCTGTAAGTTACAGCCTGAGTGAAGGATATCGTTCAAGGATACATTGGAATCAGTAGCAGCGCTACCGTCGAGAACAATACGAAGTCGAGTAGTTGACTTATCGTCTCGTATAACTGGGTGATGGGGAAGGTAAAAACCTGGCAACGAAAGAGACTCATCGTCCTGTGATAATTTACGAAGTATTCCTTGTGAAATATAATCTTGAATAACTTCGTTATATTTTAAACGAAGATCTGGGTATTTGTTGAACCTTCTTTCTAAAAGATTAAATCGGCGTTTGGCAACATAATATGAATTACCTAGTTTTTCCGGACTGTCCTTAAAAGGAAGAGATACAGTAAATGAACCATCTTCGTTACGAATAGTAGTATTCGAATAATAGGTTTCACATTCCTGCTCATCCTTACTTAAAAACTTCGTTTCAGGACATTCCTCTACGGCCCAAAACCTTTGTAAAGTACGGTCTAAGGGTTCGCAATGGAAACTACACAAGGCGAGAGAAGTCACAATTGATTGATAAGCAAGCGGCGCTTCACCCATTAGTATATATCCTAACGTGGTATGCAAGGCGGAGGGATTATTATCGTCAACAACTACCGTGTCCGATAATAATATTTTACAAAATAAATTTACGCCTAATAGTAGATCAATAGGACCGGGACGCGAAAACTCACCATCAGCTAGCTGTAGGTTTGTAATAAAATCAGATAACGCAGCCTTGTTGACTGGAGTATCAGGTAGTTGAGATGTAATTTTTCCAATTACCAACGGCCTAATGTTATATTTTGGGTCATCATCAAAACGAGAAGAAAATCTCACGGACGTAACACCGTGAATTTTTTGCGGGTAACCTCCTAAACCTTGCACTTCCTTGAAACGGTTTTCTTTAGACACCGGCAATGACAAGCGTTGACAACATTCTAAAGATATATAATCACTCTGAGAGCCGGGATCAACTAAGCATCTCAATAAGTGTTGGCGGTTGTGTTTGTCAAACACCTTTATCTTAGCAGTACCTAACAACGTCACAGTAGCGAGGCCGAGTGGATCTTCCGACATGGCACAAAAGGATGCGTGGTTAGCATTACTATGCGGGATAGGAAATGCAATACTCGGGGCGCCAGAACACTCCGGGCGGGCGGTAGCGATTGACTCTATTTGTGAGTCACAAACAATTAAATTCGCGGGTGCTGGCTGAACACTATGGTCAGCAGCAGAAGAGTTAACGTTAGCGGTCATAGCAATATTGCATTGTTGTTTATTTAGCGGGCCAAAATGCAAAAATGAATGATGTCTAAGAGAACAGTGAGTACAGTTGCGATTAGAAGTGCATACCGGAGTTTTGTGTTTTACGCTTAAACAATTATGACAATATGACTGCCCCTTCATAAAATTATATCTCTCCTTGGGGGTCATTTTCATAAAAACCGTACAATTAAATAAGTGTTCATGAAAGGGATGCTTACACAAAGTACAATTAGAACCAGAAATCAATTTATTTTCAGTATTAACAAATGTTTTTGTTGACGGTACTGGATTTTTATTCCGAATTTTAAACTGTACATGGTCGGAACCCTTTACCTCAGTACGAGACAAAACTTTTGTTTGTTCTCTCAAAAACTCGAGTAAGTGACTGTACTTGGGTATTATTTCTTTCCTGTAAGTTATTTCAAAAAGTTTAACTGTGTCGCGATCTAATCTCTGTAGTGCGAGATGTTAAAACACAAAATCTAACAGGTCATCGATTTTTAATTGCTTAAGAGCTTCGACCGATGAATTAAAATTATTTATAAAAGAATCTAAGCCGGTAGCACTATTTAAAGACAGAGGCTTGAACTCTAACAGCTGATTTAGGTAAGCACAAGCCAATGATCTCGGGTCATCGAATTTTGTTATAAGAGAATCCCAAATTAGAGCATAATTCTCAGCCGTAGGTGGGAGCCCTGCGCAAACATTCGACGCTTTGCCCGACAATTTGCCTACCAAATAAAATATTTTTTCACTATCATTTAGCGAAGGGTTCTCATGGACCATGCTCTTGAACTGAGCATAAAACAATGGCCACTTCTTGACATCACCATCAAAAGAGATAAGATCTATCGGAGGAAGCCTATGATTGGGTTTTATGTTTAAAACGTTTGAGGAAACCTGTTGTGAATCTTGCGAGTTACATTTTAAGTCAGATATTACCCCCTTAACGTAGCAATATAAATCTTCAAAAGCCAACCATGAATTATAATTAATTTTGTACTTAGGAATTACTTTCAAAGCCAGTGTATTATAATCATCAATTATTTTCTCAAATTTAGAATGAATTTCATCGACGGTAGCAACCCGAACCAAGAATAAGTCGCGATTGCTATCAGCTGACTTTGCTAAATCGTAAAGTTGCTGCATACGTTGAAAGTAAATATCTCGTTTTGACCTCAAAACTGATAATTCTGGTTGCTCCTCACATTCCTCAAAGGTTTCTTCCTCTTTAGATTTAGGCATTTTAAAAACAAAAATATATGTAAAACAACAATAAGTTTACTTAAACTCGTAAACGGTTTATGCTACTGAAACAAAAAGTAAGGAAACTCCGTTCAAAATAGAGTGCCTATATGTAAATTTTAAAAATATACCTAACAGTTATCAAAATTAATCAGTAGGCACCTATACCTACAAAAAAGCACACCTACCTAGGATATTAATGAAAAAAATATTCCTTCGCGGGTTTCGTTAAGTGAAAGTAAAAATATCCACCTAACTTAAACAACACCTGGACTCTTCGTTCGCGGATATCGATAGGTAAAATACCTACGACAAAATATAAGAAATGGAATTAATTCGTTCGCGGTAAGAATAACTTTGTTCGCGGGGGTCGCTAAGTAGATAAATCAATGCTACTTAACTTAGAAACTCCTTGACTATGCGTTCGCGGATATCGATAGGTAAATATACCTACGACAAAAAATAAGAAACCAAATTAATTCGTTCGCGGGAAAAATAACTACGTTCCTCACACCTAACTCAAATAACACCTCCTCACGTTCGCGGGTTTAGAAAACTATATAATAGCGGTTTAAAAGTAATAAATATTAGCGGTGTTTAGCCTTTATAACAAACTAAAGCAAAAAATGGTTGGTTGAAAAGAATATTCGACAAAATATCTTGCCTTATAGGCCGAGTCGGGCCGAGTCGAGCCGAGGAGACCCGAAGTTAAATGAATTCTAGAAGCTACGATCTCGGCGGCTGAGCGTGTGCAAATTTCAAACTACCTACTATTTGTTTTTACAAATAAAAACCAAGTATTTTATTTGCAAATGAGTGGAATAAACCAAGAAATATTTAGTAGGTATATACCTAAACTGATTATGACGAATATATAGCAATATGGAATAGCTCACGACACCGTAGTATCTTTGCGGGTTAGAAGAAGAAGAAAAGGTCGCCTATTATAAAGGACAAACAATTTCTTGATATACGGCTTTATGAAACCTATAACCTAAACTGCATAATATTCTAGTCTACTCAGTAAAACCAAATTAATTTTAAGAATGAATGATACTTATAATTGATATGTACCTATATGAATACAAATATTGTATAGGCCTATGTATATGACATTTTAGATGACGGCAAGTTTAACCTAACAAAATTGCATACAATATCAATATAAAATATAATAAATATATAGGTTTACTAATAGGTATATAAATACATAAGGTACCTTTAAGGAATACGTGGGTATAAAAAGTACAGTGCCACTTATTTGACTGTTAAGAGATTTACAAAATAAATCGAATTTGATCATTAAATATATATTTTGAAACTGTGATTAAAAATGTGAAACGTATTTAATCAATTATTGCGAATTAATAAGGAAACAAAAAACTATTATTCGAATCGTAGGAACAAAAATTATGATCCGAATCGAAGGGCCAAAAAATATGCTTGGGAAAATTATTACATATTTCTTGCGGTTTGTAGTGGACTGTATTTTTTAATTATCTTTGGAAAAAGACCATAGGAGCTGGCGAACACTTAAAATAAGAACTCGATGTGATAACGCACCTGCAATAAAAAGACAAGAAGGTGGATAGGAATTCAAGCACTCACCGAAACCACGGCTCACGCGCACAAAATTATGAAACCTCTCCGTTTTCTATGATGACGTATTCACAAGAGTTTTAGTGTCCTTTTATAGATCACAGCACTGCACTATTTATATTAGTTTTTAATAAAGACGATTAAATTTTAAGCACACGCTGTTAATAGGTGGCCATATTCCTTTCAATAACTTCGGGGTTCGCACGCAGTAAGAGCGAGCGAGACGCTTGAATAAAGGTGGGAAAGGGACAGATAGGTAATGTTGCTATCATCACATCATTGAGTTCTACAAATAATTAATTTAAAACCAAACACAAGGTAAAATCAAATTGTTTATCCATGATAGAGTAGTAGTAGTATTAAGTAGTTTTAGTATAGTTAAATATTATGTTACAAGCTTGAGTGCCTATAATGTAGGTATAGGATTATATTAGTGTAAGTGTATATAATAAAAATAAAAATAAATAAGTGTTGAGAAAAGACAAGGGCTATTTATAGTCTTAAGGTAGAGTGTTATATAATCCGGAAAATCGTAAAACATATTTAAGTTGTCGAAATAACATTGGAAAAAGAATTGTTTATACTAGAGGTAAGTATAGTTGTTTTACATTTAAATTACGTAATTTGCCAAAGTAATTTCAGGAAAAAGGAAAAATGTTTTACTTAGATGTTTATACTTAGAGTTGTTTTAGAATTTGGAAAATATCAGCCGGTGTAGTGTAATAGTGTTGGGACTTTAGATAAAGCAAATGACTAACTATAAATACCTTGAGGGTCTTCTTTCGTTGGGCGCCAAACTGTCGCGAAGCGCCGAATTCCCTGAAGGGGGTCCGTCGCTCGCAGTTCAAAAGGGTACTGAAGTGGAAGAAAACTATTTAATAACACTTAAAAAACTTTAATTTTTATTTACAAAGGGAGAAAGGCACTTAAAGTCACTATAGCACTGTGGAAAATGTTTGATTAAGACGTTCGGAGCTAGCGGCCTTCGGCCGCAGTAGACGCCGTAGGAGACCGCGGCTCACAGCCGCGGTAGTGGCGGAGGCAGCCACCAACAACCGCTAAGTTAGCGACAGGGAGGCCGCTCACAGCGGTAGGAACCACCGCGAGGGTTGTAGAGCACGGCTGCAGCCGTGAAGAGCGCCGAGCAGAGCGGGGCGCCTCAGGTGGAGGCAGGACGTCATCGCCAGGGAGGGCCGGCGGCTTTTCCCGGATCGGTCAGTCGTCCACCAGCGTTCTCTCACGATCTTTTCTCTTTTTCCCACTCCTCACATGTCTCCTCCGCGGACCTCTTTTCTTTTTCTCCTCTGCCTGACGTTGTCAAAATCCTTGACATGTCATTTCTTTTTTTTATGACACTTCGGCCAGTACATCAGTAAAGAGTTCCAATAGCTCAGACGGAGATATAAAATAAACAATCATAAAATATTTACAAACTAAATATACAATTTAAGGAAAAATATAAAACAAATCTGCTAAAAAGTAAGTACAGTAATTAAGTATAACATTTTAAACTCTCTAACAGGAGCACATTCAAAAAACATATGAAGTCAGAACTTCTTAGTGTACAGAGTGTCTTTTACTAGCAGTTGGTGTCTGAGCCTCGAGCCTTTTAGCCTAAACTAAGTGGCTTTACTATTTTTTCTAACATTTTAGTGTCTTTAACTTTTTAACTTTTTAATTTTTATCTCAATATTTAATATCTTATTTACTATTTATTGATAATTAAGTATGTTATATACCTACTTATCTATGATAAAATTCTTTAAATATTTACGTACATATATTTTCTTATTTTATTGAGTTATATTTACATGGAATTCTGCACAACAATTCTAACAATTCTGCACAATAATTTGTTTTGTTTTTTTTTCTTTTTCTATTCTTATTTTTGTATTAAATTAAACTAGTTTGTAAGTTTACATTTATGTCTTGTGCTAATTGTTGTGAATAAACTTTTCATTCATTCATTCAATTTGGCTTTTGTTTTGTACCTACCATTAGGTATATTCCAATCACATTTTTAACTATCTTGCTCATGACATGTAAAGCATATGCTTGCAAATGCAGAATAAACTACAAATTTAAAGTCTGTATAGACTCGGTAAAGAAGAGGTTAATCACTTAAGGGCAGTGCAGGCTGTAGAGGGTAACTCATGCTGCTTTAATATCAACTACTTTTTTCAATATTGAAATTCTTGTCCTCATGATCTGACGTTGTTTTCCTTTCATAATATCTGACTATATTAAATGTTTCTTCATCTGCTTTTGTAGTAATGTTCTTAGTTTTTTATACTTCTATGTTCTTATTTCATACTAGATCCACTAAGTGAGCGACCGACGCGCTGCGGCGCGCCACCGCGCTCAAAGGACATTTTAAAAAATGTACGCTAAGCGAATTCTGTTTTTCAGTCTACGAGTGTAGCGTTCGGGTTAATTCCAAACGCGATAAGATTATAAGGGCTTGTTCATACCTTTTTATTGTCGTTTGAATTGGAAGTTCCATAGTATTGTCCTAATGTGCATGGTGTTGTGTAGGAGCGGAACACCGCGGAGCACCAGATAGCGATGCTGCGTGACGACCTCGCGCACACCAAGGAGGCGCTCGCTGAGTGCCAGCGCAGGGAGGCCCAGCTCACCAGCTTCAGGTATAGTTGATAGTGTGCGTACCCGACAGAGCGGTCAGTAGCGAGCGAGCCATCGTATACGGTGTCACTCACACAACTAAGGCCGCCGCGCTCTCGTAGATTGCAACTTGCAAGATTTATACGTAATTATAAAACGCTCTCACCTGAGCCGCAACTTTAACTGGATATACGTGTCAAGCAACATAACGACCGCTGTCATGTGGCGATGGGGTTACAGTGTTTGCCTCAAAACTCCAGTGGTCGAGAGTTTGTTCCCCGCATAATACAATTATTTATTACTTGTAACATGTTAAGCAAGAGCTTAAATTAATTTTAGGATTGAGAGGGTTAGAACTATCTCGGATTTGAGGGCTTCTGTGGTTGTATAGGTCGAGCACTCGACTGCTTTGTTGAGATTTTAAATTCACACCCAGCCGAGTCATTTCCGCGGACTAATTTATTAAAAGATGTTAAATCTTACAAGTTCTGCGGATTGTGAATAATAATATAATACATAGGTATCTAAATTATGCCTTTGATTTGATCAATACAAAAAACCATAGCTCTCTTTAATACCTAATAACATATAGCTGTAGTACAATCTACCTGCAGCTGTCAAAAACGGAGTGTTTTTTATTTTTAAAAATATTTCTCTGAATAAAGTTCACTACCCTCGAAAGTGAGAGCTATACATTTCTCCATTCTACAGCTCGACTAATTTAATCGAATGTTTCTGATCTTTTAAACCAACAATACACGTGACAGGAATTCGATAGCCAAGCTGTTGGGCATCCTCGTGCCGACGTCGGTGGCGGACTTCGAGATGGTGTCTCGGCTGCAGAAGCTGCTGGACGCGCACCACGACTTCACGCTGGTGTCGCGGCGGTACGACGACCCCGCGCTGCGCGCCGCCTCGCGCTCGCCGCCGCCCGACCGCTGCCGCACGCGCACGCCCGACCGGTCAGACTCTCATGTGTTTATACCATGTAACACAGGCCTGTTTTATAGCTGAGCCTTAGCCTTTTTGTTTACTACGTATTATTCTTGTTTAATTTTATTTTGTCTGTAACTATGTATAATATAACGTAGCTATAATATATTTATATGTAACTGGCTGTATGTAAACAAATAAAGATTTCTTATTACTATTATTATAGTCAACGCCCAATTTTTTTTACACAATAAGTATAATTTATAAAAAAGATTTTTGCAAAAAAGGCATTTTTTTTAAGTTTTTTTTTCATATTAATTAAAATTAAATTAAAACTAGCATAAGATTTAATTAAAATTTATAAGTAAATTAATATATTCACTAACATATTAAGCAGAGCATGGTCACTCTAAATTATAAATGAATACTAAAAAAAAATGACGGACATAGACTACTACAAAACGTCATGATGTATCTATTTACATATAATAAAATGGTAGGAAAGTCAAAACTGTACATTGAATATTTTTTTAAAAGAATACTTGGGGTATGATCTACAATCGAAACAGAAACAAAAAATATAGTTTTTAGAATTTTTGTCTGTTTGTCTGTTTGTCTTTCCGGGATAAACTCAAAAAGTACTGCATGGATTTACTTCAAATTTGGCATGAAGATAGTTAAGAAGTCGGGTCAACATATAGGCTACATATTATCACGCTAGCAGTGTTATAATCGTAGGTGCGTTTGGTGCTGCATAGCGTTCACGCAGACGACGTCGCGGGCAGCAGCTAGTAATAAATAAAATGAAATACCTAGACAATCACCCCAACTACATGGCCTTGAAGTAAGCGAAGCTTGTGTTATGAGATATCAGATACCATGTAGCGAAGTACGAGAAACCTAGAATATAAATACATAATATAGATAATACAAGGAAATTAATATATACACTAACATAATCAGCATGGCCACTCTTAATTACGAATGAATACCATTAAAAATAAAAACGACCATGCGCCACAACAAAATATCTTGTAGTACTACGTCGTAGTATTATCAAACGTTATCAATAGAATGCCGCGTCGTGCGTAGGGTGTTCGTCAACAGCGTAAAAACAAATAGTTTTTACGCTGTTGACGTAGAATAGACCACAAACAATAGACCACAAGTTTGTGGTCTCGTTTCTTTATTTTTTTACAGAGCGATACTAAAATAAATATGCAGGAACGATTGTATCACAAAACATATTATTCCAAATTTCCCGATGACAAAAATAGCCCTGGATTTAAACGCAATAATCTATATAGAACCTTAAATAATGTATACAACTAAATAGCCACACGCTCATGAAGGTACTAGCTTGTCACGTGGCACAAAGCGCCCAGTATACAAGCAGGTACCTGAAACTTACAATTTTATTGATAATATGTTTTTGATTATTTGAACGAAAATATTATACCCGTATACTAAGTTTTGCATAAACAAATAATAACGTAGTATACGTATTTATTTTCTAGATTCCCCCTAGTTCACTATGTGGTATCCGATATCACAAGCTTTGCTTAGTTTGGGGCCATGCAGTTAGTGTGACTGTCTCAATTGTATTTACTCTTTAGTATAAGCAAACTTTATTTATGCCATTAATTTAATTAATGAAATCATTTGTTTGCCAATAATACGCTGTAAATAACAGTTTTGTTGTTGTAAATTTTAGAAAACCTTTTAGAAAATTTTTGCACCTTTATAAAGGTTTGGGAAATATAAAAAGGTAAGTAGGGAAGTACTACATAATGTAAAAAACACATAAAATCCTTGTATATTTTTCTCTCATCAGTTATGCTTTTCTTTTTTCCTTTTGTGTTCGTGCACAAATTGATCAAAATATATAAAACATCTCAATTTATGAAGTCACTACTTAATTGGCTGATGGTTTAGTAATAGCGCAATTAAGACAAGCAAAATCTGTAAATAAGAGAAAAAGGTGGAGTGTTTTTGCGGAAGCCGCATGATTACACTTTTAAGATGGAATGTGTTTTAATGGTGAATAAACCTGCTTTTTTCTTCAATCTGACCCAATGGCAGGCATGTGAAGATGAAGCCAAAGAGATGAAAAAACTGGCTCTTTGCATAGAATCGATGGAAAAGGTTCTGCAAGCTCATTTAATAACTCTCCGGTGACATTCAACAATCCCGATCAGTTTAACTATTTTATTTCTCATCAAATATTTAACATACATTGCCTTCTATGCCAGAGGTCCTGGGTTCGAATCCCGGCGGCTATCGGTGTGATGAACACAGATATTCGCCGTCAAGTCATGGATGTTTATATGTCTATTTAAGTTTATTCTAATAAAATATATGTATTTATTCAATATGTATGTTTATATATTTCTTATCTAGTATCCACAGCACAAGTTCTTTAAGAAACTTAATTTGGGCTAGATAATGTTGTGTGAGTGTCAGAAATATTTATTTATTTATTATTTAAAATGACTTTGGGATATTATTGCGATCTCTTAAAAGTCAAAATGGTATTCTCGTAACACTTTTTTATATGGACCTTCGAATTGGCCTTCTGTTTAAATTCTTTTTTTTTTTATCAATTACCTATTGAAGTATAATGTGAGTTTCCCGGGCAGGTCCCTCCGCTACGACGACTCGGGCTACGCGGACCCCGGCTGCGGCTACGACGACGATGACCTCTACAAACGTCATCACTTGTGACCCTCGCGACGACGCCAGAGGCTCTGAACTGCCCTGGAGTGGGACGACTTTATCCTCCCAATGACGGGTTAAACTATAGACATTTTATAAAATAAGTTTATAGGTTAAAATTTATTTGTGTCGTAAACTCTTTAATCTCGAAGAGGAGACAGTTCTAGTCAGTGTTTTTGTTACTTGGCGTTCTTTTGTTTCCGGGTGAAATGTAATCTTTCATCCCCAGTGATGTGGGATGTATATACTATAGTATTGTACGTTATATTACTGTTGTAGACTAAATGAAGAGCGTTGATACTTGTTACATTAGTTGTATAGCATTTCAGCTCAAGCATTAGGTAATGTTTTTTGAAAGTATATCTAGACTAAACTACAACAAAGCTTGAAACTAATGACCCTCTTAATATCGGCGACATAGTGTATAATGCAAGAATAAACATTTTAGTTGTAAATGACCATTTTGCAAAATTTCTTGAATCTAAGTATTTATATTAAAAATATTGTTTGAATTAATCAAAAAAAATTAATGTATTAAATGTTACAATGTAGTTGGAATTTTTGAGTTCAGTGTACGTTAATCCTGTCTTTACCATACTTACTAAATTAAAGGTTATTGAAAATCTACGAACATCAAGTTAATAAATGTTAGTTAGCTAACGTGTATAGAGCTTGTAAACTGACAATTAATTAAAATAGTGTATTTGATCCCACCAGTAGTGGTCTAATGCTCCTGTGCAAAATTTTGGCTGTATTGTATATAAGGTAATTGTACGTAGTAATAAAAGTATCTACGTAGCATGGTAGCAAAAGTCGTTACTTTTATCAGATATATAAATAGCCTATCGGTACCTAACGCCTAGTCAATGAGAGTTAATATTAAGACACGACGAGATATTGAGGTTTAACAGTGTTTATTCTTAACTGAAATACTTATGCAGCCATCTTACTGGTCCTAGATACTTAATATCAGTTGATGTGCCTACCTAAATAATACCTAAAATGGTTGATACTTATTTATACAACTAAAAATACCGTAGGAATCATTGACATTAAAAATAGTTTCGGAGTCAGGGTTCCATACTAACTTTAAGGCTAGATGGCGCTGTATGATTATATGTCCAACCAAATCAACCCTTCGTGACTTGGATAACTTCATAATGTATTGTATGAGCAATGAATAAATGATAAGGTATTGTTAAAACGAACTTTCTCGCTGGCCACCATCTGATTGGCCACCACTGGAGGACAATCAAGTGGTGGCCACCGCTAATTATTGTTATTAAAATAGTATTGTAATTAGCAACTTTGTTACAAATTATTTTTTGATCATTGCATTCTTATACAAAATTATACAAGTTTAAAAATAATCGAATAAGTATGTTAATAATGCGGATATTTTTTTTTATTTTGAAATGAAAACTGAACTATACCGATGGTGAATATTTTTATGCAACATTTATGTAATTAGCCAAAATGTCATCCAAAATGTGTAGATATAATAAATAAAAAAAAATAGTTTAAATAATCTTCCAAACTTAGTAAAGAGCATTTATTAGCACTTCATTATTGTTATTATGTCAGAATTCATTCCCATAGTTTGTAGTTCTTTGTCAGCTTTCTATCATTCGGCTTATAAAATAATAGCTACGAATAAAATGTATGTTTGTAGTGCAAATAAGCATGTTTTACCTTGCGTTTGTTGAATAAATTTACCTAAGTATATTTAAATTTAAGTAAGTATATTTAGGAAGATGTTTTTAACTTTCCTATTACTGTGTTTTTTTCGTGTGTTTTTGCGCAACAAACTCCTAACTTTCTGCACACATGGGGTTGGGTCAGAGAAGCCAAGTGTTTAAAGTTTAAAAAAAATATAAAAATATTGCTAGGTACCTATTTATGTCACGTAGAATTAGCAGTAAGTATTATGTTTCATGTAAATACAAATTATCAATAAAAAACTGTAAATTTTTTTTCTGTGTTTTTAATTTATCTATAACACTTTTATGTGTTTCCTCTATTAACGGTGGAAATAATTACATGTATCAGCAAATTGTCAGTATCAAAGAGGATATTTGGCAAGATGCTTATTTTATGGCCGTGTAGGTCGGGTCGGTTTAATAAACTAACTGGATAAGCGTTTACAAACTCGAACCCAGTGACTAATCCGAGCGAACCCTGCTTGGTGGTCCTTCCACATTTTGATGCCAAACCCAAAAACGTTTGTTATGTTACCATCTTTCATCTGAGACAAGAACTAAGGCGATACTGGTGACGAGAGACGCGAGCCGCTAAACTATCCATTAGAATATTGATATACTTGGTTAAAACAGAGGGTAGTTGTATTTTTGAACTATTAATTTACAACTATTTAATGCTAAACATTTCGGTTCGAATTTTTGAGACGAGTGTCGTGTAGAATAGAGCCTATTAGAAGATAACGAGAAAATAAGTTCCCAATTTTAATTGTAAAAGATGTTTTTTAAAGTGGCATTCCTAGTGTTCTTTATCAACTGCGGTGAGTGACAAATTTGTTTATAATTACAATATAGTTTAACATATTCATTATGTCTCGTGGTCGTAAAATATCGTTAGCAGTCATGCTGATGGTAGCTGATTGTCTATTAGTTAGTTTCATTAGGCATGATAATGATATTTTTAGTAAGTGAAAAGCATTTTAAAATTGGTTTACTTTATTTAAGCCTTTATTTAAAGGGCTGTCAATCAAGGTATCGTCAGGCAGTAGTTCATTGAAAAAAAAAATACGAACACAATTTTGACACGGTATTTTTTACTCCAATTCAAATAATTATACGAACTACCCATCTTATATTTTGTTCACCATCATCACGACTAATGAGCCCACTGCAGGGCTATGAGTCTCTCCCCTGGGTGACGAGGAGGTATAGGCCATAATCCACCAAGCTTGCCCAGTGCTTGGTGGTGGATGTTAGAATTTTTAGGGCGCCGAAAATGGCTTCTGACAAACCCTAACGACTACTGTATACACGTATACAGCACCCGGGACTGACTGCTTAACGTGCCCTCCGAAGCACGGAAGTCGCCGTGAGAAATGAATGTTAGGCGGTCACCCATCAACGTACCGACCGCGCCGAACGTTGCTTGATCTGTGATATCGTTTGGTACACATAGTAACCAAGGCGCCACGGCAAATTCGTTTATATTTTGTTATCTGTGCCTAAACCCGCGTTTGACCTCAATCTCACGTGGTGGAAAGTTTAGATGAGGTCAAAAATGAGAGCATGCGAGGTTAGGAAAGAACTGGCCCGTCCTATAACATTGCCGGAACACATCAGCGCCGGAGCAGGGAAATTTGGCAGCAGATGTTATATGAACGGTGGTCGCTAGCCAGTTCATATAACACTGAAGAGGTCCTTCCAAGCGGCGTCTCTCGCATAAATCGCATTTTATTACACACTTAGGGCAGGGCCAACGGCAGTCGGGTTATTCTTAGCCAACCCTGCGCGGCTGAAAAGAACCAGAAAAAGTCAGCGAATGACAAGAATACCAAATAATGTTCGAATTTAAACACAAGAAAATTCATATAGGTGGTTTTATATGTGGTGGTTTTATATGAATAAAAATGTACTTTATATGCACACATATGTTAAAGACAATTCTTATTACTTACTTTTTAATTTTTTAGTGTTGTTCAAACTTGACTTCAAGCTTATCTTATGTTAAGTGACGATAAATTTTAATATAGAACATGCAGAATTAACAAGAGAATGTTATAAAAAACAGGCTTGGAAGCAAGGCTTTATTATGTTGTAGGTACTCAGGCGGGCCAGGCGCCGAAACCTTTAGGGCACTCTTATCCTGAACTGGTTGGAATGTCGGGGTGCCTTTAAGAAATCGCTTAAAGCGACAAGGTTGCCCAAATTGTCTGTCTATTGATTACTATTTTAATTTTAATTTTGATGGCTAGGTGTTAATTTAAAATATACCTTCTTATTATTATAAGTTGTTTAAAGTAATAACAGTATAAAGGTTTACCTATAGCTAGGATGTAAAATAATAAAAATAATATTTAAATTAGTTCAGGATCACCTTTATAGTGGTACCCAATACGCGGTAAGTTCATCTTAAAACTCTCAGTCGTAAATACAGGGTGTCTGGTGGGTCATTTTCTAAATTCGAGGACGTGATAGTTTGAGGTCATACATGAGGAGTATTTACATATTAAGAGTAATTACATATACATATAAGTATTTCTGTTGTTATACATCCAAGTGTATCTATATATCTATCTGTGTGTTTATTAAATTCTATAGTATTTTAATATTATATACCTACTATTATTTATGATAATTAGTATTATTTATAAATATTATTAATTATGCCATTTTCATGTTTTTATTTTAATTCTTAAGATTTCGTTTAGATTTGCCTGGTAGAGATCGTTGGTAAGTGATAAGGCCGACCTAATTTTGTATATTTTTGTTTGTTAATATTTCTCCATTCTATGCAAATGGCAATAAAGTATTTGAATTGAATTGAAGAGGAAAAATAACATATTTTTTTTATTAATTATTTACTGAGTAAACTAAACCGGAAATTAAAGAATTTATTACGCAACGCATGGTTAGTCATGGTTAGATAGGTCGACCTAGTAAAACTCTTTATTTATTTATAGGGAATTCATCTGAAAAATTAAGTACCTGCCCACTTTTATAAGAATCGAGTACAGAGTGCTCTCCTTCAATATCTAAAATTTGTCACCAGACACCCTGTATAAGTGTATCAAATATTATACATATTATAATGCGCATCATTCTAAGCAGTTGTTAGATAAGTACCTTAGCCTAATTTAGAATTCTCTTTTTAAGTTTGTAATAGGGTAAAGCCAGTCTTTTAGATTATAAATATATGATACCGTGATTTGTTAAACGAAATAACAGTTGACTTTGTTTCAGAGATATTTTTAATAATAAAATGGGCCTAGGAACTTTTTAATGAGAGGTTAATAAAGACAGCTGTTTAATACTGCCATATAAGCCACTAAGCGGCGCTGCGGCTAGGTAATTGGATAGGTAAATCGTTTTCTATGATGCACATCCACCAACCAGCACTGGGCCAGCTTGGTGGATTACGGCCTAAACCTCCTCGTCACCCAGAGGAGAGACTCATAGCCCTACAGTGGGCTCATTACACGGAGTTGTGATGATAATGATGCACATATTAAGAGGTGGCAGGACTTTTCAACTCATACCAAGAAAGAATAACTTTGATTTATTTTTTTATTTTCCCGGATTGGATAACCCGGTTACCATCTATTCTTATCTACGCGCAAATCACTACTATGTGGAACCACAAACCACATTACCTAGTCCTTTAACATATTTTGCTACAGATTCAGATATTGCAAATCGACCAAGCCTTTTTGCACTAACTATGATGTGTACAATTTTAATACGAGCAATTAACTTTTAAGTACTTTGTGTCTAAAAAATTATTGAACATCGTTGTTAATTAAAATGTATTAATTGGCACCTAGCTCGCGCATAAATTTTGAATGCGTGTAGAATAAACAATGAGGAACCGAGAACCAAGAGATTTTTATGTCTTCCTCAAACTCTAAATGGTTGTATTGGTGTTACCAAATAAGTTATTTATTTAGTTGAAAACAATTATCTACCATAAAGTCCTACTTAATTGCTGTGAACAAACCACATTTGGACAAGTTAAACCTAAAAAATAGGTAATATAATGACTGATCAATTTGTATTTAATTGGATTAAACTATACAAAGTTTGTGCGGGGATTTTTTATTAATATTTTTATTGCAATAAGTCAACAGAGACGCAAAAATGTGAAGTCGCATTTTATCGCTGAGTGTCATAAACTGACTAGCTTATTTTTGTAAAATGTTACTTACTTAGTTACTTTAACATTTAACCTAACCGTCGTTTGAGATTAATCTCACTCACCTGATGGTAAAAGTCACTCAAGTGCTTACGCAGGGCAATTTTTAATCTTACTATTGTATATTGCATCATTCACGGCAGAACAGCTTAACGGATTTGGATGAAATTTGGCATAGTGACAGGTAGTATATAGACTGGAATAGCACATAGGTTACTTAGTATCCAAATACTCCCACGGGGTTAGAAAATTACGCGGCTAACACCGCGTGAAACAGCCAGCTCACTAATATACCTATCTATCATAGCAACTATCCGCTTCTGGGTGTAAGTAAGGATGATACCACAACGACTGGTTTGGTAGCTTTCGTCGATCGACGGATACCGCTCGAATAACTAATCAATCAATTCCTGAATAGGTCTGGTAGCTTTAAACTATCGATGGATACCCTAAGACTGTCTTCTATCTCAGAGGTTTCTATTCCTTTCATGTAAATAGACAGATATTGAAGTGGTTACAACTTGCTCTCAACTCTGATGGTGATTGATATTTGTATGAGTATATTAATTTGTTTCAGCTGTATCCCGGCACGCGCATTATTCCGAACTGGACGAGGATGAGCAGGCACTGTTCCGCTCGGCATACGACACGCCTTCTTACGACCACGTGGAATCCGTCGACCAGGACCCCTCCCTCGGCAAGCTGGACCTGCTGAAGGACGTCATGTGGGCCCTCAAGGTGAAGCTGCAGGAGATCAAGGCGTTCAACAAAGCGATGGCTGCAAACATGCTCTCGAGCAAGCTACAGCTCAAAGACCTGAAGGCGCTGGTGCAGCCGATAGCTAATCATCATCACAAGGTTCATGCGGAGAAACCGGTTTATAATTATCAGGTATGTTCAAAATAGAATAATCTTAGAAACTACTTATCCCAGTAATCAACAATCAAGTCACGCTAAGAAACGATTACTTCAACATACTTTGCGTCTTCTAAAGGTTTGAACTTCGAAAAATAAATAGAGAAAAATGTGTGATTCTTGGAAATGTCATAACTTTGAATTACATATGAATTAGGTATGTGCAAAAGTTAAATCCAATCCGTTTAACATCCATATTCACAAGCTTTTCGTTTACAATATGAGTAGGAGTAGAATTATGAGTAAGGGTAAGTAAGTTACCTAAATAAGTAGGAAAGTGAAGTGGTTACAAAAAACTAACTTTTTATAAAATATATTTTGCATATTCATAACTAACGTTACCCATTATTCACATCGAACGATATCGAGACGTTTAATAAATAAAGAAAAAGAGATGAACTTTTTATTCATTATTAAACATGTCATTCATTTATTCCACCTGCTTGAAATCACTCGTTTTGATTATAGAAATTTGAACTTACAGAAAAGTAATCTAAAAATATAAAATAATATTCTAAAATTATTTATCTTAGTCAACAACACTAAGTTTATAAGTAGGTATTTAAAAAGTTTATTAAATAATATTTCATTTTTAACAATACAATTAAATAACTAATTAAAATCAAATAAATAACTGATTACAAATTGAACTGGTTGTCACTAAAGTAATACTTTTTAATGTATTTTTTTTATGTTTTGTCATTTAGAACTTCTAGTCTTATATAGGGTCCATCTATAATAGTCAATTATATTTCAATAGCAGATTAAGAGTAATGAGTGGGTCTAAATTACGAAAGAAATTTTTTTTTAAATATTTTTAATTAATTAAAATTTCAAAATTTTTCGAAGTTATCAAAATTTAGGTTTAATCTCATGTTTATGACTACACAGCAAGTAATAACAACATTTCCATCTAATTGTATGTAGTCATAAAATGTAGATTAAACTTAAATTTTACTCAATAAAGAGAATTTTGAAATTTTAATTTATGTAAAATATTTAAAAATAAATACTTTTTATTTAATTTCATACCTACTCATCATTCTTAATCTGCTATTAAAATATAATTGACTATTATAAATGGACCCATATATCTGCTAACCGATACGCATAAAAAATATAATTCCATAATTGGCTGTAAGTGTTACTTCTTTTAATTTCATTGTATATAACTTTTAGGGCTATGGATTTTGTGAAAATAAATAATTAAAAAGTAAAGTTAACATTAAACAGCACAAATTCACGGATTGAGTGGCGACCTCGTTTAAGGTTATACCTATATTATTCAAAATGAGATCAGTTGGGAATCAAAACCAAGACCTCCACAACCACTTTTCCAATAATTCATGAAGTTTGTCATTATAAAAATATAAATGAAATAAACAGTTTTGTGGTTTACCTGAAAGAAAGTGTCCAAATGGCAAACTTTTATTTATGCTACCTTTGTATTGTGATCTTTTTCGAATGTATGTGGCAATCACGGCAATACAGGTGTTTGATTTTTGACAACGTTTGATTCAAATACACTGTCAATACGAAGTCGTCGTGGCGCCATGGTTACTATGTATATCATACGATGTCGCAGGTTAAGCGACGTTCAGCCCGGTCGGTAAATGGATGGGTGACCGTCGATCATTAATTGTCACTACGACTTCCTTGCTTCGTTTGGTACGGGTGCTGTATACTTGTATACAGGAGTCGTTAGGGTATGTTAGAAGCCACGGAAGTCACCCAGGGGAAAGACTCATAGCTCTACAGTGGGCTGATTACAGATAGTTTTGACGATGATTTGATGATGATGTGTATTGTCACAGGCTCCTTCGTACTCATACTCCGCGCCAGCAGCCCCGGCCTACGATGCGTACCCCGCGCCGCCGCCGCCGGCGCACTACGGCCCTCAGAAGCCCTACACTCAGCCGCAGTACAGTGGCCCTCAGGAACACGCCTACGAACAGCCCTACGCCCCCCCTCAACAACACCAGCACGACCCTTACTACGGACTCTAATAAGAAATTAGCTATCGCCCTAAACTGAGTTTGTATCTGATTGAGGCAACTTGTACCCAAAGAGAATTAGACTGTCCATGAGTAATTTTATGAAAATAATGAATAAAAATTGTATCTTTATAATTGAAACATAAAAATATCTATAAAAATATGCAATGGAAATAATTAAAAATAAAAATTTAGTTTTTCATTTTTTAGAACTAATGAATCTGCATTTTTTTGCATTGTATTTCTTATATCTTATAAATTCTTCACTTTATTCACTTATTGTTTCACAAGAAAATTGCTACCATATCTAAATTATTCTTCCTGATGTTAAATTGTTGATTTTTTTTTTTGAAATATTATTTTTCAAATCAAATAGACACTAATAACAACTACTAGATAACTGTTAACTGTATGTACTTACAATAAGATTAAATTATATCTAAAAATAATGTATTTGCCTGAAAAGCGGAAATGAGGTCCTTAAATTTAAAAAATAAATAAAATTAAAATCAATCAATATTTAATGAAATTCCCTAGTTTTTCGAATTGAGAAAAAACTGGAGTGTAATTGTTATTATTTACAGCTTTATTGATTGTTCGTTGTGTATACGTTAAATAAATTGTTTTCTTAAATGGCTGGTTGTTGTCAATACTCTGATACCCCGGGGCGCGCGACCCGCAGGCTGCGTGTAAATGAATAACTTTACATTCATTGAAGTTGTTCTCTGCGCCGGAGTGTCGACGCTGTCGTCTGTTCAAGATAAAAAACAGGTGGAATGTTTTACGCTTTAATCACATTGCTTTTTAATGTTTGTTACTAAAGGGTAATGACAAAGCTAACTCTCAACAGCTTTACTTTAAACCGAACCTTAATAATTTACAGGTCGAAATTTATGAAATATGTGCGATACGCTCGACTAGCGACCTCTGCTTTCTGTTGCGGTCCTACTGGCAAGTAAATATATTTGACGACCGGCTGGTGTAGCGGTAACTTACATTGCCTTCTATGCCAGAGTTCCTGGGTTCGAATCCCGGCGGAGACGGATATTTGTGTGTTGAACACAGATATTAGTCCTCAATCATGGATGCTTCTATGTTAATTTAAGTTTATTTTCTAATAAAAATTTGTATTTATTCAATATGTATGTTCATATATTTCTAAAGTTTATCAGGTAACTACTATCCATAACACAAGTTCTTTAAGAAACTTAATTTGGGCTAGATAATGTTGTGTGAGTGTCAGAAATATTTATTTATTTATATGAAATCTGTCTATCCTAAGCTGACACGGGCAAAGACTAAGATCATCTAGGATAGGCTAGGACCACCAGGATCATTCTAACACTCTCAGGACACGCCATATAGAGGACATATGCTTACTCTTTCATGTACGCCTTCTCATAAAACCGATTATTTTTCCTACTCTTTTTCTGTTTATGCAGTTTGATTGTGGAATTTACTTCCTGTAACTGAGTCTTAGTCTCGCACAATTTTTTTTAATGGAGGTAAGGAAAATATCACTTCTTTACTCTATCATAAGTTATCTTAACCATCTATCTATCATAACAATATTAATATAGTGTAAAGTAATTTATGTACAATAAATAGATAAAAAGTCAAAGATACATTATTTTATATAAAATAAGTACAAAGATATTATATATTTTCTTTGTACACTTACTTTTGTTAGATACTATTGTACAATTTTACACTTGGGTCGGTAACGTATCATGTGAACCGCCTCCGTGGCACAGATTAAGGCTTTGGACTTTTGCTGCAGAGTGAGTGGTCGAATACCAGCCGGGCTGGTTTATGAAATAAACTTTTGTGAACTGGCTTGGATCTATTTATTTATTTATTCACAGATGTACCAAACAGGTTACAAGACAGATCTGGGAGAATATTAGGATAATCCCTTGTTCCGCTCCATATCAGAAGCTTATCTGGAGCTAACTTTGGGCCCATATAGTTGGTGTGTAGTTTGGGTTATATTAAATATATTTTATTCATAATTATTGCAAACATATCTGCATACTAAACGTAACGCTGTCAAGAGACTCAGATGCAACTGACCATTCTTGACTGATCTTACAAAGAAGAGAATTAGCAGTAGGTTTGCGTAGAATCACCACAATTCACCTGTCAATAAGTTTGCCTGCCGTACCTGTAACTATTTGTAATATGTTGGTAAGTAGCTGTAAGGATTAATAAATGGATTATTTTGCGAAACAAGAGCGGCTACGTCACCTTAGCCCGTCGGGTGCTGGTGAGCGGGAGCGCTCACGTCATTTGATATTAGTCAATAACTAAACTGACGATTATCTCGAATTTGCTTGTTAATTTTAGAAACACAGTCATTGTTGTAGATAACTGCTAAAATGGTTAGCAAATCTCTCTATCCTAAGCTGACACGGACAAAGACTAAGATCATCTAGGATAGTACTAGGACCACCAGGATCATTCTAACACTCTCAGGATACGCCATATAGAGGACATATGCTTACTTTTTCATGTACGCCTTCTCATAAAACCGATTATTTTCCTACTCTTTTTCTGTTTATGCAGTTGTCTTCCATTTCAATACAGAAACTAGTGAATTAAATAGGTTTTAACAAATATTGTTACTACTGGTTTTTTTATTGATCTCGGTGTAGGGCCGACTTAGAAAAGCCCTACCGCCCCTGGGTAAGCATGTCTAAAAGAATCCTACCTACCTAGCGGGAAACTAGGTAATTAGGGCTACATGAGATCTATCTAAATGTGTTACCTATTACTTTCGATCTATCTCTCTCTGTTAATGAATTACACCCCGCTTGTTGGTAGGATCCCTTCAGGGTCCGACTGGCTAGCGACCACCTTTCATATAAAATTTATTTGAAATTACCGCTCCGGTGGTGATGTGTTCCGGCAGTGCATGAGCAAAGAGCATGCTGGACTGCAAAAGAAAAACTGTTTTTCTTTATAAGACGTATAAACCCATCCAGATCATCTCTATTTTTCCTATATACCTATGATATGGAGGACAAATTCCAACCTTTTCAAACAAGAAAGATTAGACTATTCAGCTCACAAACTTGCATTTATTGCCTATGGCATTCCACTATCAATTGAATTCTAAGACCTAACGCCTAAATGACATCATAAATAGATCGACTCATATCGCAGTAGGCAGCAGGCTTTGTTACTCAGTACGTCACAAGAAAGTGCATGATAAAATGAATTCATAATTGTTAAGGTCACAGATCTAGTCGGCTGTAGTCGCAACTTGCGCGCGCGCCGGTCACACGTGTACTAGAAGCGAAGCGGTCTGAATTTCGCACGGAAATCGATCGTTGCGTTTAGTTTTACAACGTGTAGAGATACCCTGTGATATGGATTCTGTAGTGTGAGCGAGGAGATGTCAACATGTCTGACCAAGTGGATATGACCTTATCAATACAGTCAGCTGTTCTGTGATAGCTTCTTTGTGATAAGATGAGGAACAATCTTCTATGGATTTTTCTTTTGGTATGTATGGATCACTGACTTTCCCGTATTACGGTTACCTCTGAATCTCAAAACTAATTTTTATAGCAGCTTTTTAAACTATGCATTTATTTCATGTTCTTATCATTTCAAGGTTTTTCTAGTAGGTAGGAAAACTAGACCAATCTCTAGCACTCAGGCAATCATGTTCCTACAAATTAGTAATCTATAAATAGTACACAATTTGTAATGTAGAGCCCTTTAAGCAATCCGAAAAACTAAAACAGTAGGCCTTTACCAAACAATGGATGGGCATTTCTTATTAAGGTATTAAATTTAATTGCAAGTATTTAAATATACACACCAAATATTTCACAAGCAAGGTCAATTACGAGTAATGACGTATGTTTACTACTGCTTGTAGGCAGGTACATGCATTGTCGTAACTTCCTATCACTTGAATTTGAATGTAAAATTGTTGAATTCATCCAAAGTTGTTACATTACGTCAATTTCTTTGTTTTTATTTACTCTTTTATTGTATGGTAAAGGTATCTTTTGGCAATTTTACTAAATTGACATTTAGACAATTAAACCCATAGTTTAAAAGCTGTGTGAGTATCAGCCTAGAGATAGAACTGCAACTGCACTGAGGTACTAATGACCAAAAAGTAACAACTGTTTCGATATTCGATATTTGAGGACAGATACCCAGGACATGAGACAAATGCTTTGAAAACAGATATTTACGGATAGAGTAGTTTTTAGTAACCAAATATTTATTTCCTGATGTGTGATGCCCTTAGCCAATTGTTATTACAAAGAAAGAAAAAAATAGTTATTTCGAATACAATTGTATACCAGTTTGGCTATGAGACAATCTGTCAAATTTCACCTTCATTTGAAGTTTAATTAGTAATAATGTACCAATAAAGCTCATTTAATTTACAATTCATTGAATCCATGTGTTACAAATACGCTAACAAAACTATATAAATTCCTTTTAAGTGCATTGCGCACACGGAGGAGTGTGAGATTTGGTATTATTGAAGGTTATATTAAAAGTTGTGGTTGAGAAAGATATCTAATGGTAAAAATAATGGTAAAATTACGGTCGAAACCCGAAAACCATTTCATTAAAAGAAATTTCGTAAACGATAATGTGGTTCAAAGCGCGCAGGTACATGTATGACTTCAGCGTCACGTAGGGCCAGGTCAGGTATAGGTTCTACACAATTCACAAGTACAAAAAATTGTTTGTAGCAGTTATCTTTTTACCCACGACGGAACGGAGACGGTATATGCGTTTGGGGTGAGAGGGTGTTTGTGCAAACCAATGTTACCATTTATCTCCAGAACCACTGGTCCGCTTTTAATGCGGTTTTCAGTAATCGCTTTGGATTTGATTGGTGCATGTTCTTAGATAGGTGTTACGGTAACAACTCACCAGGGGGCGCTGCAGTAAATAATTGTTTGCAAACCATTGGTCCGATTTGAATGCCGTTTTCAATTATCGCTTTGGATTTGATTGGTATAATGTTCTTAAATGGGTTTAAAACAAACTGGGTTGTAATTACTTATTATAATACTTCACTATGTATTTAAATAAACTACATGGGTTTTCCAGCGGTGGTGGGGACATTAAAGGGCTGATGAGGAACGAGGTGTTGTGTAATGTAATGTATGGTACCTATATTATGCTCTTTAAAAAGCTTGAAATAAAAAACAAAATAAAAATTTTGAAAAACCCACGACGCGACGGTTAAAAAGTAATTGAAAAAGAATAAAATAATTTAAAATCCCCCGACTGAAATGATTTATGTGACGAGAGATAATTAACGTGAAAAGCTTTTTTAAAAGTTCACTTGATCTCACACAGAGTCGGTCATATTATGAACAACATACTATTCGTTTTCATAGCACTTCCCTACGCTTACCTATTCGGTTATCGAAGATGTAGATGTCGCAATAACATAGGTATTCAACTCTCTATGAACTTTATAAGAAGAGCAAGAAAATCCGTCGAGGGCTGCCATCAATATTTTAAATTTCAATATAAAACTACAAAACGAATTCATTCAATGACAGCCCCAGACTTTTTCAATTACTTTTTAACCGTCGCGTCGTGGGTTTTTCAAAATTTTTATTTTGTTTTTTATTTCAAACTTTTTAAAGAGCATAATATAGGTACCATACATTACATTACACAACACCTCGTTCCTCATCAGCCCTTTAATGTCCCCACCACCGCTGGAAATTTTTATTTTGTTTTTTATTACTGATCGAAGTTCTTTAAAAAATTCGATTCCCGACAGCTAAATTCCAAGCAGCATTAGCTTCAATTTCTACCAAGTAAAAGTAATCACCATTTTGACTTGCCAGTCAAGATTTTTAAATGAGCTACAAACAATGGACAAATAAACAAATATACGTATATCATCCATTTTTGCATTAGGGGTTTAAAATAAGATCAAAGTTCAAAACTTAAAATGATCCCACAAAGAATTAAATGAAAAAAGCGATATTAAATAAGTAATGTTTTTTTTTAAATATTCAATGTATAAATAAAGTTGAAAACTGTAGAAGTATGTAATAATTTGCACCACTACATAAGTAGGTGCGATAAGATATAATGTTCTGAACAAAAGCAAATAATAGTAAAAAGTAAGGTTGGACATTTTACGGACAAGTTTCTTTAATAAGGTCACATTCTTTCTTCCACTTCAAATAGGAGGAAATCCAAGTTGAAAAAAGTGCCGCGGGCGCTTATAACATTAAGCACTTTATAATTAATTGTTTAATTGTACTAAATAGATTTAATTAAACATTGAAGTTACCCAATCAAGGTTACTGTAGTATATACTACTCTATATGTTTCTCTAAATACAATTTCTCTACTTGTCAATAACGTTTAAAATTAATTAGCTACAAATCTTTTTAATAGCTATACAACAGGGTGACTGGTGGGTCACTTTTGAAATTCGAAGACGTGATAGTTTGAGACCGTACATGAAGAGAAACAATATAATAAAAAATGAATATTCATTATTTACTGAGTAAACTTAACCGAAAGTTAAAGAATTGATCACGCAATGGATGGTTACAGCGATCCGCGTGCCAGGTCACGTGCCTCGATTGACTCAAGCGTAAGTAAAATAATAGTAACGAAACTTTATTTAGTTATGGGCAATTCTTGTGAAAAATTAAGAACCTATTTTTATTACATAATTATGACCAGAATCGAGTACAGAGTGCTCTCCTTCAGTATCTAAAATTTGTCACCAGTCACTCTGTATATATGTGGCGGGATATGTCATATGAATTCATCTACCGTTATTCTCAGACTCATCATCATCATCAGCCCGAAGAGGTCCAGTGTTGGACATATTTACCCTTCATTGTACAGAAGGCAGCAGATCAAGGGTTACAAACCTGTCAAATTTCCCCAACCAATTTTTAACTTAATGTCTTTTATTTAATTAATTAATTTATTTAATTATTCATGTACACACAGTTTAAAAGATACAATGTTAGTTACTTAAAGATAAATGTACAAAGGTATAGATTATTTCTGAGAGAAATTTCTACCAGCTCACCTGTGACTGGAGAGGTACATCGAAACAAAATCAGTGCGTGCGTAACAAAAATAATATTCAAATAATAAAATACTTAAATTAAATACCTGCACTAAGATATAATAAATATACTACTAATAAATAAATACAAACTTACAAATATAAATATATATATATTTATATAAAATATTGTGAGTTATATTCGTTGATTAATTTGACTTTAATTTTATGCATTTAGAGAAAGGTAATGTTCTCGTACTCTTTTTCTAAATAATGTTATAGTTTTTGAGTCACGTATTTCGAATGGTAATGAATTCCACAATCTGACAGCATGTATATTAAAAGAGTAGGAAAAGAAATCGGTTTTATGTGATTTTAAATATAAGAGAGTTCGCTTATGTGCTCGGCATGGCGTATCTGTAGAATGGACGAAGGAGAAACGCTCGCTCAAATATTTTGGAGCAGAGGGATTACGAAGGACGTTAAAGAGAATACAAAAGATACGAGTATTTCTTCGTAATCGGATTGGAAGCCACTTCAATTGTCTGCGGTAATCTGAAACATGGTCGTACTTTTTGAGGCCGAAGATGAAGCGAATGCATAGATTTTGTAGCCGTTCTAGCTTACTTAAAAGCTCCTCAGTAGCATCTAAGTAGCAAGCATCGGCATAATCTATGATAGGCTGAATGAGTGCTTGTGCAAGGGAGATCTTAGTCTGCAGTGGTAGGAAATATTGAAGACACTTCAACGTGTGAAAGGAGTAGTGTACCTTGCGACTGATTTCGCCTACGTTAGCACGCCATGATAAGTTAGAATCCATAATGACTCCTAAGTTCTTAGCTGTTTCGGTTATAGCAATAGGCGTGTCATCCAAAATAACTGGAGGGAGATTAAGTATCATTGCTTGAGACTTGTCGGGGTTCACGCGTAATCCGAATGATATGGCCCAGTTTCTGATGCAGAGTAAATCATCATGAATTGCTGAAATAACTGAGTCAACATTGGATACTGCGAAATGCCGGTAGATCTGCAAGTCATCAGCATAAAGATGATATTTACATGATAGAACTTTAGTGATAGTATTTATAAATATAGAAAAAAGAAGAGGAGAAAGAACACCACCCTGGGGTACGCCTGCATCAAGATCACACCATTCAGAGTAAGACTCATTAAGGCGGACCCGCTGAGACCTTCCCCGAAGATAAGAATTGAACCAAGCTAATGCAGAAGGAGAGAAATTAAGAGATTTCAATATTCCAAGTAGAATATCGAAATCTACGGAATTAAAAGCAGTACTGAAGTCGAGCAGCACTAGCAGTGTTAGGGATCCATTCTCCATTGCCCATCGAATATCGTCAGTCACGTTGATGAGGGCAGTCACCGTACTTTGACCTGGACGAAAACCAGATTGTAAGTGACTCAGTAAATTGTTGGAAGTTACAAATGTGAACACTTGTCTGTGCACAAGGTGCTCAAGAACTTTCGAGAGGAAGGATAGGATAGAAATAGGTCGGAAATGTGTAAGAGAGTTTGGAGAGGAAATTTTAGGTAATGGGATTACATGAGCAAGTTTCCAGGAAATAGGGAATGTGCCAGTGGACAGTGAATAATTAAAAATATGTGTGAGGATAGGTAATAAATAGGGCAGGAGCAAAGTGATCATTTTTGAGCACAACTTGTCACCACCAACAGCGTCTGACGAGATTGAGAGAATAGATTCCTTAACCCTGTCTTCGGAAACAAAAGAAAAAGAGAATGGAGGGTGCGGAGATTTAATATTTTCTAGAGAATTTAAGGTGTTGGCTTTAGTACTTGGATTAATAATAATAGGGGGTAGTGAAAAATGTTTATTTAGTGCATTTACGTCAAAATTACTGGAAGGGAGATTAGGAGAAATAGAGTTCAGATTTCATTACATTTTTTTGAAAGATTTGGAACGCTCAATCTGCTGCCTTCTGTACATATACACAAGATAGAAAAAAGATAAATAAAAAAGAAAAAACACAATACACGAATAGGCTGCCTTATCCCTAGTGAGCGATCTCTACCAGGCAACCAAAACCAACAGCCCGAAAGTTCCCTCAGAATATCTAATTTAATCTGTCTGTAATGAAACTTTTTAAAGTTTTTTGTTTATTATTTAATCTAAAGCTGCAAGTCATATTGACAAAAGAAAACATTTAGAATTAGACATTAACATTTAGAATAGCTTCATTTTTAAGGACACTATAATAATTTATCGGAAAATTTCCAAGTGAAAACCGCGCATAGTTCTAAATTCGTATGTTTTTTTGTGTCTTTGTTACACGAGATTTCGGACAATTATGAAGCGATTTTAAAAATTCTTATTTCATATGATAGAAAATACTTCAGAGTTGGTCCCATATAAATTTCATCAAAATCGATTGAGAACTTCATGAATAATTTCAAATTTTTGAAAAAATATGTATGAATTCGGAGAATGCTTACACTGAGGAAATTATAATTCAATCAAAGTTTTGACGTGAAGTCGGTTAGTTTAATGCTCTGCATTCGTTGATTATTGTCATTACAATTATTTCAAGCGTGGAGTTGCCTAGGAATAGCCCTGCAAGTATAATCGGAGACGCAACTAATCCGGTCCCTTAGTAGTAAAACCCCTTCAGGAAAAAATTTGCTGCAAATTTCCAAAATTCCCACGGAACGGGAAATATAAAACTTTTAAGCTTATATGAAAAATCTTATTCCTTGAGGGCACGGATGTCATAGTATAAAGGTTCTTTCAATGGATGTTCGGTTGTATTATTGAAGGAGTTTCTGAAATTCTCACAAGGAGGGCAGTTTAGCGCATACGAAGTTGCGGGAAAAAGCTCGTACTTATAATATATTATATTATCGTGATTGCTTGTAATAATATTAATCATACTTTTATGGTTTTAAGCGCACATTCCATTATGTACACTAAATATTCTACCATATGTAACGAATTGTTACAAAGACCACACTGATCACACAGTTGAATAAAGTAGAAATTTCGGGGATTTGAGCTCAGAGACTTTTCTAAAATTTCAAACAAACATGGGTTGTAGATATTCCTTTATTAACTCGCAATCACAGTTAATGAAGTGTTTTCGATCGTTAATGTTTCTACGAACTGATAGTCCCATGCTGGTTCTCTTCAATTTGTAAAAAAAATCCCTAATCACACCAATTGTATGGACATAAAGTAGGCAAAGCTTGTGATATGGGATACCGTGTAGCGAACTATGGGGGAACCTAGAATGTAAATACATGTATATAAACACACCCAGACCCGGAAGTTTTTCTTTCATGTTCCTTGCGGGTATCGAACCCGCCAACTTACGATTTGCGTACTTAGCGTCTTAGGCTGCAAACTGGACGGCAGCGACAGCGACAGCGAAAGCGGCGCGGGCAGCGATTTCCGCAACACGATAGAAAGTATTGAGTTTGTATAAAACTGCGACAAGAACGGCGCAGATTCAGTTCCCCGCGTCGCTCACGCTGTCGCTGCCGTCCAGTTTGCAGCCTTAGACGAGTGCGTCACGGAGGTTGTCAAAGTTAAAGATAGTTAAATGTTGGGTTCGCGGAGCCCATATCATTAAATCTCTCAGCGGTAAAAAACGATCTTTCACTTAACATGCTAGGAATTACATCCATCGATAAGTTCTCCTAATGAGACAGTTAATTGACATCGGTATCTTGAGATCGAAATAAGTTGAAATGCCCTTGATATCCATCTTATAATTCACAATGAACCTGAATTGCTTATCTTATCTTGAGAGTTTACAAGGCGTTTCATTTTCGTAAAACTGGTAAATAACTTTAAGTTATTGCTAAAATTACATAGTTAATATTAAAAACCTTTATTACTAACTACCTGAAACGAATTCAACAGGACAAAAATAAATATTAAATGTTAATTCTCAGAGTGGAGTATGTATGAAATACTTTATTATTGGTTATTTTGTTTATTTAGGCTGTATAGACCTAAAAATAGAGACATCGCGGATCCAAAAGATAAATATTAAGGTGTTTAGTGATTAAATCGAAGCTCATATTTTTTGCGTGTTGTTTCCTATGTACCTATATTTGGAAGTTTGTATTTTATGCGTTGCTGTTTGCTACGATAGGCTGTGGAATTTTTAAGTTTTATAATCTACTATCTGTTTCGCGCGGTTTTACCCGCGCAATTTTGAAACCCGTGGAAATATCGGGATAAAAAGTAGCCTATGTGCTATTCCAGACTGTCATTCCTGTCTGTCACTATCACTATGCCAAATTACATCCAAATCCTTCTCCCGTTTTCCCGTGATTGAGGAACAATCATCCATACATCTAAACTTTCACATTCATAATATTTAAATAAAACTACTTTTTAACCGGATTAATCGCGTATAATTTATATTTTACATTTTATCTCGACGTTTCGGTGTCTTTGCAGATCCCGTGGCCAGTCGCTCGTGACCACGGGGTTTGCAAAGAGATAAAATGTAAAATATAAATTATACGCGATTAATCCGGTTAAAAAGTTGTTTTATTTAAATTATGAATCGTGAAAACTTAAGACAAGATTCATAATATTTTTCAAATTAGTAAGCTTAGTAAGAAGTAAGATTTATGTACATGATTGTACAACAAAGAATATTAAAGCTAAAAAGTAGCACACCATAAATCACTCTTCATGCTACAAGCTATATTATACCTCCGAGCGACAGTGGCGCCCAGTGATGGAAGCAAAGGGTTTTGAACCTAGGCATTGTTAAACGTACGACTGGTTGCTGTCATGATGAATAATGCTCAACAATAAATCAATCAAGTCCAGACCACTCTCCCTATGTTTTAGCTAAGCTATGAAAGTATGGATCAAGTGTATGATTAATGTAAAATAAGGCAGGCGATCCTGCTAATTTACGATGGCTAATAAATAATTGAAACTTTGCAATGCCCGGCATCTGTGATTATTGAAATTATATAAATAATTATTGTATAGGACATCTTTTTCAATATTAAAAGCAGAAACTGTGCCAATTTTCTTTCTGTGAAAACTTTACTCTTTAAAAGTTACAATCTAAGATCAATATCACATAGTGCACAAAGGAAATGAGCCCTTCACCTTGGCGCCAGCAAAAAGAAAACCAAGAGATTGGTGGTCGTAATAAATGCCAGAGTGATCTTTAGAAAAAACTCGATACGTCGGTGTTTGCTCCAGTTGTCGGCGGAACGGGTCTAGTCCACTTCCTCAACTTTTTGCCACGCAGGCAGGCGCAGGTAGATCAAGCACGCATAATTAGACTGCTCAAGAACGTCTGTTGTCTGTCTGAGGTATTTTGCAATCAACGGGAAAACTGGGACTGTTTTGTTTTACTTATTCCTTATCAGAGAAAAAATAACTTCG
Organism: Stenoptilia bipunctidactyla; assembly: GCA_944452665.1. Classification (NCBI taxonomy): domain Eukaryota; kingdom Metazoa; phylum Arthropoda; class Insecta; order Lepidoptera; family Pterophoridae; genus Stenoptilia; species Stenoptilia bipunctidactyla. Next base: position 20,795,697 of record OX101731.1, on the reverse strand, counting down.
ACTTTAAGATATTCGGATGGCTATTATTTTCTGGCTTTTAGCCTATTTAAATTTGATTCCTTTTCTTATTAAAAACATAAAACATAGTAAGGATGGATAAATTATCGTTGTTTTTTGAAACGGCTGTGCAAATATAAATAAGTAAAGCTGCAATTCGCATACAGGTTGAGACAAAACTTTTAATTCTAATATTTCAATAGAATAGCTATAATTGGTAAGAAAAAAAATCCTGGCAGGCGTAGCTCATAGGTATATTTGTAATATTAAAAAAATAAAATTTCGAATCTATTTTGTGTTTTCTGAATGTAGTAATTTGTTGTCTCATGTTGGAACGTGTTCTGGATATGAATGCAAGTTGTTATTAAATACCTCTGTTTAAAAAAGTTATTGACACAAGAGATTCACTGCGATTTGGAAGCAACATTAGGAGAGTCTGCTCCGCCGTATTCAACTATCGCAAGGTGGGCTTCTCAATTTCGAGTAGGTTGAACGAGTACGGAAGACGAGCACCGTTGCAGCCGTCCATCGACGTCAGTCACCCAAGGAAATATTGTGAAAGTCGAGAAAACTATATTGAGCGATCGAAGAGTTTCCATCCGTTACTTAGTTCAAGAAACAGGCATTTCATATTGAAGTATTCAATCCATATTGAAACAATCTATGGATATATAAAATATATAAAAAGTCTCCGCAAGACTTTGACCCACAGTTAGCCAGTCAGAAACAAAATCGACTTGACATTTCAAAGACATTGTTGGACAAATTTCAAGAAGATTCTGAAAACTTTTTGTCTCGTTTCGTGACAATGCACAAACATGGGTCCATCATTTTGATCCAGAGACAAAACAGCAATCTTTGCAATGGAAACGGCCATCGACACCGACCCCGAAGAAGTTTCGTGCCGTGGCATCGTACAACTAATCAAATATTGCTTTTCCTTATAAAATTTGTACCCCGTTAAAAAATACTTTTTGTACCTACTTACATAGATTAAGGGTAGGCAATATAAAATACTATCAGGATTTTGTTAACTGAGCTAATCGTATAACGGATATTAAAAAATCCAGTTGCCGTTTACCTACAATGCATTTACCTAAGTTATATCAACTAAAATTTTACAAAAAATGTGAAAACCTATGAAACAGTAGCCCAGCGAATACTAACAACTACTGAACTACTAAAACCGTGCATAATGTCATTATACTTATTAAAATGCCTTTCAGGTCGATGAATAGTAAAAATTAACAGTCGTGTAGTATCTTAAACTACCATTAGTGTTCAAAAATATTTTTTTACTTTTTTTTTTGGTTTGCAGTGAATATATTGATTTCAAAGTATACATATGGATATATATTTAGAATAGGCTGATCATAAGCTTTCATCTGATACCCATATTGTTAAAACCGGAAATCATTTGCTATCTTCCCATAAATCCCACCTTACAGGCGCCATCTTGGAATTTGATATAGCCTATGTTACTCTCGCAGTTGATACAACTCATTGTTTAAATCCATTTATCCGTTCAGTAGAAATCAGGGAACAAGAAAGAGACATACATACATACGCTTTGAAAACTTAACCCTCCTTTGCGTGCCCCAGTCAGGTAAAAAGGCAACGGTCTCGTTTTCCAGGCCATTCTACTCGTGGTATTTAGATTGAATAGGTTTCTCGCAGATATAAAAGTACTACCTTGGTCTTTATGATCACTTACTTCCAAGTGTCACGGACACTTTTGTCTATACTTAATTAATAAAAAATGCTTTTACCATTAAAAAATTAACGTAAGTGGGAAGATTACAGATATGTGAAGGCTCAGGTTGGAATATGGTTATGGTCTTTGCCTTGCATCATCTTATTGAGTGACTAGTGACTATTTTTTTATATTGAAAGAGAGCACTCTTTATTCGATTCTGATCATAATTATGTAATAAAAGTAGGTACTAAATTTTTCACAAGAATTCCCTATACATAAATATGAATATGGTTTATAGCGTACTAATTTGTATTATTTACTAATCAGTGGGCCAAGTTGCCACAGTAAAGAAATTTATTATTATTATTATAAAATAAAGTGTTTTTTCGCAGCATTCACAACTCTGTAAGCCGCCGCCGCATCAAAAGTACCTAGTTAGCCGCAGTAGTGAAATATAATTAATATTTTTTTTCTTCATGTATGATCGCAAACCATCACGTCCTCAAATTTCGAAAGTGACCCACCAGTCGCCCTGTTTTAGTAATCTCGCTGTTCTGATCATAATTAAAGTTTATTAACAAAGAACGGGTTACTTACTCTAAGACTAAGTGGTCGTGAAATCTCAACAAGAAGTCGTCGCTTTGGCTTGACCTTTTAGTACAGATCTACTAATATAGTAAACTATTAGAAAAGTTTCCGGAAGAAACTATCTAAATGATGATAAAAAGAGCACAATCTATTGCGCAGAGCAAAAACTCAGCGCACAAACAGACATACTAATAACAACTTTGTAGAGACACATTCCTAACTAAAACCCGGAAAATAAGAATGCTCTGCTCTCGTTATAAACTTGTATTGACGGGGTACGTATTTTTTATGACAGACTTATTTCTTTTACTCCACCTGTCAATGCTGGTCAAACGTGTAATTATAAGAACATTATAGATCCAGTAACTGGATCACTTCGTACTTTTCCATCGCGCATGATCATTAATTACTAATTTTGATAGTGATTTGAAATCATTGGGGGCCATTTATATAAAACAACAAATAATGATAACGTCAAAATAAAGTTATTTTTGTCTATATTTGTCAATTTACGGTGAGATCTATTTTGTAGTTTTAAGTTTATTAAATTATATCTAAAGCGGAAATATGTGCCAACTTATTACCAACTAGCTGTTTCGCGCGGTTTTATCCGCGAAATGCTGAATCCCGCGGGAATATGGGGGTAAAAGTGGCCAATGTACAGTCTGGAATAGTATTACTATGCTAATCCGTTGAAAGCAATCTGACGTAGGTTTGACTATTTTACAAACGACTATCTGGTTTTCATGTAAGTAGTTCCAACAATATCTTATAGGTAGCTGAGAACATAGAAGTAAAGGCTTTGTTTAGGCATAAATTATCCTTCCAAATAATGTTACCTATGTAAACGGCTTCTATGCTGGACTGGGAGCGAAAGAAAAACGTAAAATGTGCCAGCTGCTTGTCTTCCCGGGCATATTGAAAAAGTCAGTTAAGGGACAGAGGTTTTAAAGGCGTTTTGTGGGCGATAGGCTGACTCCCTGTCACTACATCTCTCTCCATCTTTATAATACCTCAAAATTTTGTCAAATGTGACTTCAGATGGTTTAATAGCCTCTGGTGTTCTGCCTACCCCATAAGGGATACAGGCGTGACGTTATGTATGTATGTAAACGAATCTGTAACTGACTGATAGATAATTAAGACACATACAAACAAGACTGCCAATCGTTTTAAAATTAACAGCAGCAATTACATTGCAGTATTATCAGCCCGCCATACATCCGCGGAAGGTTTTTTGTTTACGATCATACATGCACGAGTTTATCACTGAGCAATTTATTTGCATTCAAGTTTAAAATACCTCACGACCTGGTAAATCAGAACAGGTTCCAGCCTCACCCTACTTGCCTTATAAGGGCCCTATGCAAAACAAAGACGCTAAGTCTTCTTGACGCACCTGTGGTCACGGCTTGCATGGGCAGGGGTCAAAAACATTTTGATCGTTAACCTTTTTATTCACTTTTAAAGACGGAAATACTTATAAACGACAAATTGATTACTGTTAAGCTATTTCACCTTTTGAATAGCAATTTAAGTCGAAGATTTTTCTTTAAAATCCTATAAAAGCTATTTGGAAAGGTTATGAAAGTCGTAAATATCGGTTATCGACATAAATGTCACTTCGTAGTTACTCTTTAACATAAAAAAAAACGTTATTGTTAAGTAGGATATATCGGAGTGATTAACCTTGTGATGGTGTGCAGATCTTAAACCGCTGCTGTCGGAGTTATACATCATGCAATAAGTCGAATAACTGAGTACCTATTAGTATGTAGCACCTGCAGTAAATAAGAAAAATATTTAAATTATAACGAGCTAAATAATAATATAATACAAATCTTTTTATTATAAGTATTTAGCTAGTTATAATAAAAATCTTTTTAATGTCACTAAATAATACAATCATTACTTAAAAAAAATTTATGAAATGTGGCCCCGAAGTAAGCTTTTACTAAAGCTTATATAGCTTGTGTTATGAAGACCCTATAGAGTATCCTATTATACACCCAGACCCGAGTGAGGTTTAGAAAATTTCGTTTCCATAAATAACACAGTTGGGACTCAAACCAAGCGGATCTCTAAAGCTACAGCAAAAATACTGGACCAATACCACGGAGTTGCTAGACGGATTAGGCATAATAAACATTGCCGCATTTTGGGAGTATCGCAGCCGTGTCCGGTCGGCGCGCAGGAGTGACCGATAATTAATCTATACTGCATAAAGTGCCTCGTAACGAAACATAGATTAAAAATATTTTCACATCCTCATTATCGTACTGTAATGTTTCTTACCAAATAAGGCTAATTTCACATGAGGTTAAAAGTAACTCTTAAGGTTTAATATTGTGACCAATAAGGTTGCATTAAATCGATAAAGTAAACAAATATCGTACTTTAAGCTTTTCGGTCACCTTAAATTTTGTCATGATGGTTGTTTCCTATCAAGTTGACGCTGTCGGAAGTTACCGCCTTAAGTACGCACTTACATAATAATAGCTTAAAGTGCGGCGAAATACCTGATTTCAGTTTTTAAATATTCTTTAAAATTAAATAAAATTAAAGTACATATTATTAAAAAAACAGATGTATGTATGAATGTAATTATGTGACAAAATCATGACAATGGTATAATGAGAGTATAACAAATAATGACACAGACTCTTCAAACTTACCCTAAAAGTCAGTTTACGTTAGTAGTTAGTTATTAATACTTTCTATCATTGGAAATTATTTAAAAAAATAAAGTAACTACAATGCGACACTGTCAAATTTTTTAGCATAAGTTCTATTTTTATTATTTACATTTGTTTTTGGCGTGTCGAGAACTAGTTTCTGCCGAACATGACTTCAGATATTGAAGGTTTACGATGCAACGTCGCGCTTATCCTTCTGTTTATGGGCTACCAACTTTAAAACATTAAATATTCGTACTTATCTCCTGTAAAGGGTTCATATTTGTCTTTTGACTTTATTTGTATATTAAAGAAGATATCTGCAATAAGGTATTTATTTAAGTAGTTTATATTTTTGTCGCAATAAACTTTAATACCTTAATGTAACGGCTCACTTTGTATTGAATGGCTTACGAAATTAAACCGCTTTATTTAGATGCAGTGAATAGGTAACAATTACGAGTGTAATAACCCGCTTACGACCAAAGACTACAAAAAATAGGATTACCGATAATTTAGTGCGTACACGCAGGGATTTACATTACGGGTTAAACCAATTTTGTAATTAGAACGAACTAACTAATCACGTGTATCCGCTGTTGATTCCATCTATAAACGTAATTTAATCTTCATTGAATCTTAATTGTTGTATTTATAAATAATAAAACGCAAGTATTTTTGAATAAAAAATATTCCATTAAAAGTCCTTCGCATGTTAAACAGAGGATAAAATTTTACGATTAGTTGTTCGATCTTTGATTGTGTCTGCAGATATAGATATTGGATAAGATTTTTTAAAGTAGTTTCATATTGTATGCGCCATAGACATTGCAAATATAAATAAACGACCTTGTTGCCATGCCTCGTTGAATTTGGTAGAGAAACTACTTAATTATTTTTCGCATTTTAAGATCAGCTGTTTAACTGTTAGCTGTCTCTAGGTCTAAGTCAATTTCAAGTGAGTCCCGTTGAATATGAAGGCATTGTTAGGTAAAAAGACAAATTAGAACACACTTGTGTACTGTCACTTGCATCAATATGTACACACTTTGCAACTTATTCGGTTGTGGTAAGGTTCAAATTCCAATGAAAATCAATCAATATATATAAAACTGTTCCGTTACTGACTACGACTGACAGACAACGTACAGCCGTAACTACTAGGTGTAGAGAGCTGAAATTTGGAACATACATTCTTTAGGGGATGTAGGGGTGCACTAAGGAAGGAATTCCCGAAATTCTTACGGGAACGGGAAATATAGGACTTTTTAGTTTGTATGAAAAATCTTATTCCTTGAGTGCACCGATGTTAAACTTGGTGTAAAAGTTTTTCAATGTGTGTCTGGTTGTGTTGTGAAAGTAATTTCCGTAATTCCCACGGGAACGGAAAATATATGATGTTTTAATTTGTATGAAAAAGTTATATTCCTTGAGTGCATGGATGTGATACTTGGTATACATCATAGGTTCTTCAACAAGTCTGTTTGTATTATGGAAGCAATTCCCGAAATTCCCAGGAGTCGGGAAAAATAAGACTTTTATGTTTATGCGCGCACGAAGTTGCGGGAAAAAGCTCGTTTATACATAAGATTCGACGTGACGGTACTTGTCTTGATTTCTTGTTATAATTTTTATCATTTGCCTATAGACTGTGAATGTTACACCAATAAAGACTTAAATTCTTATATTTTTTAAATTTCGTCTACCTAGGTGGCTTAACACAGATAGCGCCTTCCCAAAAAAGCCCGACTGAACATAACATTCACAAGTTTGTATTCAACTTGACTTGAGATTATGTTTACAATAATTGAATTTTGGAAACTGTGCGAAACCTGGCTTGAAAGAAAGATAACAAATTATAGTATTTTAGACCTAAATTTTACGCTTCTATTTAATTTATGTCAAGGATAATTTGATAGTCATCTTGAGAAGAATTTGACTGACGCCACTGCCAGTCAGCCTTATCCTTGCATATATCCTGTTTCAAGCCGGATCTAGATCAAGTACATACAAAGGGTTCATTTGATGCTCCCACGCACATGTCATCAATATCCATCGATTCGTCGAAAAACGGCTAGAGGCTTTATTCATTTTTCTTGTTTTACCTCTGCTTTAAACAACTCACGATATTTTAAATATTTGGTTGTTCCTTGAAACACCATATCACATCAGATTTTACGGTAGATTATGGAGTGCCAATTATAGGTTCTCACGTTTTTACTACAGATAAACAAGTTATTTCAAAAGTATAACATGTTTTACTAGCAATGAAAAGTGTTTTGTTATTTTAAATAAAGTTATCCAAGATTTATAGCATACAAACTCTAACACTGAAGATGTAATTTCAGCAAACCTGCCAGTTATCTACTTCAGTAAAAAGCGAGAGAGTAGAACTTAATTCAGTTACGTAAGTATGTTACTTTAAAATAAAATAAAGAGTAAGATACATTATTCAACGAAAACCCCATTAATTTTGGATTATATTTATCAAGACTGTCCTGTGTCAACAGTGCACGATAAAATTTACTTGAACTGTTGATACAAAGTAACGCACGCAACATTGAAATATTTGTTCAAATATTTTAATAATAATATAATAGCTCCTATCAAGTTCTTCAACGATATGAATCGAATTAAAACGATAACTTTTTCCGCATACTTGTACGCGTTGATGTCTTTTTTATGAGAGTGATATTTCAGTGAAGATCGCGGCCACTGATACATGAAGTATTTAAATTGTAATGTGCATCATTTGTTGCGCACCACGTTCTGAGATGGCATTGATATGACTACTCGATGTAATTTTTTGATGACAGAAACGATTTCAACGAATAGTATACACTTCAAATTATGATTATTATCGGTATAAATAATACATAAAATAAATAGTAATGACACGAATGTAATGACATACACACAGCGAAATTATCACATAGTCCAACTCCAATTAAATTTCTTTAAGAGCTTGCGTTATCGCTGCTAGATAACGGACAAAACGTATAAACGAACATACATATTGAATATAAAAATTCTAGAAAAAACATTAAGTAATGTGGAAACACAACACTTCCCCCTATTATATGTGTTAAAAATTAAAATAACCTCCCTTATTTGATTTGAACCCAATGAATCTGGAAAAGTTAAAACTGTTACACCAGCATATCGTGCTAAAGATTATTTGATGTAATCAAAACCACACGAATAAGATAGTGCGGTGATTAAGTGTAGAACAACTACATTTCAGTTTCTTTATAAGTTAACAGAGCTTGTCACCTTTGGGTGTAGATCGATACAGAAGACAACGTCAGCGCGTATCGTGCGCCCACGCATCACAAGATGCTCCTCCGTGCATGTAATTAGTTAAACTGCTTTTGTTGGACCCAAATGATTTTCTATGTTGATCATAACAGTTATAAAAGGGTGCAAAAAATCGTTACATAATACAGTTATTAAGTCTGTACAAAACCCTTCCTATATTTACATACAGTGTCCCTTCACCAATATACATAAATCACCGAGAAACACAGCATTTTCTTGTAATCGTTATTGTAGATTCGCGTAAAGGGCACGCCTCAACGTGGAATAAACTCACCTCTTGGAAACAAGTCAGCAACGGACATAAAACTGTCGTTTTTTACTGTTTTTCAAATTGCTCCACAAAATTGCGTTTATTAGCCTCCCGGGACTAATTGACGTACCCGACATTGCAGACTGCAAGGTCGCACCTGGTCATTGACGCATTTTCTGATCCGGGATATACGCTCTGACTCATAGGTAATGAAGACTGTTACTCATTGGTCAAATGTCAGCAGTTACCCGCGGGCTAGGCTGCCAACAGTAATTAAACAGTAACTACATATGAATCAACTGGAGGCATGAACACATGAGTAATTAACACATTGAAATGCCGATATAGAATATGAATCAATTCAATTTAACTTGCATCTTAGTCTCGGTTGTCACTTTGAATTTGATTTACATTATTGCTGTAGCACAGCAAGTTAATAATTATAAAATTTGCTGAAAAAAGTAAATTTTGACAAAATAACTGAAAAAGTATGGTGGTGTCTAAAAGTTGTCATAAAAATCTGTTTTACTCTGAATTATGGTAATAGGAAATAATGCCATTTCATAACGCGGCTTTTCGCATTAAAGGAAACATTTAATTTACTGCAACACTTAGTAACGCCTGAAAGTAGACAGTTAGAGTTTGACTGGCATTCTCAACTCATTTCTAACACTTGCGTTCGAGGAGTTAATACAATGGCAGGTATTCATTTTGATTTACTTGTTTAAATGATTACTAAAAATTGGTTTGAATGAGCAAGTTCACTTTGTTTGGAGTTGAGTTAATTTATTTATTTTTATTAAAGACTAACTCCGCATTTGATCTAAATCTCCCCTGATGATGGGGTTGAAGATGAAAGCCCACGGCCCTAGTAAAGAATATTGCTGGAACACATCACCGCCAGAGCGGTGATATTTGGCGGCAAACTTTATATTGTAATTGTATATGTAGCTAGCCACTTGAATCCCGACGGGATCCTACCACAAAGCGGGGTCACCCGGATACGCGCTAGGGCAATTCTAAGTGGAGCCTACACCGACAAATAAAGAAAGCTGACTGATGATCTGGCATGAGTACTGGCATAACTTGAAGCTATTTTGCATTAACGCCCATGGACATTTTAAAATGGATAATCTCATAATAATAGCAGGAAAAAATGTCCAGGCTGAATTTAAGAAAATCTTTCATTTCTGCAATGTCACTGGCTAATCCTGAATAAATACTACAGCTGTTGATGTGATTATGATTTATTTTTTTCTACTTTAACAGCCGTTAAAGTTCAAAAAAAAAATAACTTAACTAGGTATCTCTGAACAGTATCTGATTGGTAAAACCTTGACAGCTTTTTCAGCAGCTTTGACAAGTTTAAGCGAGTCACGTGCGAGGGTTAGATTTTAATAGTAAAATCTAACAAATATAAACTCGTATTTCAAAATTTTATTAGCAGACAAAATGGTAAATTACATATTTTTGGACTTTGATATTATCTCTATTGCAAGGCCAACGAGAGGTACCCTATAAGTTTTAATTATGTCACGGCATATACGGACCGTAAACGAACTAATCTTCTGTTTACATTGACTTAGAATGTAGATCTTTTTCCGTGCTGTAAGCTAACCTCAAAACTTACACTTTTGCGAATGTATTTTTTGTTGCAATCAACTGCAAAAATAATCATGTAAATGTTAATTATTACCCCACTATGGAATTTTCAAATTCTGATATCTTCTGAGAATCATATGTAAATTAAAATAAGACATTATAATAAATAACGATATTTAAATCTGCTATATAGGTACAACTAGATAGTATAATGAGTATCTACTAGAATAATTTCATAATTAAGTTCGTAGCAGCCTTTTTATTTAAAACCACGATCACAGTATGCTATCTTAATATTTTTTATCGTCTCAAATAAGTGCGCAAAAGAAAAAAAGTGCTCTAGTTAATCTGGGCGGCGGCGATGGCGGCGCGGGCGCAGGCGCGAGGTCGTCCCCGGGAGGCGCCGGCGCAAGGCCGCGCTGGCGGTCACTGACAGCTCACCACGAGCTTCCGTTCAATTATACCACTTCTTGTTTTTCTGCAGTTCGTAAGCAAAATTGAAATTTATAAAGAATGAATATAAGTAATGACCATTAAATTTTTTAACACTTAATTATAATTTTTTATAAACAAACAGTATTTATATTAACTGAGACAAGTGCAACTTTAGCACCAAGTGCCATGTTATATACAGGGTCTGTGGTAATGAATGGATAACCCGTTATCTGGAGTTGGTCCAGTAAGACTGTAAGAAAATCGTATCTTTTTGGCGGGATACTAAGCCATATAAAAATGGCGGAAACTTTCTTTTCTTTCAGTCATTTAGCTGCCATTTCATCAAATTTAGGTATTTTTGTGTAATTTTTACTGAATTATATTCCTGAAGAATAGTTCCTTCCACCTAATTTCTGTACAATTTTAGGTGTTCTTAATGTTAATCATTGTCAAAATTGTCGTTTTCAGGCAAAATTTTTTTCAACTTTTCTCATTGTGTCAAATTTGATCATCTACTGTGACAAAAAAAAGTATAACGGGTTATCCATTCATTACGACAGACCTTGTATATTTTTTCCGCTAGAAGATTTACTTCAAATCAAAGAGATATAGTGTGCAGAAACATATAGGTACCTAATCTAAAAAATCTTCTCGGAATAAAGGGATCGTAGTTATAATATTAATTCATAAATCAAAACGTAAACTTAGAATATGCAAAAGAAAATTTGTTACCTATTTAATTTTTTTCCCAAAAGTAGACTAAGTAAGTTGTATTTGGAAATATTTAAGAGCGTTAAACAATTAATAATAGTCGATTTCATTATTCAATCGTAATTTTCAATTACAGGTTTTTACATAAATCTGTAATTTTGTTGTTTTAGCAATTTAAGTGTTCGAGAACTGAAATTGAGTTTTAAAACCATCTTTAGTTTAAAATTTTTCTTTTCTTCATACCTAGGCTCTTGGCATGAAAACGCTCAAACATTGTAGGATTATTTTATTTGTAGCTTGATGATTCAAGATTTAAGAGTAATCATTCAATCAAGTTTAACATTTCACTATCTGTTGTTTTTACCTTATTAGGTACATCTGTGGTTTCAATTTCTTAATAAACTTTTAGGACAGTAGTAGGTGATGAGTCCACGGCATGAGAAGTGCAGTCTATTTACAGCATATTTAGGAAACGAACTTCATGTACTAGTCGCTTGAAAACTTGAGTTTTCAACCAATTTACAAGACCCTGATTAATTATACACTGAAACCTTTCCTATAAATAACCGTGTCAATTGCTGCATTAACCCTTTACCCGCCAGACTCTATATCAGTTGTCGTGCTCCAAGCGCCAAGCACAGTAAATCTAAAAATAAATACCTACAACAAATAGGAATGTTCAATGGTAGATCGATATACCCGTCCCAGCTTCGCACGCTTCAAATTCAATCTTAATAGTTTCAGCTGTTTAAGCTTGAAGAGGTAACAGACAAATAGATAGAAAGAGGAACTTTGATATTAAAATTCTATTATAATAGTATGTATTTCGGTAACCAAACGAAACAAAAATGATTCAAAAGATTTAGAAAGATTTATTTATTTCGTTCAGTAGTTTACACATACTGGAATACTATCTAACAGCCGTTATAAGACAGGTATCGTACATACCTGGGTCATATGACTATAGTTACTTATAATAAGTAAATAAAAAATTCTAGTCATTTCGATAAGCTTCTATTATCAATACCTACCAGATAATATATATAGGTACATAGGTATTATAGAAAAAAATCTCCCAAATGTCCCTCTGTAAAATACTTACTCAAAAACTACTGAGCGGGTCTTAATGCAGCAATCGACGCAGTGATTCGAAGGAAAGGTTTTGTGTAAATTGGTTGAAATATGGCGATAATTATTGAAGATGGCGGAAAAAACCATGCGCACTGCGAGCTTTAGGTACTCTTTTCCCCGAAAGACGGCGGTGGCAACGGCGGGTCGCAAGTAGGAAATAAATTGGTTTGGTAGGCTGGAAAATTTATTTTAGTTATACTTTAAGATAGCAGGTCAAATGGCGGCTTCATCTATTCAATGTAAACGTGAACGTGAACAAAAAAGAGTAAGTAAAAAAAGTAAAAGGAGTAAAAGGATTTTTAATATAAATGTTTGAAATGTATCTTCATCGTACCTAATAGCTTCTTATTATTTACGTGTTTAAAATAAATTTATAAAATGTGCCATTACATTACTTCAAGAGTTGAGTTCCGCACCACGCGTGCGCAAGCGCCGACACCCAATGTTATACAACATTCTTCAAAACAAACAAACAGGCTACTAGAAGTCCTTGGCTAGTATTAAATTGTTTTAACTTATGAACGGATAACGTAGGTTGGTAGTACCTACGATCCGGAATAATTAGTTTGTGCAGCAATCTTTCACGTGATCGTATTTTATTCGAATATCTGCATTTTTTGTGAGCCTTGATGTTCAAGTTCGGCGGTATTCAATAAGCTTGCGAGCGTTAAAGGTGTGCGCAATTTACCGGTTAAATGTAAATACTTTTGCATACATTTGGAACAATTGGAGCGTAACAAATACTGAATGTCTTGAAGAAACTAACTATATCTAAGTAGAGTAGTAAGATTTTTTATCGGTGTCTAAACTTGCTTTTGAATTTAATTTGATAGTTGGTTTTGATGAAGTGGAAGATCGGAGATGAGAATACACAGATCTAAGGGAACCGATCCTTCGAAAAAAATTACCGGCTTACCATGTCAAAGCGATGATATATGGCGGGTGGCAGATTTTATGCGTAGAGTAGTTGCAACCTGCATCCAGCGCGTTTAACATAGATTAGATACTTTTAAGATATTTTATCCAGCGGCCGTATGATTTTTCTGAGGCACTTTGAACTCGCACAAAAAAAAAAAAAAATGTAAAATGGTTTTCTCTTTACATAAGGTATTATAAAACCAATGCATTAAACCGGTGTTGACCTACCGTAGTTAGCGATATTATAAATAATCTTTATGTTTTCTGTTGCAGTAACGCAGTGTCAATATATTCATGATATGAAAGATTGGCTGAGTTAATTAGATACGTTTTGTAAGCACCGAAACAGTTATTTTTAATTCAATATTATTATTGTAAACTCAAACCACCTAATTAAAACGACCTTGTCTGGTTAGTCTTAACCTAACCTGATGATGATTCCTGAACCACTACACTTGTTGCGAAGTGTTAAGTTAGCAGATTTGCGTAAAACCTTATTGTCACATGCAGACTATTAAATAATAAAATCTTTCCAGTACACGACAGATGACATTTCAGTCCGTGATTTCCGCAGTCTGATCCCACGCCAAAACTTTTTTATTTTTACCGAAGCATTTGTAACTCGTTTTAATCCAGTAGGCGTAATTAGTGTAAAACGCTTGGGCAATTTACCTTATTTGAATTTATCGTGTAACTATTATTTTAGAATAATCAACTTTCTTACCTTAGGTATTGGTGTTTTGAGCTTATTATTAATTTGAATTATTTTATTGCAGATGTGGCCATTAGCAATAGTGAGGTCGCGTCCAGCTAACAACCTTCACGAACCGCCCTCATCACAACACAATGCTTACTCTTCGGCTCCTGTTCATCTAAGCGCCAGTTCTAGTGAACAAGTCATCTCCGTCAGGATAACGTCATCCGTTGCCGTCGGAAGGACTCAAATAAAGCCAAGAAATCATGAGCGAAAATATAGATTAAATGACCCTGAGAGGTTTCAAACAAAACTCGAGCAAGATATTCTTAGTAATGATATTAAAAGTTCCGCTCAAAATAATGAGACGGTAAATACAATAGCTTCAATTAAAAATGACACTCATGAATCACTTAGTGAAGAAACAAGTATCTATGAATCCATTTCAGAATATCCGACGACTACAAAAATACTCGAAACTGATTATGTAACAGAATCAGTAACTGCCACCACATTGGAAGAATTACCAGAAATTTCTGGTCCTAATGTCGACTTTTTAAGGCAGCTTGATGCAAGAAAAGGTGGCAGAGGAGAAGCTACATATCAACAAATGCATTATGATCAATTAAACGAAGATGTGTATAGCACAAATTATACTGAGGATTCCATAGCGGAACCATCAATAAAGGAAATCTTAGAAGTATCAGATGATGCTGACAAAGAAGATAATATTGAAGATATTCCATTAGCGAGATCAGTTCCATTCTCTTTGTCAAAGAACCGTATACTTGACACACCTTTAATTCATAAGACAATAAGTGACAATAGAAGTAATTCAAAGTTGACTACGGTCAGTTTCAATATTGTCCACGACACATCTAGTGCTCCAACTATTATTGCATCAGTTAGTCCTTTCGCTAGCACCAGTCAAAGTTTCCCGCATCCTAGTAAGGGAATAAAACCTTCTGCGCCCGAATATCCAAAATTTTACAATGAGCCAGCAAAAATTTACAGTCAACCAGCAAAAATTTATAGCGAACCTGCAAAGTTCTATAGTGAACCAGCAAAAGTTTACAGCGAGCCAGCAAAGGTTTACGGTGAGCCTGCAAAAGTGTACAGCGAGCCTTCAAAAATATACAGTGAACCTTCTAAATTCTACAGCCAGCCCGCCTCACTGCACTTGCCACCAGGAGTGTCGAATGCTCCATGGCAAGGCCCCTCAGAAAGCTCAACATACAGTACTAGTACCAGTTCTTTGTCGGCTCCCGTTGCTCCTACGGCGCTAGTAAAGGAAGTGCATCGAAACATGCAACAGCATTCTGAAAAAAACTATGAAGTTGACGAAAAACTTAGCGTGTTAACTGACGGGCGTAGTCATGGCGTTCAAGTAGAAGAAGAAAAGGATACTAGTAAGGAAAAATGTAAGCAGGAGAACTGCAAAGTTGGCTACGTGGTAGAAGGTAGGCAGTACAAGAAGTACCAAGTGGAGGAGAAGACCGCGGACGGGTTCATCGTGGGCGAGTACGGCGTCGTGCGCAACGAGGATGGCGCGCTGCGCGGCGTGCGCTACACCGCCGACAGCGACGTCAGCCCGCGTCTAATATACGACACACTCATGAAGTTCCTACAACTTAAGTAAACTACTGCTCCACTAGACAAATTATTTGCTCATACACTAGTTCATTTTTATTGTAAAACTCTTTATTTTAAGCACATGTAGGTAATATTAAGAAGCTTTTATTCGTGAGTCGAAGGAGAGCAATATCATCAAATAAGTCAAAGACTTTACGTAGTTGCTAGAGAATTTTCTTTGACTATCTTGTTGATCGATGCTATGGCACTCATCAGCCAAAACCATTATATAGACTGTATGAAAACACAGAAATAAATGAAAATTGTGTTTAAGAACATTAAATAACCACACCTGTTTCACCATCTATTGATAATTTGCCAAATAGCCTTCAGATTTTTCCAGATTAACTGGGTATACTATGTAAACAATATCAGGTGGTGGTGAAACAGGCCTAAAGGTTTAATTTTATTTGCTATGTAATAAACACTGAAAAATAGGTTGGCGTGGTTGTGTTTTTGGTTTAATTTCTAATTGCAATAATTATTTTATACTCGTTCACATAATTTTAATTTTATATGAAAGGAGTAAGTGCCATGTTTGTCATTTTAATGCTTTTAGCATGTATTTGTATTTATGTAGGATTTAAGTAGACTTGTGATAATAAATGTGATTTCAATAATAAGTTGTTTTATTCATTGTAAAATAACTGAAAATGAATACAGA
Organism: Stenoptilia bipunctidactyla; assembly: GCA_944452665.1. NCBI lineage: Eukaryota > Metazoa > Arthropoda > Insecta > Lepidoptera > Pterophoridae > Stenoptilia > Stenoptilia bipunctidactyla. The sequence goes on along the minus strand of OX101731.1, from coordinate 20,779,386 downwards.
ATTAAATACAGCTGTCCATATACAATTGATGTACCTAAAAATGTTATGGCCGCAGCCAATTGTTACCTAAGTAAACGGTAACCAATTTACTGAATTTAACACAGACCGCGTTTGACCTCAATCTCACCTGAGGGTAAGTGAAGACGAGGTCTGGTTCTTCATAAAATATTGCCGGAATACATCACTGCCGGGGCGGAAATATTTGGCTTGAAATTTAAATTTTATATGAAGGATGGTTGCATGTCAGTCGGAGCCTGACGGGATCCTATCACCAAACAAACATATTACAAAGGTCACAACGAGAGAAGAAGATATGTTTGGGTATTTATATAATTACTAGATAATGCCTTCGCGACTTCGTTTGCGTCTTGAGTTGAGTTGAGCCAATCAAACTAAAAAGTCCTTACTGTCCGTTCCCGTGAGAATTTCGGGAACCCCTTTCTTAATGCACCCCTACATCCCCTAAGGTATGTATGTTCCTTTCAGCTCTCTACGCCCAGTAGTTATGGCTCTACGTTGTCTATCAGTCACTTAATCACAATATAATAACAACGAGTTATGCAGGCGATTAAAACTGTATTTAGGAAAAAAATATTTCGTACAACATAAGCAATGACAAAATGCAGTTTCAAGCTAGATAATGATATTGAAGGAGTGGACAAGTAATTGGATAAGGGAATAAGGGAACGAGTATTTCAAAGAAAGGGCAGCTCCGCCATGACAATCCGACCTGTCATCTCTGAGGCAGGCAAATCCCGGCAGTCGGAATCTACTGCCTGGAACAAACCATGTCTCAGAGACCGCAATAGCCAGGGTTCATGTTGGTGTACCAGATGTGTGAGCTCGTAGGACTTAGGACGTAGGCTCGTACTGTTCCACTGGAGCAGAGTAGCCATTGTTGAGAGAAGTAAAAAGCGTGTTCAGTTTTAAAGTTTAGATCAAAATATCTAAGTGTCAACTCTAAAGGCGAGAGTTATGCAGGCGATTAAAACTGTATTTAGGAAAAAAATATTTCGTACAACATAAGCAATGACAAAATGCAGTTTCAAGCTAGATAATGATATTGAAGGAGTGGACAAGTAATTGGATAAGGGAATAAGGGAACGAGTATTTCAAAGAAAGGGCAGCTCCGCCATGACAATCCGACCTGTCATCTCTGAGGCAGGCAAATCCCGGCAGTCGGAATCTACTGCCTGGAACAAACCATGTCTCAGAGACCGCAATAGCCAGGGTTCATGTTGGTGTACCAGATGTGTGAGCTCGTAGGACTTAGGACGTAGGCTCGTACTGTTCCACTGGAGCAGAGTAGCCATTGTTGAGAGAAGTAAAAAGTGTGTTCAGTTTGGATGCTACGTTGGACGATAAGGGGACGTCATCGCATGAGGATATAATGCTGATAACAAAGGATAGAAGATTAGAATTAGTGTCTGATTGCGTAGATCTGTTTTTTTGTGCACAGAATGAGTTCACTCAGGCAGCTTATTATGTATGTAGTTATATTGTGGTTACCTAAGTGTTATCACTGTTTGTGTTATATTTGTTGGTTTTATTTAAAATGTTGTATTGTTTAAGAAAATTGTTTATTGGCAACGCCATTGTATTAGGTTAACATGTAAGGATAGCTTATGTTATTAGCTTATTAGTTAAGCTATATAAGTATGTTTGGATGAAATAAATAAATCAGTTTATCAATAATAAAATCTTACAACCTCTGGGGTTTGCCTACCCCATAAGGGATACAGGCGTGACGTTATGTATGTATGTAATTAAATAAATTTATATGAAAGTCTATACCAGCACTGATCATTCTAATTCTTTTGCTGTATATTTTACGAATGGTATAGTAACCTATAGTATAGTTTCTAACAGAAAATAAAGAAAAAAAGTATCTTTTGGTACTTAGCGTTTTAGAGGCCTTCTAATTAAAGCGTCAAATTCACGACTGCTTGAGCAGATTTCATAGTACCTATACAACGTGTAACATAATGAAGAGATAATACTTAAGGGGATTGTATGTTTGGTGATGTAAGGTACAAGAGACATTTAACGCCCACTTTACGAAAAATAATTTATTTTCAATATAAACAGCTTATTGGACAGTAAATTTTAAGTTACATAAACGCATCATTGCTTTTTTTTACTGAAAAATAATAATTTATATGAGAAAATATGTACGTTTCACGACATGATAGCCTCTTTTTAAAAACATGATTTCGGGCGTTTTTAGAAGGGGTATGTCTATTAGCCAGAATATCGTTTTTAGAAATTAAATAAAACAATAATGGCCAATTATGTCAAACATTTATTTATAGAGAACTAAAAAAAGCATACAAAAACGAAAATTTAACAAAAAAATAAGAACTCTTGTGTTACTCTTAAAAATGCTTATAAAATCTCGAAGTACACATGTTTAGTTGTCTTTTTTGGTTTAAATAATCAAAATAAAAACATTAAACAGCTATCAAGCTTTTTATTTGAAAAAAAAAAAACTATTTATTTTTCATAAAATAACAATAGCTGGACATAAAATAACTGAATTTTAATGCTTCAAAATTTTGGTATTTATAATAGCGCCCACACATTGTCTTATAACGCCCCAGGGGCTTATGGCTGGGCGTTATTGGACGAGGAGAAGATATTACAGTTTTTGTAATTTTTTTGAGGAAATTGAGTAAATAACTTAAAAATGGTTTACGGATGATTTAATTTTACTAACGTATAAAAAGAAAACGTATAAAGGAAAGCAATAATTGCAAAAAAACATCGGAATGCTTACAATTTCGCTTTGAGATATTTTTATAGTAGCAACAAACACGCGTGACGATCTTCGATCACAGCTTCTCCCTGACAAGATTTCGACTCTAGGGTCACGCGCCCGCGCTTGACTAGTCAATATTGGACTATTGTATATGTGCTTGAGTTGCGATGCAGCTTATATAAATATAAGTTCACTTTTCGTAGTGCGGGCGTTCTTTAACAGAAAGCTATTGTATATGTGCTTAAGTTGCGATGCAGCTTATATAAATATAAGTTCACTTTTCGTAGTGCGGGCGTTCTTTAACAGAAAGCTTTAATTGCCATAAGGTGAGTGGGGGCAAGATCGAACGGGTTTTCAATGAGATAAGTAGTGTTGTTTTTGAATCCTTGTGAAACACTACATATTAATCAAAATTTAAACTTGATGTATTGTGGATGACGACCAGAGAGTATATTTTTAAACTAGTTTGTTAAATTTCATTTAAATCTATAAAGAAATGAGTGCCACACCAAGCATCATTTGCAATGGACAAAAATAAAACAGGGGAAAGACGGAAAGGTGACGGGGAAAGATCAAACTATTTTCTAAAATCGTTTACGAGAATGACATACATTCTTGGTCATGGACATGGACTAGTCTATGGAATTTAATGCCCAGAAAACAAAATAACTGACTCAAGCATCAAAACGCCTAAGGAAACAAAGACAAGACAAATATTTTGATTTTTGTATTTCAATCTTACCCCACCGGGGAAAGATCGAAGTGGATGTTCTCAAACATTGCTGAGCGATTGTTTAAAATAAAATTGATAATAAAAGTTAAAGGAAAATCAGAAACAAACAAAAAATCTGATTATGTTACATTGTCATATTTGGTAGCATAATATTATTCCAAATATCTTACTCGAAAATTGATATGTTCATCTTACCCCATCAAAATGTAATGGGTAAAGATAGAAAATTGTGTCAATTCCTACAATACGAGTAATGGCAAAAAATCTATTTAATAACTCGAACGTAAATAAAAAGTAATTATTAAGTATCCAAAAGAATCAGTTGTACCTAGCTTTTAATGATAGTTACAGGATGCGGGGTAAGATAAAAATACTTGAAGAAACACGCAAAAAGTCAGATTGTATAATTTTGTAAAAAAAAACATGTTTCTGTGCAATAAACCTTCAAACATTGACTATGACATAGGAGAAAATTAAATGGCGGCTTAAAAAGTGCTACAAACACTTCAAAAAATCTGCTAGATGTGGCGTTATTGTTGAATTTCTGTCTTACCCCGTTTTCCATCTTCCCCCCACTCACCTTTCCCACCTTAGTTTATAAGTAACAGTAACATAAATTTGTTATCCTTACGGTTCGGCTGAAAAACAAGTTTAAAGTTTAGATCAAAATATCTAAGTGTCAACTCTAAAAACAGCTGTTAGCTTTGGATGAAATCTATTCGATAACAGATGGCGTAGAAATAAAGTGATGGGTAACTAAGACAGATACTACAAAGTTTAGCTGGTGCGGATAAGGTCACTGACTGCGGCACCAGTCTTGTTTTAGCTTATTAGGTTGACTAGGGTTGTCAAACTATTTTGTTGTTGAAATTTGTATAAAAGTCTATACCAGCACTAATCATTCTAATTCTTTTACTTACTGTATATTCTACGTATGGTATAGAAGCTAACCCTTAAGTTTTATCTCTCCATTTTGTTACACGTTGTATAGGTGCATTTTTCCATCAACAAAATTGAACACAAATACATTCAAACTACACCTACCTACTTTATAAACACGGATAGGTACCGAGCTCCTTAGCTCGCAAGTAGTCGAGTATATACAGTCTGCAACAGAATAATGTATACCACCCAGTCCTACGCACACATACAATATGCATTCGCATTGTATGTGTGCGGAAGACTCAGAATGATGTCGACCACCAGTCGCACGCACACAACTAAAGATCAATTCTAACTAAGCTAACTAACTACATCGTGTCAGAACAAGAAATAATATGACTACACGGATGTATAGATCTTTAATTTCAGTACTTCACGTGTAGACGAGCCTATGTCAGCCGTAGGTATAATGTGCAGATTATTATTTTATATTATAGAACTCTGAAAGGTCTGCATTTTTTTTTCTCCGTTGCTATATTAATATGTCTTTTATTATTTTTTTTTGATTGTTAAATTAATAATTTTTAAAGATATTTCTTCAATATCTTTTTTTTTCTTTCAAATTTAATGAAGAAATATTTAAAAAAATTATTATAATTTAAAATGATATAAAGAAATGAGGCATCGCTGTTATTTCGAATATTTACGCTAGTAAAAGCTACCTACTTCAAATTCAAACTTAATAAAAAACTTCAAAAAAGTTGTAAAATATTTCTTTAATCTCTAAAAACAAATATGAATATGATTTTTTGTGGGATTCGGTACCCGACCTGTCCAGATTTCATTCCTAGACATCAAAACCGCTAGGCCATGGACGCTGTGACTTGATATTGCGAAATTAGCATGATATTATCTTGTCTGCCTGCTATTCATCCATATAGCTCGTCATGTGAGACTTGAGAGTAGCTAAAAAGGAGTTTAACAAATTAATGAATCAGCAGAAGTGAAGTATTTTCACAGTGTGCGTGTGTGCGTAAACACGTCCACTTATTATGCTTAGATTGGGTGACTTTCGTGGTGTGAGTAAGTATGGATGAACGCGCGTGTGCGTGCGACGTCAGATGGTGTACATGCATGCATATTGTATGTGTGCGGGAGACCGGGTGGTATACATTATTCTGTTGCAGGCTACCGACCTTTCTCTTTTATCTTTCATGAGCTTTTTCCCGCATCTTCGTTCGCGCATAAATTAGGTACCCTGTGTCAATTTCAGATTCCTTTTATCATACAACCAGATAACCACTGAAGAATCTTTATATCAAGTTTCACCAAAGAATGAGATGTTTTATACAAGCTATAAAGACCTGTATTTCCCTATTACAACCAGGTAAACATTGAAAATCCTTCAAACCAAGTATCACATCCGTGCACTCACAGAATAAGATATTTCATAAAAACTAAAAAGTTCAATAGTTCCTGGTCCCGTTGGAATTTCGGGAAATCCTCCCTTTCTCTACACCCCCTGAGAAATGTATGTTAAAAATTTCAGCTGTCTACGCCCAGTAGTTATGGCTGTACGTTGTCTGTCAGTCACTCAGTTACAAACATATTTATATTCCTACAGGGTATTGGAAATTAGACCGGAATCTATTTAGGTGACGTAGGAGAACCCAAATAAAGTAATCCCAAAGTTTACCGTTTTTAAAATATTTGGGGTTATTCCTTTTTTTCCTGTTTTACTCTTTCAAACATCGATTATAAAAAAACGAATGGTCCGATTTAAGTGTTCTGAATAATAAACGACACTAAATTATTTCAGTGTGATTGTTAACAGAAGCTACAGGATGTTTTATAAAATTAAAATGATTTTTTTGAGCAACATTTATACTAAATATTATTAATACCTATTGTTTCTCCAAAAAAATGCTAACGAATTTTGCGTGCACTTTGAAAAACTTCTACAACTCTTTGGCCTTAGAACGGGCTTAAGTAAGTAGCATTTGACAGCATTGTTCAAGAAAAATTTCAAAAACAAAATCAAAGACCTACTTGTATTTTTAATCCTTCAAAGGAATTATTTTTTTGACGACCGGCTGGTGTAGCGGTAACATACATTGCCTTCTATGCCAGAGGTCCTGGGTTCGAATCCCGGCGGCGGCGGATATTTGTATGATGAACGCAGATATTAGTCGTCAAGTCATGGATGTTTATATGTTTATTTAAGTTTATTATAATAAAAAATATGTATTTATTCAATATGTATGTTTATACAGGGTGTGGCGTAATGAGTGGATAATCCTTTACTGACGGTTGGGGGGCATTGCGGCTGTTCGGAAAATGACAATTTGTGTTTAGTAAAAGTGTCACGGTTTTCGAGTTTTTGGGCATTTTTTAAAATTTGAAAAAAGTTAGCCCTTTACCCACTCTTTTAAGTGCCAAATTTACAATACAAAGAATTTTCTCAATCTGTTTTCTCAACAGCATTCAGTGATTGTGGTGCTATCAAACGTAAACTACCAATTTTGTACGATAGCCAAAGTTTTTTTTATTTTTATTTTTAAACGTACAGTTTGTGCTAAGTTCTATTTTTTTCGCTAACTTTGGTACCTCGTGGTGTAAAAAAAATGTACGGTGACATGAGTGCCCAATTGATTAAATAATAGCCTATTTCATTATAATTCCAAAATGGTATAATTAACGATATTTCTAGCTCTCAATTTAAAAATATTGCATTTAAGGTGAGTCAAGGTCAATTTTCTTAGGAGGTTCTCTTACGCAAAATTATTACTATTTGTAATAGTTTTAGTTCATCTGCCTTTGTGTTCACAAAACTGACTCCTCCGTCAAGTTGAATAATAATTCTAGGAATCATAGCGCACCTGCGTTTCCTACTAAAGCTAATGTTTTGGTTTCTTCTATCATTTAACGAGTTAAAAAGATTTCGACTCTATTGTTTGTCCTGGGGTACTCTACCTGATTTTAGGGTTCGTTGGCTAACTCCTTGCCTGCGTTACCCCAGTGTGCTATCATACTACTTTCGTGCGCCCGCGTTTTTGCTCTGCTTTGGATTGGATATAATTTACGATTTGGCCTGTGACCTCGGACTTGATTTTCTTTGTGATTTGGACATTAACTTCATCGATTTACTTCTGTGACCTTGGACTTCATTTGCCTAGTGATTTGGACTTGGTGATTTGGTGTTGGGTACCGACTGCAATGTCTCGCAACATACCGTATGAGTATGCTAAAATGCATTTTATTTACGGTGAATGTTGCGGTAATGCCAGTCAAGCTGCAGCACTGTATCGGGAAAGGTTTCCCTATGCACGCCATCCCAATTACAGAGTTTTTATAAGAGTGCATAATGCATACATGGGAGGTCGAATTCCGGGAAGTGACATCGGCGGTACTAGCTCGGGGAGGCCAACTACTATACGTGACGATGAAAGTGTACTCCAAGAGATAGGAGCCGACCCGACCACGTCAGTACGAGCGATTTCCAGACGTACAGGAATATCAACGAGGACGGTGCACAGGATTTTAAGACAGGAGAACTTACACCCATACCATAACGAACCCTAAAATCAGGTAGAGTAGGTACCCCAGGACAAACAATAGAGTCGCTATCTTTTTATCTTTTTTACTCGTTAAATGAAAGAAGAAACCAAAACATTAGCTTTAGTAGGAAACGCAGGTGCGCTATGATTCCTAGAATTATTATTCAACTTCACGGAGGAGTCGGTTTTGTGAACACAAAGGCAGATGAACTAAAACTATTACAAATAGTAATAATTTTGCGTAAGAGAACCTCCTAAGAAAATTGACTTTGACTCACCTTAAATGCAATATTTTTAAATTGAGAGCTAGAAATATCGTAAATTATACCATTTTGGAATTGTAATGAAATAAGCTTGTAGTGTATGACGCGCCTCCTCGCCATGTATCATTTGACTACGACAATATACTGTGTACTTTCATCTGAACAACACGTGTTTGATTAGCTCCCGTCGTCCATCCTTGCATGGCGACCCTGCCATTTCGATTCAAGTTAAAACAATATTACGTTAAGGTCCTAACAGGATGATATAGTTTTGGTTTATTAAGTATACTTTTATAAATGAATCTTCAAATCTAAATGAATGTTTTTATAGAAGAAGGTCTAGTAGTATTTTTTTGAATAGGTAATTAGCCAAAAATTTCTTGAAACATTCATGTCAAAAAGTTCAATAGGCGTTTTGTTCTTGGTTGTCTGTCCTTAAATATAATTTTGTCGAATTTGCACTAATAGTATAAAAATATAAATGATTAATTCCCGAATCGATTTCTGAAATGTAGCTCTGTATGCTTATAAAAAAAAACATACAATCTAATTGATAATCTCCTCCTTTTTGCAAGTCGGTAAAACAAAATAATCTTTGCATTAAAATATAAAATAAAACTTGCCATGAGTTATAAATTTTAAAGTATGAGTTCACCACCGTCATCATTTTACTACCTACTTAGTAACTAGTGTTATTGTTAGTTGCAATAAGATACCGAGAGTTTTGAGAATCAAGCAAGACAACGTGACTGTAACCGAGTCTTTTTTTAGGTCAGCAATTTGATGTTAACCTCGAAAAAAGGTTGAAAGATGTGTAACATTAATTAGTAATATTACTTTTCGAAGATTGTAGAAATTTTATTATATAATATACTCGAATTGATACATTGAATCATCATATAGATTAATATGTAGCCCATTTGTTGATTGTTAAATTTTATTAAATAGCTAGGTACGGTTAAAAAATCGTAAGAATAATGAAAAAGTTAAAATTAGAAATTTACAGAATAGAGTCGGAATAATTTGTTTGCGTATAAGGAATAAGAAGGTTTTAGAGTAGAAGTTTGTGCAAGTATTAAAATACTTTTCGTCATCATATGAATGCGATTAGTTACTTGTTACATACATTTGAATGTTAGGATTTATGAATAGGTTTAAACTGGTATAGGAAGGTAATAGAATGTGCTAACTAGATGGTCGGATTTGTTAGATTTAGGATTAATTAAGTTAATTGTTGGAAATCTTCCATAATATTGAAAATTAAAAATTATTGGACTGATCACCCAAGAAGTTTTTTCTAATTTCATATTATTGGAACGATTTATCTTGGTAGAGTCTTAAATAATTGGTTTTTGAATGGTTGATAATTATATATAGTGAATAGTATTATGGAAGATAAATAAGTATTTGGCACACAATTAAGGTACAAGGGCACAAAGCGATCCTTCAGTTTGATCATGGTGTAAACGAGATTTCTCTGTGAAAACTATTGGAGACAAAATGTCTTAAAACGGTGACCCTAATGTAATGAATAATATAAAATAAAAGTTGTGAGTCGACTCAATAAAATGAAGTACCCTAAATATGATACGATATAAATGTATAAATAAAAAATACGGTGGCCACCGATAAAAATAAAATATCCCAGAGTAGGATAAAAAGTGTAGCCAATACTGTAAGATGGATAAATGATTGTAGAACTTATAGAGAGATATGACAAAGTAAATGATTGAATAAAATTAAGTAGTTATAAGAAAAGTAAAGGTACGAAGCAATAGGCAGAATATAATATAAAAAAAGCAGAAAGTTATTTTTTTAATAGGAATATTTTTAATGACGATTAATAAATATTTTTTTTGATCTGTTAATTATATTAGGTACTGTCAATATGAGTTTTTTTTTGTTTTGTTAAATAATACCATGACTAGGTATTTGATATTATGGAATTTTCGTAGGTACTTTTATCAATGCCGTTTTGTCAATGCTGCTAACTATTTTAGTAAATAAGTAAGTAATAATGTTAAAAATTAGTTATAAATGAAAGTATATAGAAATGAAAAACTTTTACTTGTATGTATAAAACTTTTATGTAAGTAAAAAATGTATGTTTCTTTTTGAAAACTAAATTTACCATAGGTACATATGTACCAGTGGTACCACCATATGTATGTTTAAAGGTAATATAAAATAAATCAATACTCATTAATATCCAGAAAGTCAGATGTTTCTAATCAGACAATAAGTTTTAAAACTTATTTTAAAGGTCATGTCATACTTCCCTTTTAATTTACTTTATATATTATTGTAAAAAAAATATGAATAAATATAAATCAAGGTTTATAGGTATTATTAATATTTTAAAATGATATATAAAACTTGTTCCACAAAATATTTTTTTATATTATAAAGTTTTCATATATATTATTTTGTTTATAATTATATTATCTTAAACAGGATTAGCAATGTACGATTACAATTTATTTTGGTCTTATAAAAAAAAAATTAATGCTGTTTATATTTTTTTTTATTAAAATTGCCGGGGAGGTGTAGTGTATGACGCGCCTCCTCGCCATGTATCATTTGACTACGACAATATACTGTGTACTTTCATCTGAACAACACGTGTTTTGATTAGCTCCCGTCGTCCATCCTTGCAGGCTATTATTTAATCAATTGGGCACTCATGTCACCGTAAATTTTTTTTACACCACGAGGTACCAAAGTTAGGGAAAAAAACAGAACTTAGCACAATCTGTACGTTTAAAAATAAAAATAAAAAAAACTTTGGCTATCGTACAAAATTGGTAGTTTACGTTTGATAGCACCACTATCACTGAATGCTGTTGAGAAAACAGATTGAGAAAATTCTTTGTATTGTAAATTTGGCACTTAAAAGAGTGGGTAAAGGCCTAACTTTTTTCAAATTTTAAAAAGTGCCCAAAATCTCGAAAACCGTGACACTTTTACTAAAAACAAATTGTCATTTTCCGAACAGCCGCAATGCCCCCATCCGTCGGTAAAGGATTATCCACTCATTACGCCACACCCTGTATATTTCTTAAGTACCTATATCAGTAATCTAGTATCCATAACACAAGTTCTTTAAGAAACTTAATTTGGGCTAGATAATGTTGTGTGAGTGTCAGAATTATTTATTATTATTATATTTAATTATACCTGTAAGTGTTCCTGTCATCAAGACGCTAATTTTTCGCTGTCAGAAACTTATATCATGTACCTAATTAAAGAGTTTCTATCGATAATTTGACAAATTGCAACGAAAGGAGAAGATGACCTTTTCTGATCGATGTAAGTATTTCTGAGGAGCTCTTTTTACCTTTTTAGCTATTACCCTCCGACTTGGCTTACTTTGGTGGATTCCGTTATTGTTATCTTTTGTAGTCCCAGTCGCTGGAACAAAATTATTTAAATTAAATCATTCCGGCAACTGGGAACACTGTTCCAGTCAAAGCAGTCCCTTGATTGAATCAGGCGTTACTTTGCGGAAATCCATGACAACTACTATAAAAAGTTATTTTGCTAATTCCGCGACTTGTACTTGCACTAGTGATGCAGGATTTTCATGCGTAAGTTCACCGCCCTCCCTCAAGCAAGAAGCAAGACATGCAATGAACACACACCTGGAAACCCACACCACAAGCTATCACCGACACGTGTTTCGCTTCAACCAGAAGCATCCTCAGGGCGCAACGACCACCACCGAACTAAATTAGTATCGCCAAAAGCCAGCTTATATTAACGCAAAGCCCCACCCACTCATTATTTAGGGTATTATGAGTCACATTGTTATTGAAATGGAATACTAAACAATATTCCAACTTCATTGACTCCGCGACTCATCAATGTCAATAAATAAGTGTAATAAAGGATTACTTGTCGTTGACTGCTCATTGAAAATTTGACTATGTTTTCCATGTTTCAGGATTTCTAGTTGTTCTAAAATATTCAAACGTAATCCTTTATCACATCTGTGTAAAATCTGGTAAGTGTGATCATTAGATAAGCTGTGGCCTGACTCCAGCAGGTGTTTGGCGAAATGGGATTTTGTAGGGTGTTTTAATCTATAAGCTGCAATGTGTTCTTTATACCGAGTTTGAAAACTACGTCCCGTTTGGCCAATGTACACACCGCTGCAGCCCCCACAGCTTAATTTGTATACACCTGATTTCTTGCCATCCTCAACTTTTTCTTTGAAATTGCAAATTCTAGATTTAAGCGAGCTGTTTGTCTTGAAGGCAACGTGAACATCATTTTTCTTGAATAACCTAGAAACTTTTTCCGATATGAATCCTAAATATGTCAGACTAGTTCTATATCGATTCAATGTCTGTTCACGTGGCGCTCCATACAACAAACAGCTCACTTTTTTTTGTTTTTTCTTTTTTATCAAGTTGTCAATCACTGACTTGTCATACCCATTAGAAATTGCAATTTGATAAATAATGTCTAGCTCCTTTTTGAAATTTTGAGAACTTAACGGGACCGTCATTAGACGATGTATATAACAGTTAAAAGAAGCTATTTTATGTTGCCAAGGATGACAAGAAGAAGCAGGAATTACTGTGTCTGTGTGAGTGGGCTTACGATATATCTGAAAAACGTGTTTATTATTAACTATTGATAAATTTAAATCTAGAAAATTTAAACTTTTGTTTTCTTCTAACTCTAATTTGAACTTAATTTTTGAATGAATATTGTTAATATCATGAACCCACTCTATCAGTTGTTTCTCCGTTCCGGTCCAGCATATGAGTAGATCATCGACATATCTATAATAATATAGTATAGAAGGGTGCCCGATAATATTTTTTGTTTCGAAATTGTCCATGAAAATATCTGCCATTAAAGGGCTCAGTGGTGAGCCCATTGCTAGTCCTTCCTTTTGAGTAAAGAATTTATTTTGAAATCTAAAGTAATTTTGTTTCATACAAATAAGTGAAAAATTTAGAAGCTCATATACTTCCTCTGGATGCAAACGTTGTTGTTCAAGCTTATCCTGTAATATTTGTAATGACTCCATATATGGAACGTTAGTAAATAAATTGTCTACATCCAAAGAAAGCAATATGGCATTGGAAGGAATAGCAATGTCTTTTATTTTGTTGATCAGATCCTGAGTATTTAATAAACTATACAATGGTTTGAAGGAAGATTTAACCTTCAGGATCTGATTTAACCTTTTTGCTAACTCATATACTGGAGCACCATGTACATCCGGATGGCTGGACCATTTGGCGTATAAAGTTGGCTCTTACATAGATCGATAAACAATCGTAGGTGACTGCAATCTGCCTACATTTTATCGTTTGTGACTGGTTAGTTTATTCAAAAAATCAAAAAAATGGTGTCCAGCCAGCCAGAATTTCGTAATTATGAGCATCTCGGATCTCAGCCCCAAGACGGTTTTGAGAACCCAGTTCTCATTAAAAGTATAGTGACTGGATATGTGACTGCAACCAAAGTTGTTTCATTCAATTTGATACGATACTTTTCGAGAAATCACAAAAACAAACTGTCCAGCCAGCCATAATCCGGTCGGCTGGACCATTTTGTTTTTGTCGATATATCAATAATTATAACACTGAAAGCAGCTAATTTAGAAAAAATCCTTAGTGACTGGATATGTGACTAACATTATATAGCTATAAATATGAATGATTCGTGCATTTATGAGTTATTGGCAAAAAGATTTTGTTGACACCTGTCAAACTTCCGGCTGGCTGGACCACCCATTCCAGCACTTCTGAAAGGCCTTCGCAGTCGGAATCTTATAAAACGGTTAGTGACTGGGACGAAGAACACAAATCTTCGTTTGTGACTAGGTACTCTAAATGCAGTCAATCAAAATATATAAGCAATTGTTTTTTTGACATGTTTTGTTGAATTAGGGTGACCAAATTTTAGAATACTTTTTTTAGAATTCCTTTATTAATTTAATTTTAATTGTTGAAGTTTGGGAAATTATTCTTAACACAGCTTGGTTAGTATATATAAGTGAGTATGTATAGGGTTCAGAAATAATAGTGTAAAATATTTTAAGGGGTCATTAAGAAATGTGTATAGACACGATTTACGTACAAAAAAAAATTTTTTTTTTCATTTCAAAATTCTGCTAAGTACCTTGACGCGAGGTCACCCTTAAAATATTAAAAACTAAAATGTACCTACTTACAGTGTTTTTAAGTACCTATAATAGTATATAGGGTCCAGAAATAATAGTGTAAAATATTTAAAGGGGGCATTAAGAACAGTGTATAGATTTGATGTATGTAAAAAGATTTTGTTTTTAATTCAAAATTCTGTTAAGTACCTCGACGCGAGGTCACTCCCGGTCACGCCCGAGCGGGCGAAACAGTTGTTATACGTCATAGGCGCGTAGTTACCGTGCCACGTAAGAGGGTTATTTAGGTTTTATTTTTTGATAGTAGTCGTATATTACAATTTAAATTTTGTTAAGGTAAGTACCTACCTACTTAGCAGAATTTGAAATGTTTTTTTTTCTTTTTACTTAAGTATATCGAATCTATACCCTGTTCTTAATACCTTCTTAAAATATTTTACACTATTATTTCAAAACCCTGTATAATATTTATTTTATTTTGTTGCATTACATACATTTTACAACTTTTAATACTAAAAGTACTCGAATATCATTATTAAACACGTTTAATCCCTGTTTCAACCAAAAATTATGGTCACCCTCAGTTACATAGTATGGCATAAAAATAATTGCTTATATATTTTGATTGACTGCATTTAGAGTAGTCACAAACAAAGATTTGTGTTCTTCGCCCCAGTCACTAACCGTTTTATAAGATTCCGACTGCGAAGGCCTTTCAGAAGTGCTGGAATGGGTGGTCCAGCCAGCCGGAAGTTTGACAGGTGTCAACAAAATCTTTTTGCCAATAACTCATAAATGCACGAATCATTCATATTTATAGCTATATAATGTTAGTCACGTATCCAGTCACTAAGGATTTTTTCTAAATTAGCTGCTTTCAGTGTTATAATTATTGATATATCGACAAAAACAAAATGGTCCAGCCGACCGGATTATGGCTGGCTGGACAGTTTGTTTCTGTGATTTCTCGAAAAGTATCGTATCAAATTGAATGAAACAACTTTGGTTGCAGTCACATATCCAGTCACTATACTTTTAATAAGAACTGGGTTCTCAAAACCGTCTTGGGGCTGAGATCCGAGATGCTCATAATTACGAAATTCTGGCTGGCTGGACACCATTTTTTTGATTTTTTGAATAAACTAACCAGTCACAAACGATAAAATGTAGGCAGATTGCAGTCACCTACGATTGTTTATCGATCTATGTAAGAGCCAGCTTTATACGCCAAATGGTCCAGCCATCCGGATGTACATGGAGCACCCACGTAAGAAACAACTGGTCTTATTGGTACGTTTTCTTTGTGAATTTTAGGAAGCCCATACATTATTGGAGCTTGTGGATTCATAGATACAATGTTAGATCTACCCGGAAAACCGTCAGGGAACACGAATCGAGATTCCTTCACCGCCTTTCCCACCGCGGCGGTAAAGGACCTCGTCGGATCCGAACGCAACACCGCAAAGTCATCTCCATTTATAATATTGTGAACTTTATCTATGTAATCTTGTTTGGGCAAGATGACAATACAGTTACCCTTATCAGCCTTTGATACTATTAGATTGTTACTGAGAATTTTGGATTTGATTGACTTTACAATGTTGCGCTCATGAGAAACATTCGTACTAAATTTACAGTTAGAGATCAGGGTAGCCACCTGATCTCTAACATTTCTCTTAGAATGACCAATTATAGAAGTCACCTCTGAATCCACAGCTAAGGTTTCTAATGACTTTTGGTTTATGGATGGTGGCAAATTAAATTTTAAACCTTTTTTCAATAAAGACATTTCATTTTCACTGAACTGGACACTACTCATGTTTTTGACTCTTGAATGAAATGTATGAGCTTCCCGTTTAGAATGATCGGTCCGCCCTTGGTTCTCTTGGTGTTTGCTAAGATTATTTAACTTTTTACTCTGGGATATGTACTTTTTGTGAGCTTCAATTGAAGCGAAATACCTAGCTTTTTCGTCTAGAAGATCAAATTCCACGTTATGTAGTTTGAAGGATAATTCAGAATACAAAATTTTTAAGTGTAACTTTAAATTATCGCGAACAGAGAACCAATGACGAGTCTCTTCACTTAACCAGATTTTTTTCTGTTTTTCTTATGGCTATGGTGGCGGCTGAACAGAACGTTTTTGTGCGAATGTTGATATATTTAGGAATGATATTGAGATGTTTGCATTTTTGATTGAACCAAACGTTCTGTACAGCCATCCTATGGAGTTTAGTAAGTTTTAAATATAGTCGAGCCTGTACGGCTATGCTTGCCGACTTGATATAATTGATTGAATCAGGCGTTACTTTGCGGAAATCCATGACAACTACTATAAAAAGTTATTTTGCTAATTCCGCGACTTGTACTTGCACTAGTGATGCAGGATTTTCATGCGTAAGTTCACCGCCCTCCCTCCCTCAAGCAAGAAGCAAGACATGCAATGAACACACACCTGGAAACCCACACCACAAGCTATCACCGACACGTGTTTCGCTTCAACCAGAAGCATCCTCAGGGCGCAACGACCACGGTGTTTTCACTAAATCTCGTTAGTATCACTAAGATATAGATGGCGCTGTTTATAATTTATAAAATTAGAAAAATGCCATAGACATTGCCTCTTTCAACCTACTTTTCATTCTTCGGTTCATTCAATCAATCACCCAACCGACTCATTAATCTTTTATTCGTTACCTGTGGTCGTTACTGCGCACCCGTTTTCGAATGTTGTTTTTATCGCTTTTTTCTTGGATTCCTTTTACCCACAACCCAGCCAACATTGGGACTCTGATGCTCCCTTTTAATTCTGACCCGGCAATTCTACTGGATTTCGGAAACAACGCTGCAATTCGACCTTTGCATGTTTATTGGAACTTTAATCGTGATAACAAATTTCTGATATATACATATTTAATATAATCATGATAATATATATATATAATGAAAATCTCCAGAATATCAAAACAACTTCACTTTTATTTCCAACTCTTATCAATATCACAACTTCGTAAGTAACTTTTTAGACAAATATTCAAATCGATCGCTCGAACTGAAGTGACTGACTTATTTCGAAGATCAAAATTCCGTTCTCAGCCCCACCACGCGACCGTCATTCAACCGTTCGCGAAGTGTGGCCAACTTCAAAAATATAAAATAAACAAAATTATGACAAAATCATGACACTCGGCCATCCGACAACGTGCGGCTCCCGACGCACAACAACAAACATTAACTTTAAAAAAAATCAGTCAGTTCCTTTCAAAACGAAACCGTTCAACACTCTGTACTCAGCATCTTATTATATAACATGGTATACAACCACATAATTATTACATCCCAAAGACATAATCAGTAATATACCTAATAAAAATTTCAATAAGCACAACACGAATAATGGCAAATCATGACACTTGCCTGAAACACGCAACTTATACAGCAAATCCAATTAACTATCTAAAAGTAGGCACTAATCTAAAGTTTTTACCTCTTTAATTTATTTTAAAATAAATATACAAAAAAAATTAAGACAACATTGGTTTTGGAATTTGTCTACAAATTATGGCATTTTATCATAAAGATAAACCTTATCAATTGATTGAGTGCATCATTATTCATTAGGTACATTAATATTGAAGTCCATTATTACGCACCCTTTTTTAATTTATATAAACATCTTTACAACTTGCATGTCCACGACCGGTAGCGTTAGCAGTCCCGTATGGAGTGACGAGCGGAATACCAGCCCCGCGCGCCCCTCCCGGTGTTGCCACCACCCCCGGATGTAGAACCACTTAATTGCACATAACATCTCTTATTTGCAAACAAAAACAGACTTGTTAACCACACAATTTTTTTCTTTTACATATTAAGCCACTAAAAATTGCATTTACAATTGAACTGAATCTACCACCACTTCGGAAAGCCGATCCGTTGAGAAGAAGTGGCAAGAAACTCAACAGCAATCATCTTTTAAAAGCACATTACAACAGTTTATAGCCAAGGAGTTTCATCTTCCATATAATATCAGTCAACAGAGTATTTATGCTTGAACATCATTTTCCATGGAATATTCCACATATCCTGATTAACCACAGTCCACCAATCGTTTTCTTTCTTTAAATGGACTACATTGCTGATATTCGTTTCTAACTTCATCCGAACACAAATATCACGACCGTTTACATCCCTACAAGTATGCACGGTGGGACTATGACTGTGTTCTTCCTCTACTGCCCTCACACTCTTCCCATTTATATTTCTACTGTATATCTATATGTTCACTGTCCATATTTTTAAAATGTTCCATTGAATAGGTATTCATGATTATTAAGTATTATAACCCATTTGATTATTGTTGGACTTCCCCTCTTCTCTTTTCTCCAGATTCTTTTTTAATTTTTTTTTTGCTCTCGCTGTACGTCTCCATTGTTTTCATTCAGAATTTTATTCCTTTTAAATTAATTTCTTTAACATTCAAATTTAGCAAGCTCTCACCACAGTCCCAATTTTCAAAATAGTTTGTAGTTCCATGTTTATGCTCCATTGCATGTCACTGATTCTTTTCTTCAGCATAATAATACATATATTTCTTTCATCTTGCACTTGCTTTATATTCATTATAGTAGCCTTATCGTTTGCCAATTTTTTTTTTGACAAAACACTGTTTTCAATTTCATACCTACTAATTTCTCCATTCATTGTAGCAATAGCTTGTTTAAGGCACTTATGATATTAATATTTCTTATCCTTTGATATATTTATATCAATTACTCTAATTTCCATGGAGGCACCCTTGTACCGAATATTTCAAACTTTATAAGGGTACCTTTGTACCAAGTATTTCTAATCCAATGGAGGTTCCTTTGAACCTTGGCTTTCCAACTCATCTTTCCAACCTTGCATTAAATACATTCCTAACATTTGCAATCCAATGGCATTCAACCTTTGCACTTATATTTCTGATGAAAACATACCACCATAGAGGTATTTTATTCAGTGTACGTAAATACGCTTTTGACACCCTAATATATATGCGATTTTATAATTATGTGTAACATTTATTATCGTATACATTCACTTCATATTAGTGTTACTCCAAATTAAACTTCTCAACAATAAGTTTCTCTCAACGTAACCTATGCACGCAATAAAGATAAATACCAACAAAACACCCATAACAGTGTCACAAACCATCACCAAACAAAACATTTTAAAACTCCAACGCTACATCAACAGTTGTTGTTGTGTTGGTGGTATCGTTCCTGACACCAAACCACTTCCATCTCAGTGCAATGGCACAGCGAAAACGCTTTCAGAACAATGCCAACATTTGACAATCTTACTGACGCTGTCATATAAAAGCCCATCTCTACCCGATGTGACTGATCTAACACATCAAATTCTTTTGCGAATGAGTCCGCGAAAAATAGTGTTCAGATCATTGACTTAAAGATGACCGCCCATGCACATCGATTCAACGGACGATCCAATAGCGGCAATCCCTATCAACAGAACGTTCCACTTCCGTCACTTACCCATGGTGAAATAGCAAGGTTATATTATATTCTTAAGGGCTGAATGGATTCATTAATTTGCCTTTCCCATTTAGATGGAAAATGTATACTTTTTCTATCAGTTCTAGGTATCTAACCAAATTTTAATATTATACTAAAATGATTAATGAACTTGGTATTTATACATAAGTATTCAACTAAATAATGATATAAAAATTAAATAAGAAAAGACATTACTGAACTATAAATAAGTTAAATCAATGATATAGTTTGAAAATATAGGTTAAGATGGAATTACGTGTAAATTTTTGTATGGAAACAATTTATTGTTTCCGCTTGCCAGTTTACAGCAATTAAATTAACACACTGCCTATTTTGCTTTGAATTAACATAGCCTCATACGGGCATAAAATGTGGCCTTAGTTTGTTTTTCTTTAACTGACATAATGCATATTGACATATGACATAATAATAATGGAGATTTTTACAATGACTTGTTAACAACAACAATTGTTAACATGCACTTATTCCCTCCTTCAATTTGTTTTGCCTTGTTATTGTTGATTGATTCTGAACCTTGCCGCAGCTGTACCCAAGGAATTTTTGGCACGGTGTTTAACACAGTTAAGTTGTTGCTAGTGCAATTTCAGATCTCACTTTGCTAGCACGTCTCATATCAATACCAATTCCAATATCTCCGTCATTCTTAAGGACCGGTACCATTAGAGGTATCCAGTTTGAAGGTTCATTAACTGATTCAATTTATCCACTTTAACTAACTCATCTAATTTTGCATTTTTTTTATTCTAAAGGAATAGGCACTCTGTGGTAGGGCTTAACTATAACTGGCTTAACGGATTTACCAACAGGAATTTCTTATTCAACACCTATAAAGGTTCCGTTGCATTCCTGGCCGCAAGCTGTGCCAAATTTTAGGATCGTGGGAATTATTCACAAATCAAACAAAAATACAACATTTAAAGTTGAATCAGTAATTAGGTGTACAAACGAAAAAACAAAATGACGGTATTGCCATAAATCTCCACAGTTATCAAAAATGGCCGAAAGTACTAACTGTATATACGTACTCAATCTATCAATAAAATGTGCTCCAAACTTAAAGAGATTTGTCTTTTGTTCTTAGAATGTATAAAAAAAATAACAAAACTTTAAAAAATATATTATTACTTCGAAGCATACGAGTTTTAAAACAAAAAGTTAGAAAACGGATAATGAGAGATGATCTTGAAAGGTCAACATACTTAATGTACGGAAGTGACATTTCACTACTACTAATATCTACCAAAAATACACAATATTTTATGAATTCTGTAGAGTAGCTTTTCTAGTTTTTTTTTCTTTTATTGAAATTATATTTTACGTCCAGGCAGAAATCAAAAATATAGGAATGTCAGTAAAAATATGACTTCAGTATGGCGTCGTCAGTCACCTGTGTTCATTTTCGATTCAAGTAGTTTTTCTTAATGTACACGAAAAGTAACTAACAATTTAATTAACAGTTATTTTAAGTGTTTTTATATTGGTATTCCACAACTATTTTCTTTGGCACAGGTGATGGCCAGACGTCCATACTAAAATGAAACGTGTTATTTCAGGAAACTTTTACAACAAAAAGTTTGTATTTTGTATCTGAGAACCAACATTCCTTTTGGATTCAAAAGACCATAAGACCAATGTTCTATTACAATAGGCTGAAACTTTGTATTAGGGTTTTGTACTTGGTTAACATTATCTATTCCTGTACCATCCATCTGTTTGGAAGGATTATTTAGCGAGTCATTTGACTTACGCTTTTTGTTCCGGTTTTGCATAGATTGAGAAATTCCCCAAGTACCCACATTTTAGGCACATTTGAGTTTCACTGCCTCAACGACAGCAAATTTTAGTGTTTTGTAGAGTAGTTTTGGTTACTATGCTATTAATTAGTTGTTTTGTATGGATTTTTGTTTGAAAGTTATTCAATTGTCTTTATTGTAATTTTTCTTTCCCTTTATTTTTTTTTTATCAATCTTTAATGTATATGCTTCCGCTTAATATAATTTTGACTGTTGCTTATAATATTTTTAAACAAATTGTTTAATTAATGTTTTTTTTTCTAATTTTATTCAATCTTATTTTAATATTTTACTTAATTTATTTAAAATTTTTAATTATAGTTTGTGGAAGAGCGGAGTCTTCAAACTAAGGCATTTTTTTTTTTGCTTAACTGAACGAACACCCCAGATGAAAAAAAATTGTACTAGTATAAGTATAAGGAAATAAATCATGATTATTATGTTATTATATTTGTACAGATTCAATGGCATTTGTCCAAAGTTATATCATCCCCTAAGGTAAGTATTTTCTTTCGTAATTCTAAAGATTGACATTTTCCAGTAATTTGATCTATCATGTTTTCATCTAAATTTGAAAAGTTACATTAATAATAATGAATTAAATTCCCAGTTTGATTTTTGGAATAGAACTTACACGAAGGCCTAAAGTAGCGGATCTAAAGTTATTCTTTTTACCCGACTCTTTTTATTGATTTTAGTGATTACAATACTTTAGCTTAATATTGTGTAGGTACTCTATGATACTTATATAATGGTTGTATGATAGGTATACACATACAAATCTATCACGAATTTTCCATGAAGTTAAAGGTATTAATAGGTAAAAAACTAATATTCACGGATTTTTGCGATAATTTAGGTTACGATGCACGAAAGTAATACACATAAATAATTGTATCCCTTTTATCAAGATATATCCATATTGTAGTGTGGATACCCATGAGCGATTCCTTTATTAAACTCATTTGCAACATGGGTGTTTACACCCCTTTCTTCAATAAAAATAATTAGGGATGGGCACACATCAGTTCACCAATAGATTTTGAGTATGGGCACACATAACCTGACCACGGGCACACATAACCCGACCATGGGCACACATAACCCAACCATGGGTACACATAACCCGAATATGGGCACACATAACCCGAGTATGGGCACACATAACCCTCATCCAATATATTCTGAGTATGGGCACACATAACCCCTCTATAGTACATTCTGAGTATGGGCACACATAACCCTCATCCAACATATTCTGAGTTTGGGGCACACATAACCCTCATCTAATATATTCTGAATATGGGCACACATAACCACTCTTTAGTACATTCTGAGTATGGGCACACATAACCCGCATCCAATATATTCTGAGTATGGGCACACATAACCCGCATCCAATATATTCTGAGTATGAGGCACACATAACCCTCATCCAATATTTTCTGAGTATGGGGCACACATAACCCTCATCCAATATATTCTAAGTATGGGCACACATAACCCTCATTCAATATATTCTGAGTTTGGGGCACACATAACCCTCATCCAATATATTCTGAGTATGAGGCACACATAACCCAGGAATTCGAGTCCACTTATGTGGGTATTTTTACGTGCGTACCACTTCTGAATTATAATGAAAATCTCCAGAATATCAAAACAACTTCACTTTTATTTCCAACTCTTATCAATATCACAACTTCGTAAGTAACTTTTTAGACAAATATTCAAATCGATCGCTCGAACTGAAGTGACTGACTTATTTCGAAGATCAAAATTCCGTTCTCAGCCCCACCACGCGACCGTCATTCAACCGTTCGCGAAGTGTGGCCAACTTCAAAAATATAAAATAAACAAAATTATGACAAAATCATGACATATATTTGAGGAGTCTTAAATATTCTTAAAGAAAAATACAGGAAAAGTTCCCGACTGGTTCTAGTAAAAGTTTCAATCACTAAGTTCTAGATGGCGCTAGAGCTCAGCTTTAGCTGATATCTCTATCTCAACCTATAAAAGTTACTTTATGGCAACGACCACCACCGAACTAAATTAGTATCGCCAAAAGCCAGCTTATATTAACGCAAAGCCCCACCCACTCATTATTTAGGGTATTATGAGTCACATTGTTATTGAAATGGAATACTAAACAATATTCCAACTTCAATGACTCCGCGACTCATCAGTGTCAATAAATAAGTGTAATAAAGGATTACTTGTCGTTGTAGACTGCTCATTGAAAATTTGACTATGTTTTCCATGTTTCAGGATTTCTAGTTGTTCTAAAATATTCAAACGTAATCCTTTATCACATCTGTGTAAAATCTGGTAAGTGTGATCATTAGATAAGCTGTGGCCTGACTCCAGCAGGTGTTTGGCGAAATGGGATTTTGTAGGGTGTTTTAATCTATAAGCTGCAATGTGTTCTTTATACCGAGTTTGAAAACTACGTCCCGTTTGGCCAATGTACACACCGCTGCAGCCCCCACAGCTTATTTTGTATACACCTGATTTCTTGCCATCCTCAACTTTTTCTTTGAAATTGCAAATTCTAGATTTAAGCGAGCTGTTTGTCTTGAAGGCAACGTGAACATCATTTTTCTTGAATAACCTAGAAACTTTTTCCGATATGAATCCTAAATATGTCAGACTAGTTCTATATCGATTCAATGTCTGTTCACGTGGCGCTCCATACAACAAACAGCTCACTTTTTGTTGTTTTTTCTTTTTTATCAAGTTGTCAATCACTGACTTGTCATACCCATTAGAAATTGCAATTTGATAAATAATGTCTAGCTCCTTTTTGAAATTTTGTGAACTTAACGGGACCGTCATTAGACGATGTATATAACAGTTAAAAGAAGCTATTTTATGTTGCCAAGGATGACAAGAAGAAGCAGGAATTACTGTGTCTGTGTGAGTGGGCTTACGATATATCTGAAAAACGTGTTTATTATTAACTATTGATAAATTTAAATCTAGAAAATTAAAACTTTTGTTTTCTTCTAACTCTAATTTGAACTTAATTTTTGAATGAATATTGTTAATATCATGAACCCACTCTATCAGTTGTTTCTCCGTTCCGGTCCAGCATATGAGTAGATCATCGACATATCTATAATAATATAGTATAGAAGGGTGCCCGATAATATTTTTTGTTTCGAAATTGTCCATGAAAATATCTGCCATTAAAGGGCTCAGTGGTGAGCCCATTGCTAGTCCTTCCTTTTGAGTAAAGAATTTATTTTGAAATCTAAAGTAATTTTGTTTCATACAAATAAGTGAAAAATTTAGAAGCTCATATACTTCCTCTGGATGCAAACGTTGTTGTTCAAGCTTATCCTGTAATATTTGTAATGACTCCATATATGGAACGTTAGTAAATAAATTGTCTACATCCAAAGAAAGCAATATGGCATTGGAAGGAATAGCAATGTCTTTTATTTTGTTGATCAGATCCTGAGTATTTAATAAACTATACAATGGTTTGAAGGAAGATTTAACCTTCAGGATCTGATTTAACCTTTTTGCTAACTCATATACTGGAGCACCCACGTAAGAAACAACTGGTCTTATTGGTACGTTTTCTTTGTGAATTTTAGGAAGCCCATACATTATTGGAGCTTGTGGATTCATAGGTACAATGTTAGATCTACCCGGAAAACCGTCAGGGAACACGAATCGAGATTCCTTCACCGCCTTTCCCACCGCGGCGGTAAAGGACCTCGTCGGATCCGAGCGCAACACCGCAAAGTCATCTCCATTTATAATATTGTGAACTTTATCTATGTAATCTTGTTTGGGCAAGATGACAATACAGTTACCCTTATCAGCCTTTGATACTATTAGATTGTTACTGAGAATTTTGGATTTGATTGACTTTACAATGTTGCGCTCATGAGAAACATTCGTACTAAATTTACAGTTAGAGATCAGGGTAGCCACCTGATCTCTAACATTTCTCTTAGGATGACCAATTATAGAAGTCACCTCTGAATCCACAGCTAAGGTTTCTAATGACTTTTGGTTTATGGATGGTGGCAAATTAAATTTTAAACCTTTTTTCAATAAAGACATTTCATTTTCACTGAACTGGACACTACTCATGTTTTTGACTCTTGAATGCAATTAATTGGCGATACTAATTTAGTTCGGTGGTGGTCGTTGCGCCCTGAGGATGCTTCTGGTTGAAGCGAAACACGTGTCGGTGATAGCTTGTGGTGTGGGTTTCCAGGTGTGTGTTCATTGCATGTCTGAACTTACGCGTGAACTTACGCATGAAAATCCTGCATCACTAGTGCAAGTACAAGTCGCGGAATTAGCAAAATAACTTTTTATAGTAGTAAAGCAGTCCCTGTTGACGAAAACCTCAGTAAGCCAATTCGAAGTGTTATTGGTAGGAAGGGACAGAGAAATGTGACCCCGTCAACACGAATGCAAAGAAATGATTTGTGAGCGAATTTTGCCGAACAAATATTTTACAAAACGGGTCGCTGTCCGTATCACTGCAAACCTAATTTTGCGAAACGTTTAAATTTTTATAAGTAAAAAATATTTCACATAAAATTTTTGACCCGTACTGGGGATCGATTTGGAACGTTCAGATTGCAGCATCATTTCCCTAGCCGATGCGCGCAGCCAATGCGCCACGGTGGATGTTGATTTTGCGAACGAAATAGTGAATATTGTTCCTCGGTAAAATGACTCATCATACCGCATGCGCATGGTCGTATTCAAAAAGTATAGAATGAAATAAAAGTAAAATTTTAGAAGAGAGTAGTGATATAAACAAACGCTTGTCATGCTTATTGCGAACTTTGTTATTCGGCGAAGTCATAAGGTTAACCGTGTTGTATTAAATTTGGATTGCTTTTATTGATAATGGTTCGACTAACCAGGTTATTAAAAACAAAATTATAATTCTCTGGCAACAAAATAAGAGCATTACCTAAATAAATTGGGCATGAACTGGATATATCCGTAAGTAGTATGATTATACAATTATCTGCCAACTATTTATTCATTGTAAAAGATTCGGAGTAACAATTTTTATTTTTATTTTAGAGAAACATGGTTTGATTATGGATAAGGCGATATTTCGAAACGGGTGATGTGAAATGTCTCCGCCAAGGCCAACGTCCTGTATCATATACAGATGAATCGGAGCGTCATCGTGCAATCGTCAGAGCTCCATACCTTATCTCCGTTTGCAACTACCTAATCAAGCGCTCTAGTGCACGGAGTTTCACAAAAAACTGTTCGAAGAAATCTGCATGCTGCTGATATCCATAATTACAATCCAGCAAAAAAGATAGCTTTAACTGATCTGAGCTTTAAAATCTACTCTTATATCACAATCATTTCTTGTTATAAGTTTAATTAATTAGTTTAATTTTACATTTAGTCTAACATTTTGTAATTTAAAATCATTGTAAAAACAAAAAGGATGTAAATTGTTGACCTTAAGGCATTTCAAGTTGTATTTTAATAAAATGTATTTTTGTAGTAAAAATACATTTCATTAAATAATAATAAAATAAAAATATTTAAAAATATATGTTTGAAATCGTATTAATTTTTGTCTTTTATTTTTACGATTCATTATACTAAAAACGGCTACACACGACCCTAAAATCACTGGCAATATCGGGACAGTGGTGGGGAGGACCCTAGATCATATCATAAATCGTCTCGTGTGTAGGCAAATCCTACCCGATTTTTATCGTCCCTAAATCGTTCCGAGCGAGCTCACGATTTAGGGACAATTATCGTCTAGGGAGCGTTGTCAGTACGTGTGTAGCGAAATCAGGATTGATTTCTACGCAGTCTGCGCTTGAGTGCCGCGACGATACGACGACGTGCTTGCGGCTATAATTGTTTATTTCGCGCGAAAACATGGCGAAGGAGAAAGATCGAGAAGCGTGGACCAAAGCTATCGATCTATTCAACGATTTACCATATTTGTGGGATAAAGAACATAGAAATTGAGGAAGGTCGAACGGCAGAAAATGGAAGAAGTATTAGTACTGGAAGTAAATTAAGTTCGAGAAGGTGATATGGGGTACTAGTACTGGAGAGTTTATGAAGTTCGAGAAGATGTTATTCGAGGAAGTAATTATTGGCATGGAATTAATGTATTTGAAGAGTTGTTCATAATGGAGCGGCGTAATAATTCAAGAAGAAAGCACATTACTACAGAAAAGAAAAATTAGATGAAAACCAGACAGAGATAATTCAACAATTAGAAGGATGTCTGTCTTTTAAAAATAAACAATTAAGGGGGTGAACGTAAGGATATAATTGTTTATTAATGGAAAATAATACACAACAGCAAAGGAGTAAGCATTTATTTTGATAAAGAGTTACAACTGTTTTTTAATATTCTTTTATGTCTTTTATAGTTTTGTTTTATTGTTATTTTGCTTTTAGTCCTTAGGATGTTTAATTTTGATTTTATAATAAAATAATTAAATTGTAAACATGTGACAAGTAGTGAGAAAATTTAAGAAAAGTGTTTTTTGAATTCAAATGAGTTATGGTATGATATCTTAATTGATTCTTTTTCGTCTCTGGTTAGGTGGCACCGTAGTAAGTGCCAAAACAATGCCTATTTTCTGCTGTTTTGTGAGTGTCGGCGGCATCTCGGAACAACGAGCAGTCTGTTGCACGGTCGGTTTCGTACTGACTGGCAGAGACGTGTGTAGAGTAGTAGCCGATTTCATCCCCACTACCGCTGTCCCGATATCGCCAGTGATTTTAGGGTCGTGTGTAGCCGCTTTAAGTAAAACACTTTTGTCTGCGTGGTCACGTGACCATGGTGCCTGTAAAGCCATCAAAACGTCGAGCTAAAATGTTTTTAGAAAGTAAACGCGATGAAATCCGTTAAAAGTGTTTTATTTCGTATTAATTTTTATTTATTTTTAATTTTACTGATAATAAATTAAATAAGCGGAGGATAACATTAGATTTTGAACCCAAGTCTATTATATCACTCTCTTTTTCAAGACATTATTGTCAATAGAATAGATAGATGGCGCTGTCATAATATTCTATTATTCTAATATCTGTTGTATATAACGGCATCCATTCGATGAATGCTGTTGTAGTTTTGTTACTGTAACCGAGATGGCGCCACCGTTATATGGCCGTGAGGGGGTCAGTTTTTTCTGTCCCAAACTGTACCATCGAACCAACTGAATCATGACCCACAACAATCTCATTTGAGAAAACCGTCTTAATGCTAGTAGGTCGAAATTCGCTTGAAGATAGGTTTCCTTGGTGACGAACTTGTTATCATTTCATTCGACACTGACATTTACTGAGTACAGAATTCGTACAGTATCTAAAATGCCCTAAGTGCATTATACGCGATAGACCTTACAAGTTTGACAGTTTCAAACGAATTATGAGCAGAGTCGGTTCGATTTTATAATGGGTAAAGAGAGCGTCTGGAAAATACAAATAGCATGATCCAAGGATTTTAGCTTCGTCTTGTTCCAATTCTTCAAATTATTGCAATAGAACCCTAATTTACACGATTGACAATATTTTTGATAGCGAAAAGTTAACTTTTTAATGAAAGGAGCACTTTGTATAATCCCTTTGAAGGATAAAAAAAATAGGTTTTTTTCTTGAACTGTGCAGTTAAATGCTGGTTGTCGTGAAAATGTGAGACATCCTATAGCTTCTGTTTGGATTGGAATCACACAGAAATAATTTTATTGTTTATTATTTATTAACTAAATCCCTATCTAAACTGAAAAAACATTGAAATGGGACTATTAGTATTTTTAAAATCGATATTTGAAGGTTCTCCTGTAAACTGGATTTTCAGAAAAAAGGAATAGTCCCAATTATTTTAAAAGCTTTGGGATTATATGATTTGGGCTCAAATGTTTGGAATCTCCTACGTCACCTAAAGGTTTTCGGTCTTATTAGGTACCAATAACCCTGTATTATATTGATAATAATCATGTGCTATCTATAGTTTTCTGGCAGAAATCGCTCCACAGCGATAAGACCGCCAAGTTTTAATGTCTAATGTAACTGTTCTTTTTTCTTTTACTATACCTGTACTGTATAAACTGAAGTGTAAATAAATATCTAAATAAAAATAAATATCTAGAAGTAAAATTACACTTATAATCAGGTGGACCAGGTGCTCCTGTGCCGACTGACTTACTAAACTTAAAAATACTTGATAATAATAATAATAATCTTTATTCAAAAATATATAACACATTCAATAGTAATATGCGACTAATGCTTATTAAGGTCGAAACCTGTGCATAAGCATCAGTATACTTCCACATGAATGAGAGGTTTTCTGACAGCTCATTAAAAAAACAAAACGGTACAAAAATGGTACAAAAGATAGATGGCGCTTTACCAAAGGCGAAGTCTTGCCTGAGATATAGGCATTTATTTATTATTTTTTATTTATTTATTCCATTTATTCCACACTGCGTTTTTAAAAGGAAAATAAATTTATTGACGTCTGTATCAGAAATTGAACTTATAAATAACTATAGATGGTAGATACCATTTGCCTACATCATAGTATACAGACTTAAAGTCTTTGGCTTTTTAAAAGTGCCATCTATAGAGGTATTTTGAACTAATCTTTATA
Organism: Stenoptilia bipunctidactyla; assembly: GCA_944452665.1. Classification (NCBI taxonomy): domain Eukaryota; kingdom Metazoa; phylum Arthropoda; class Insecta; order Lepidoptera; family Pterophoridae; genus Stenoptilia; species Stenoptilia bipunctidactyla. Next base: position 20,749,047 of record OX101731.1, on the reverse strand, counting down.
AGCTGTCAGAAAACTCCCCATTCATTTACAATACATGTACTTAACTCAGGTTCTTTAGTACATTTAGAATAAATAAGGTACAATACAGAATGTTTATTTTTTATGAAAAAAAATACAGTTAGTGATCAATATGGGCTCATTAATTATACCCCTACCTACATAGTTACAAAATCGCATGTATAAGGCTTTCAGTTTCAAGGTAGTTTAGGGAGTTTAGCCACTTAGCTACATATTTTTTGCCGGCAAAGTAGGTCTTGTGGTTTAGTCTGTGGAATTTATTATAAACTAGCTTTTGTCCGCAACTTCGTACGCGCATAACATTGTTTATATTTAACCCAACCAGTCACTTATTGAAGATTATACTCATGCTTCGTCCTCAGGATTAGATAAAGTATATTTGTAGTAACACGTTAGGTTTCGCCAGTTAATCACAATTTGAAAGAAAGAGACAGAGGAAAAAAAAATAGCTTAGTAACAGACAGGTAGCAACCCCCGCTCGAGAGTCCGGACCATAGGTTTATCATTCGCGTTTTTGTGCTTCGCCAGTTAACACGCGCCGTTCTTTTTATATTTTGTTCCCGTGTTTTTTCTTCAAAAAATTAAATAAATAAATAAAATGCCGAAGAGAGATCGCGAAAAGGATACTGACGAGTATTTGCAAAGGAAATTAAGAAAGATTGAGAAGAAATTGAAGAAAAGAAGTAGAAGACGTCGCATAAGCTCGTCAAGCAATACTCCTGACTTAGTCAACGCGTCATTACTTGAAGGTAGGTTGAAAAATATACATATCTTTTCATAGTGAATAGTTTAGAAGGACTATTTCCGTGAAATTACATTGTGATGTGTGCATTTCGAGGGAATGCTACCTTCATAAATATATTTATAGTTATACAACTACTTGTATAAAGTTTGTGCCATGTGTATAGTTCGAGGGGCTATTACCGGGCAAAAATGTTGACATTGTTACTCAAAATTCAAAATTTGTGAAAAGCAGTTATTGCTGATAAAATGGTAAAGTTATAAATTACCATCTTTTATGTACGCACTAACTACCCACTAGTCATTCGATAAATGGATATCGTTCATGACTATAGTCAAAATTCCTTGTTTTAATTAAATACGTACTTTCAGACGCTCAAGAAAGTCAGACATTAAATAATGAAGATGTAGAAAGTGCTCATATTTTTAATGAACACGAGGTGACCTCTGAAGTACTTACAAGTGAACAGGACGTGCTTCCTTCCACCTCACAACCACCTCTGGATGTTCCAGAACTGGACGATGAAATACTTTCACTTTTGGGCGAGGCCCCATCAAAAGATAAAAAATATGGTGCACCCATACAAAATGATTTGTCCATCCGATTAGAACATATATCTACAAGTGGCTTGTCAAAGGAAATAAAGAAAGAATTGTTAGAAAAATACCTGACGCCAAACAACTGCAAAAAAATTGAAGCCCCGATGTTAAATCCAGAGGTTAAGGCTGCCTTATCTGAGTGGTTGTTAAAAAAGGATAAGGCACTAGAAAATAAACAAAAGCAAATTTCTGCATCGATTTCGTGTTTAAGTCAAGCTCTAACTAAGGTGCTGGCTTCAGAACATAAAGACCCAGAAGTCTTAAAACTGCTGTTGGACGCATGTAAAATAATTTGTGACACGCAATACAACGAGTCGATTACCCGACGTAACTTTATTTGCAATAGCATAAAAAAGGAACTAAAAACCCAAGTAGAAAACACTGAAATAGACCAATTCCTATTCAGTGAAAAGCTGCCAGACACTTTGAGAGAAGCCAAGGCCATAAACAGATCGGCTAATGAAATAAAAAATAATACTCCATCATTCAACCCTCGAGCAACCCAAAAAAGTTATCCTCCAAAAAACTTCAAGCCTCAGCTGCCACCCAGCAGGCCAGTGGCAGCGCCGAGACGCCAGGCGCCTGCGCCGAGCCACCCGCGAGCGCCTCCTGCGCCGCGACGCAAGCCGCCGCCGCCGCCACCGCAGCAGCGCTACTACAATCGGCCCCCTCCGCGCAGATAAGCTCGGTATGTTGCACAGGCAGATTACCATTATTTTATAACCAATGGCGGCAAATATCACAAGATCCAATTCTATTATCATTGGTCAATGGTTACAAAATTCCATTTTCTAAAGAGGTTAGTCAAACCTTTATACCTAAAGAACCCAAATTATCAACAAATGAGACTATACAATATCAGAAAGCTATAAGCAACTTACAAAAAATAAATGCAATCTCTTTGTGTGAACCTAGTAGTGATCAATATCTTTCAAGCTATTTTTTAATTAAAAAACCTAACGGTACATATAGATTCATACTAAATTTAAAGTCATTAAATCGTTATATAGAAACTGAACATTTTAAAATAGAAGACTTGAGAACTACTTTGAAGTTAATCTCCAATAACTATTTTCTGGCTACCCTCGATTTAAAAGACGCATACTTTCTTATTAAAATTAGTGAGTCACACAGAAAATATTTAAGATTTAGTTGGCATAACAAATTATACCAATTTAATGTTTTTTTTTTTTTTTTTTTTATAAGTGACTAAACCCGCGTTTGACCTCAATCTCACCTGATGGTAAGTGACGATGAGGTCGAAGATGAAAGCACACGGGTTTAGGAAGAAACTGGCTCTTTATACAATATTGCCGGAACACATTACCGCCGGAGCGGTAACATTTGGCGGCAGACTTTATACAAAGGGTGGTCGCTAGCCAGGCGGACCCAGAAGGGATCCTACCACCAAGCAAAGAAGGGATCCTACCACCAAGCAATGTACTTCCATTTGGGCTAAGTACCGCCCCTTTTGTTTTTACAAAATTATTGAAACCCGTTATGTGTCTACTTAGGTCTATGGGCTATATGTCAACAATATATCTCGATGATATTTGTTTGATAGGAAAAGAATATAATCTCTGTTTAGAAAACATAAACAAAACAAAAGATATATTGGAATCGCTAGGTTTTATTATAAATTATGATAAAAGTTGCTTAATTCCTCAGTATACCTGCAAATATTTGGGATTTATAATAGATACAAAAAATTTCCATGTCAAATTACCGGACGAAAAAAGGAAACTTATTTCTTGCGAAATCAATAGTTTTATAAATAAAAAGAGATGCAAAATTAGGGACTTCGCACGTATTTTAGGACTTCTCACTTCATCCTGCCCTGCAATCCAATATGGATGGTTATACACGAAACTAATGGAAAGATGTAAATATATTGCACTATTAAAATCTGCAGATTATGACAACTATATGAATATACCTGATTATATAAAGGGTGACCTTATCTGGTGGCAACGTTCAATATCTTCCAGTGTCAACCCTATTCGGGATGATAATTATTTAATGGAAATTTTTTCTGATGCGAGTAAAAAAGGGTGGGGGCAATGATATTATATAAAACAAAAGCAGATATGTTATAAGCACGCGCGTTATGAAGACTCAAATACGAGCCAAATGGTAGGTCTTGTAATTAGTCTGCGTCGAGCGCAATCACAAGCGTGACGCACTTTAGGTTCCTGTGTCCTCACCAAAATAAATATAAAATGCCGTCGTGTGTGTTTCGGAAGTGTACCAATTATAACTCTAAAGTAAACAAAATGCAAGGGATCTCATACCACATGTTAGTATGTAAAAGTACTTAGATTTTTTAGTATTTGTAAATTATTTTTTCAAACAATCTAATAACTGATGCAGGTGAAGAAAGAGATAGCGATCTAGTTTTGACGCGAGAGCAACGCGAGAGCGATAGGTGCGTGCTCTGCGGACATAGATTAATTAGTGCAGAACGAATATTGATAGTGAATAAAATGCCTACAATTAAAGTTCAGGTGTTCTTTATTTTTACTTTGTTTTGATCCCCATTTTCAGTCATCGAGTACATCTGATTAAAGTCATAATTGATAAATACACAAATATTCGTCTCCATTCCGCACAAAAAAATAACCCCGAAAAACAAAAACTTTCAAAAAGACAAAAAGAAATAAATTAAAAAAGACATCTTTTTGAAGGTATATAATATTCTTGTATTTCTATTTTTAATTATTATTTCAATATTAAAATTTTCAATAAATGTTATTTTCTATTATTTCTTACCTATGTAATTACTTTTCAATCAAGTGTCCACTCTACGACTGTAAATATTAATCTATGACACAAGAAAACATTGAAGTGCAATCATTAAAACTATAGCTATCTCTTTCATTTGCGTGCTTTTTCTTATCTTTTGTTATACTTATCAGTGAAACTTGTCAATGCATGCAGTTTTTGATTGTTCGGAACAGTTTAGAACGCAAATTACTATGAACGTAACATATCTATAGTTTATAATATCATTGGGTGGGGGGGTAGCATGTGGTGATAAAACTGCTAGTGGTCAGTGGGGTATTGATGAATCCAATCGACATATAAATGAGTTAGAATTAATGGCCGCTTTTTTCGGCTTAAAAATCTTTGCCAAAAATAAACATGATTGTCAAATTATATTGAGAATTGATAATACCACGGCCATTTCTTACGTTAACCGAATGGGAGGCGTAAAATTTCAGCATCTTACAAAATTAAGCAGAGATATATGGCAGTGGTGTGAAGTTCGTAATATATATGTTTTTGCATCTTATATTAGTTCTGAGGAGAATGCTATAGCAGATGCGGAATCTAGGAGGTTACATCCAGATACCGAATGGGAAGTGAAAAATGACACATTTAGGAAAATAATTTATAAACTAGGCAAACCTGACATTGACCTTTTTGCTAGCAGAGTTAATAAAAAATGCAAAAAATACGTTTCCTGGAATAGGGATCCCGATGCTTACACCACAAATGCATTTACTATGAACTGGTCAGCTTTACACTTTTATGCCTTCCCACCATTTGCTATTATTTTAAAAGTACTTCGTAAAATTATTTGTGACAAGGCTGAAGGCATTATCATTGTCCCGGCATGGCCAACTCAACCGTGGTATCCTCTATTCAAGGACCTTTTAATTTCAGATACAATTGAAATTGATAGTAACGATATTTTATGTCTTTCCGGCAGGCTCCCCAAAATGACTCTATTAGCTGGCAGATTATCAGGGAGTCGATATTGAGAAGAAACGTTCCACAATCAGCTGTGGACGTCATGTGTGCCTCACTCTCGGAAAATTCCATTAAGCAATATGGAACCGCGATAAAAAGCTGGCAACAATTCTGTAACAGGAGTAACGTAAATATCTATAGTCCCTCTATATCAGATTTAATTTTATACTTTATGGAAATCTATAACAATGGTGCTAGTTACGGTTCACTTAATTGTCATAGGGCGGCACTTTCCTTTATAATAGGCAACAAAATTAGCTCTGATGACTCCATTTCAAGGCTGTACAAGGGTTTCTATAAAATGCGCCCTCCATTACCGCGCTATAACCACACATGGTCACCGTCGATTGTTTTAAACTATTTAGAAAAATTATACCCAAATAGTTCTATAGATCTCGAATCACTCACAAAGAAGACTATAACTCTACTAGCATTAATCACCGCGCACAGAGTGCAGACTTTTACTGTTATAAATATACAAAATATTTCGATTTTTTCTGACAAGATAGAAATAAAAATACCCGATAGAATTAAAACTTCAAAAAATGGATCTGCTCAGCCTATACTAATAATCCCCTTTTATAAAGAAAACCCTTCAATTTGCCCAGCAGAAACATTATTGGCCTACATAGATTCTACAAAAAACCTAAGAAATAAAACAAATAACCTTTTTATTAGTTTTAAAAAACCTTTTAACAAAGTGTCATCTCAGACGGTTAGCCGCTGGATAAAGGCTACTTTGACCCAGAGCGGCCTTGACACTTGTATGTTCAGTGCTCACTCCACCAGGCACGCATCAACCTCTGCAGCCAGCAGATTTGGAGTCAATATAGACCTGATCCGCAAAACTGCTGGCTGGAGTGGAAACTCTAAGGTGTTTGGTAAATTTTATAACCGACCCCTGATATCTGACCACAATGGTTCTGAATTTGCACTATCAATTCTTAATAATAAATAAAAATTAGAAATCATCAATATTAGACCATATAAATCAAAACAAGCTATTAATTACTGATTGTACCTACATTAATTAATTGTAAAATTAATAATATAATAACTGTTTGTAAATGAATCGATGAAAAATCATTATGTTTTTGTAAGAAACAAATTTATTTTTGGGAAATTAAATTTCTTTATTGAATTTAATTTTTTACTTTCAATATCTACAAATATACTTTATCTAATCCTGAGGACGAAGCATGAGTATAATTAATGATTAAACGAACTTACCTGAAGTGACGTTCTATCATAATTATACATAGTGCTTCGTCCGAAAGGATTAGATCCCTCCCACCCTACTTATTAAACCCTAATATTTAAAAAATTAAATTATTTATCAGGCTTTCAACAGAATGATAAACCTATGGTCCGGACTCTCGAGCGGGGGTTGCTACCTGTCTGTTACTAAGCTATTTTTTTTCCTCTGTCTCTTTCTTTCAAATTGTGATTAACTGGCGAAACCTAACGTGTTACTACAAATATACTTTATCTAATCCTTTCGGACGAAGCACTATGTATAATTATGATAGAACGTCACTTCAGGTAAGTTCGTTTAATCATTAATTCTTTATGCCAAGTATCACATCCGGAATTCGATTTTTCATACAAACTAAAAGTCCAATATTTCGTGTTCCCGTGGGAATGTCGGGAATTTCTTTCACAACACAAACAGTCACTCAATGAGGAACCTTATAAGGCTTTCAGTTTCAAGGTAGTTTAGGGAGTTTAGCCACTTAGCTACATATTTTTTGCCGGCAAAGTAGGTCTTGTGGTTTAGTCTGTGGAATTTATTCATTTTATTATAAACTAGCTTTTGCCCGCAACTTCGTACGCGCATAACATTGTTTATATTTAACCCAACCAGTCACTTATTGAAGATTCTTTATGCCAAGTATCACATCCGGAATTCGATTTTTCATACAAACTAAAAGTCCAATATTTCGTGTTCCCGTGGGAATGTCGGGAATTTCTTTCACAACACAGTCACTCAATGAGGAACCTTTATACTAAGGATCATATCTGTGCACTCAAGGAATAAGATTTTTTCATACAAATTAAAAAGTCGGGAATTATTGGACTCCCCGAAGGAATTCCCGAGGGAATTTCGAGAATTCCTTCCATAACACAAACAGACACTTATTGAGGAACCTTTGTACCAAGTATCACATCCGTGAACTCGAGGAATAAGATTTTTTCATACAAACGATGTTTTGATTTTTTTTTGTTGAAAATTAAGTTCGGTGTCACTTATTATGCCTAGGTATTTTATTGAGTCAACCCTTTCGAGTGCTGGGCATGAACAGCTTGTACTTTCATCATGGGTATTTTTGTGAGCTTTGATATTGATTTGAGCATTATCCGGTACATTTTGTCTAATACTATATGTCATATATTTTGTTTTGTCAATATTTAAGGTAAATACATTACATTTAAGCCAATTAACTACTTTATCAAATTCTGTTTAAGCCGCTCTATATGTTTCTTCCTAAGTTTTTGCTGTGAATACTAAAGCTGTGTCATCAGCAAAAGCGAAGAGTTCCCCATTTTCCAACTCCAAATTGCACATGTCATTTTCATAGGCAAGAAACAGTGTGGGCCCAACTTCCCTGCGGCACTCCATGTTCCACTTTTAGCTCTCCACTGACGTAATTATTAGTTTTCACACACTGTGTTCGTTATTCAAGGTAGGACTCGAATAGTTTTAATTGGTTTCCTCGTAAACCTAGTTTTCTATTTCACATATAAGTTTGGGAATGGAAACCGTATCGAAAGCTTTTTTCAGGTAGAGATATATCCCTATGCATTTGTTGCTAGACTCGGGCAATTTATGATCTGTAATACCTCAATTTCATCCGTATCAAGAAAAAACAACGAGTTAATATGTTGTCTATTGGTATCTTTGTAATTAGGAGCATTCTCTGCATTTGACATCACATTGGCTTTTGCTGCTAAGTTTTTTCCAACGGAAACGAAGTATTCGTTGATCATATTTACGACATCGTGTGGTGATTCTGATGTGGTAAGTAATTCTTGGGCTGCATTCTTGTTACGAGTCGTATGAGTTACTTCTTTAATTACCTCCCATAACTTTTTAGAATTACAGAAGAAGTAGCCGATTCAAAAATAAAAGACAATAAACTTTGTATAAAATTTATTTATATCGTAACAACATGAGGACATCAGCACATGCATAACAAAAATATTGATCTTTGATGTAAACCTTTTCGAAAAAATACGAAACTACAATTTAATTACTATTAACAATTTACAATCGCCTAATGAGCAATATCATAATATCATGGACAAAATGTACAGTCTTAGCAGGAATGCCTTCAGTAAAATGTATTATTTAAATTCATACTTAAAACTAGTTTAAAATAGGATTTTAAAACTCTAAAATAGATATGATAAATATATTATGTAAGATTTCAAATACCTACTAAAATAGTTGGCCGGATCATTTAACACATTTTACAGTATATTTTCGAAAGGAAGACTTTGTTATTCTTGTAAAGTTTATTCAAATGATTACAATTTGTTATCTTCAATCTTTAAAAAATTGGTTAGGCTTGTTTTTATCTCGTCCTTATAGGATTACCTATGTCTTATACAACTACACATGGAGTTAGCTGCGTATGATGCATATTATTGACTGTTATAGTATGTTACAGGTTCATGCTTATGGTAATGAGGACTCGCTTACATAAGGCAGCTTGTAACAATTAAGCGTATTTAGGAATTAAACATTGAATACAAAAATCCTGTGGAAGCGTCCGATTATCTTAAAGTTGGTAGGATCAGTCGGCCTGGGTATTTATTTCGCTACATATGTCAACATAAGCATTTAATTCTCAAGGGCACTTTTTAAACCCTGCTTGGTCTCATCGTCACCTTTTCTATAAAAGAGGCGCAGCTATTCAAAAACATATAAAAATTTAAAAAAGTATATCAATTATTTATAAATCTTTTTTTTCTAATAATATATCTAGCTTAGAATTTTAGTAGTAATTGATTTCTATTAGATATGCAGTTGATAATATATAGGCACAATATTCCTCTCATTATAAAATTACTATAATTTAAAATACAATCCTAATTAATAAGTTGGCTTCGATATGGAAAAATTCTGCTCTTTATTAGATACACAAAACATCCTATAGGGTAGACATTTCTTCTACTCAGCATTAAAAACACATTAACAAAAGTTTCCAAGTTAAGAAATCAAATAATACCTATATGCGCTAAAACATTGTGAGCGCATAGGGCTAACGAAGAAATATCTTGACATTTACGACATCGCAGAATCGAGTAATTACAAGATTAATAGTCTTAAATGGAAATATTTTTAGTTATATTGTTAAAGCATAAATTACATTCCATCAAGAAATACCACAGATTAAATAAACATATTTTATTTTTAGTAAATTCGTTGTGTCTTTTATTTTTATCGAGTTTTTCGTATTGTTCATTAAATGTAACTCATCAAGTGTTGTCTGTCGTTGCGCGAGATAAACAACTTTGTTCAGTACTTTAGTGGTGGCTAGAGCAGTGCGGCGGCGGGCAGCAGACGGGGCGGCGCGCGCGCGGCCCCGCCCCCGGCCCCGCCCCCCGCGCCGCCCGCGGCCCCGCCCCCCGCCTCCCACGCCAGTACCGTGCCGTCCGCCAGCGCCGCCCACAGCACGCTCGCGTCCGTGCTGTAGCACAGGCTGCGAACAGAACCCACTGTTACATACTACTTCAATAACTGTTGTCTGTAACATGTTGGTTTAGAACAACCCCACCATCCCGGGATAAGCATGTCATAAAGGCGACTAATCAGAGTGACTCCACTTGTTGGTAGGTTTTCTTCAGGGTCCGACTGGCTATCCCATCTGCCACCAAATATTACCGTTCCAGCGATTTTGTTTAATATATTATTGAGACCCAGTTCTTTCCTAGGCATGTATGCTTTCATCTTCGACCTCATCTTTACTTACCATCAGGTAAGATTCAAGTCAAACGCGGGCTTACCTGAGAACGTTAGCATTACAAAATTATTTAAAAATCTTCCGATACACAGCTCAAGTCAATATTATTGGGAGTATAAGGCAGAGTAACAGCTGACTCCTCTCACATAGGCTCGGCGCAAATTGGGCCACCGACCACAGCCACCGGTGGCCAGCCACCGCCACTTAACACACTTTTTCATGTATTTTATATAGACACGCCGCACACTTGTGGCCGGTGGCGGCCCACTCGCTACGGTAGTGTCAGCGACTCGCCACAAGTGATCACTACGAGCCACATAAAACATCGACGCTCGCCACTGTCGCACTGCTCCACCCCCCGCGCAGTTAACCGTCCGACGTTCTACGTATCGCACGCGTACCATGATGGAGAACGACTATAATAGAAGATATGTTTGGTACCGAATACATCTTCAGACTGCGCAGCAACGAGCAGGTTATAAACTGTGGCGGCTGCCTGACACCGGTGGCTGTCGCTCGCTTCTGACACTCTAGAAATGTGGCGGTAGCGCGCGACAGCCACCGGTAGCTGTGGTCGGTGGCCCAATTTGCGCCGAGCCATAAAGCGAACATTGTTCCTTTCCTCAGTAGTTACCTGGCGATGGGCGCGGCGGGCTGCGGCGCCAGGCTGGCCAGCGGCGACAGCGTCCAGCTGCAGTAGAGGCGCACGGCGCCGCTCGCCAGCCCGCACACCACGGCGTCACGCTGTTCCTGTCTGCAGTAGTTACCTGGCGATGGGCGCGGCGGGCTGCGGCGCCAGGCTGGCCAGCGGCGACAGCGTCCAGCTGCAGTAGAGGCGCACGGCGCCGCTCGCCAGCCCGCACACCACGGCGTCACGCTGTTCCTGTCTGCAGTAGTTACCTGGCGATGGGCGCGGCGGGCTGCGGCGCCAGGCTGGCCAGCGGCGACAGCGTCCAGCTGCAGTAGAGGCGCACGGCGCCGCTCGCCAGCCCGCACACCACGGCGTCACGCTGTTCCTGTCTGCAGTAGTTACCTGGCGATGGGCGCGGCGGGCTGCGGCGCCAGGCTGGCCAGCGGCGACAGCGTCCAGCTGCAGTAGAGGCGCACGGCGCCGCTCGCCAGCCCGCACACCACGGCGTCACGCTGTTCCTGTCTGCAGTAGTTACCTGGCGATGGGCGCGGCGGGCTGCGGCGCCAGGCTGGCCAGCGGCGACAGCGTCCAGCTGCAGTAGAGGCGCACGGCGCCGCTCGCCAGCCCGCACACCACGGCGTCACGCTGTTCCTGTCTGCAGTAGTTACCTGGCGATGGGCGCGGCGGGCTGCGGCGCCAGGCTGGCCAGCGGCGACAGCGTCCAGCTGCAGTAGAGGCGCACGGCGCCGCTCGCCAGCCCGCACACCACGGCGTCACGCTGTTCCTGTCTGCAGTAGTTACCTGGCGATGGGCGCGGCGGGCTGCGGCGCCAGGCTGGCCAGCGGCGACAGCGTCCAGCTGCAGTAGAGGCGCACGGCGCCGCTCGCCAGCCCGCACACCACGGCGTCACGCTGTTCCTGTCTGCAGTAGTTACCTGGCGATGGGCGCGGCGGGCTGCGGCGCCAGGCTGGCCAGCGGCGACAGCGTCCAGCTGCAGTAGAGGCGCACGGCGCCGCTCGCCAGCCCGCACACCACGGCGTCACGCTGTTCCTGTCTGCAGTAGTTACCTGGCGATGGGCGCGGCGGGCTGCGGCGCCAGGCTGGCCAGCGGCGACAGCGTCCAGCTGCAGTAGAGGCGCACGGCGCCGCTCGCCAGCCCGCACACCACGGCGTCACGCTGTTCCTGTCTGCAGTAGTTACCTGGCGATGGGCGCGGCGGGCTGCGGCGCCAGGCTGGCCAGCGGCGACAGCGTCCAGCTGCAGTAGAGGCGCACGGCGCCGCTCGCCAGCCCGCACACCACGGCGTCACGCTGTTCCTGTCTGCAGTAGTTACCTGGCGATGGGCGCGGCGGGCTGCGGCGCCAGGCTGGCCAGCGGCGACAGCGTCCAGCTGCAGTAGAGGCGCACGGCGCCGCTCGCCAGCCCGCACACCACGGCGTTCACGCTGACGCCCTCGGGCGCGTTCGAGTAGCACACGGCCGTCACCTGCTCCACTACCTTCACGGAACCTGCCGGGAAAGTACACATTAGTATATTATGTAACAAGTGAGCTAGGTTGCTAATTACAGTCGCTTAATAATGAGCCGAGACTGTAATTAGCAACGCTCACGAGTTACATACGACGTTTTTCAACACACTTGTGAGTAAAAGACAGGCATACGTGGTCATAAAATAACAAACACATTTGATAACAAAGCTGTGAATTGTGATTGAAAAATGGCGCCGAACCTCGCGCATGTGCGTAGGTTTTTTTTCCGCCAAATGTGTCATTGTCTGTATAGCATATACAGCCTATTTTAAGTGAAAATGTTTAATTTGGAGTGGTTAATGCAAATATTTTAATATTTTATAACAAATTATTGTAAATTGTGAATAATTTATGTGAGGTACAAATTTGTTTTACTAATATAAGGCGCAAACATTTAAAAATGTATATAGATTTGAAGTGGTATAAAATCTCTTTGTTGTTTCTGAAAATATTTAATGTATAACCCGGACCAATAAAATATGCTCTGTTTACTCGCATGTAATTTGCACTAAGGTACAATTCAACTTTGTAGGATTCATTATATTATGCACTAGGGTATAATATATTATGCACGCGTGACTTATAGCCCAGTTTATAGTTCTAAATTCAATAGAATAACGCTCACTTTACGAGCAAGTGTGTTGAAAAAAAAATATACCTGTAACACTAAACTTTTTATATATGTATATAAGTACTATTATTATTATTTTTTTCATATGTGTTTCTCCTTTATTTATTATGCAATAGTATTGGCTGTAACATTAGGTTTATTTATATTATAATATGATATACAACGTATAACATAATGAAGAGATAATACTTAAGGGAATTGTATGTTTGGTGATGTAGTTTATAAGTAACAGTAACATAATTTTTTTATCCTTACTGTTCGGCTGAAAAACAAGTTCAAAGTTTAGATCAAAATATCTAAGCCCCAATTTTACCGATGTAATAAAACGCGATCAATTCGAGTTGAACTCAGTTTACATATTAAAACAAGTTCCGCCTTCAAGTTTCTTTTTCATCGACATTAAAAAATCTTAGATTAGCTTAAATCTGGATTAGTGTCTAAACGCCGGTTTTTCGCCGTTTAGCGTGTTAAAACGCGTTTAGGAGCTGCCTGCTGTCATTGTCAATGTGTCATATGAAACTATTATTTGTTTATAAAAAGCCATTTTTCCGAAGTTATATTAAATTTATATTTCTCCTTATTATGTAGGTACATCTAGATCTAGCAATTAAAAAATATCATGATCTGACTTTCTAATTTCCTCATTTGAGAAGGAATATTTTTTTTTATTGCAACACTTTGAACGAATCATTCTTTCGTTCATTCCTAGCAACGAGCATACAACCAGTGGAGAGCGCGTGCGGGGCTACCGCGGTCGCTCAATTTGACCTATATGTAGGGCATGCGACAGAATTTTGAGTCAGTCACAGCAACTGTAGGTTAACGTACGGACGTCCCGCGCTCCTGATTATAAGCAAATTAAAACTACAAATAATGCCTAGTTGTGCAATTAAATGGTGCGGAAAGTCAACTACGACTTCAAGCTACACAAAAGATGGGGTATCATTTCATATTTAAGTGGATTTCTACTCTATTTATTCAATTTGATAAAAAAAAATATGTCTTTCTTGCTATCTCTTTCTGATACACTGTTTTGCATATTAGCAGTTGTCTCTTTTTATTTCGATAGTGCTGTTCGCAGGATTGCTACGTTTCATATAGATATTTTAAAATATAGATACTTACCTTATGTTTTTTACATTGTTATTGCTTTATGTATTTGCTCTTGGGTTTGAATGCAAATATACAGAAAAAGGATTAAGTTAAATACAAAATACTGGTATGAAATATAGATAAAAAATATATATTTCAAGCCTACAGTCCGAATAGCTTGATGGATTTTGACAAAGGTGGATTTTAATAATTATTGTAGTTGTTACCTTTTGGGATGGTTGAAAAATGGTTTTATACAGGGTGTCCCAATAAATAGTGTCAACTGGAAGTTGAAATATAGATGGATCCTTAGAGTACCCGAATCACGCCCATGTACCTTTCGCAATTTTTTTTATGGTTTTCTATTTTTATTTTTATTTCTGAGAATTTCAACCGAAATGACATTCCACTTTCATGAATTGCCATTTAATGTTCAAAATAATCAAATCCATCATTTTAACGTAAAACTTTAATGAAAAATGAATAAATAATGTTCGGTTACAGATTTGGGTTATAGTAACCCCTTAGGGCTATAGTAACATACGCTAAAAAATCATTATACCTACTAATAATAAATCAAACCATAATTTATGTGATAAATGTGATTTGTTTTTAATTCTAATAAAGGCATACGTGCGTACCTAAAAATAGTGAATCTTAAATGGCCGTTATAATAATTATTCCAGTTTTTATCGATATCGATATTTTTTTTGAAATCCCTAGTGAATCTGATGTATTTTGGCTGTCGAGTCGTCGCCCAATGACAGCGGGGAAAGGATACCTCTGCCCCCGCCGCTTTTTGGTGACTTCGATATAGAACAAAGATGTGCCCATGCGCTCTCCACTGGTTTTATTCTCGTTGATTCCTAGTCATAGGTTTTACAGCTAAACTAAGTTTTATGAAACGAGAATACAACGAAGCCCATGAAATCCGTGACACGTAAATCGCGATCAAAACTAGCTTCTGATCTTGTTCTGATCAGATCTGAGATTTTTCAATCTCGGATCGAAAGGAAATCGGTGAAATCCCCCCTAAGTGTCAACCCTAAAAACAGCTGTTAGCTTTTGATGAAATCTACTCGATAACAGAAGGCGTAAAAATAAAGTGATTGGTAACTAAGACAGATACTACAAAGTTCAGCCGGTGCGGGAAAGGTCATAAGGTCACTGACTGTAGCACAAGTCTTGTTTTAGCTTATTAGATCGTCTAGGGTTGTCAAAATATTTTGTTGTAAAATAATTAAATATTTTTTTATGAAAATCATGCTAATTCTTTTACTGTATTCTTTTATTTTATATTCTACGTATGGTATAGAAGCTAAGCCTTCAGTTTTATCTCTCCATTTTGTTACACGTTGTATAGAAGGAATTCATCTTTATTTGGTATGCGATATATGTTTCTTAGTTTACTTGATTTATATTTCTTTTTATTAATAACACATATTAACTAGCTGCGTTGGCGCGGACACACACTAGATAGGGCTCATCTGAAAATCAGCGTTGTGGCTACCGCTGCAGCAGTGTGCTGAGATGAGCCCTATTCGGCAAGCATGCTACAGCACAAGATTATTTATTTTAAGCCTTTGTTTATTTTTTTTTTGCTTCCGCTATTGCTCAGTTTTTATGCAATTGTCAAAGTAATGTTTTTTTATTTTTTATTTTTATGTGCTTTCCTCTTGTTTTTATTTCTTATCTGTTATTTAGGCTTCCATACATGTTTATTTGCATAGCGAATAAATGAAGAAAATAAATTGAATTTTATTAACCTACTAGCCACCGCGCGCGGTTTTACCCGCGTAACTTTTGATCCCGTGGGAATTTCGGGATAAAATATAGCCTATAACCTTCCTCAAGAGTAGGGCTATCAAATGCAAAAAGAATTTTTCAAATCCCAATTGTAGTTTCTGAGATTAGCACGTTCAAACAAAAAACAAATTCTTCAGCTTTATATATTAGTATAGCTTAATAAATGTAGAAAATAACTTAAAATTTATTAATGAATGTAGAAAGAAAATTAAAATCTATCCCTAAGCATACTCTTAAAAGACACAGCTGACATTTCCGTACTTATCACGAATTTCGAAATCCATAACAAAGGCCAACTCACCAACAAAACTGCCGTTGCACGTATAGACCCTCAGCAGCGATTTATAATTGGCGGTGTCGGCCTCGTAGGCGTCGACGCCGTCGGCGCGGTCGTGGTCGGGCGCGGCGTCGTCCAGGCCGTCGTCGGCGGCGGGGGGCGCGGGGGGGGCGCCCAGCTCGTGCACCGCCGCCACGTCCGCCAGCGTGGGGCTCACCGTCACCAGCCGCGCCGGCAGCCGCCCGCGGTTCGGTAGAGTGCGGATGTACGATAACCTGCGGATAAAGATCGCTGATAAGTCCTCTATGTAATAGTCCAAGTCTGTAGCGTGACTATCGTTATTTCGTACCAATCGTGTTTTTTTTTTTTAATTATTTTAAGTTTTATTATTGTTTTCTTTTTTCTTTCTATTAAATTTTACATATATGCATACATAGCGTCAGGCCTGTATCCCTTATGGGGTAGGTAGAACACCAAAGGTTACAAGACCATCTGATGTCACGTTTGAAAAATTTGGAGGCATTATAACGATGGAGAGAGACTATTGTAGTGAGAGGGGTCAGCCTATCGCCCGCAAAACAACCTCCAATAAAATCTCTGTCCTTTAACTAACTTTTACAGAATGCCCGGAAAAGAAGCAGCTGGCACATTTTTTGTGCATGGAAATTAAATACAATTAAAATAATAAATACTTATTTAGTAAGTACTTTTAGAGCAAGCATTTTTATAATGAACACAACGTGTAACAAAACGAGGAGATAAAACTGTAGAATAAGTAGCGCGTGTGACTCACGTGTTCAAGTCCCACAGCACGACGCGTCCGTCGGCGCTGGCGGTGGCGAGCAGCGCGGCGGCGGCGCACGCGTGCACGCTCACCACGGGCGCGCGGTGCGCCAGCAGCGGCCGCGCGCGCGCCGACACCGCGCCGCCGCGCGCGCGCAGCCGCACCGCCAGCACCTGCCCCGACGACAGCCCGAGGAAGAACGGCGTGGGCCGCCGCGCCGACAGCAGCGACGCCGATGATGTGATCTGAGGAACGTTTCTATAGTTCAATTGTTTTCGAATGATTTTCGTGACAGTTCTCATTTTCCATTACGCGCAAACTATTTACAACTAATAAACTATAAATTGGCGCGTTAGGAAAATAAAAACTATGTCAATAAATTTTTTTATTTTAAAATTATAAAGAAACGGAACGTTCAGTTGATAGTGATTAACACTACTGAGTCGACATTGAATCGATGAATATAAGCGGCAATCTTGTAATCGGAAGTTTGTATACATTTTTTTCACCAACTGATTCGATACGTCAAAGCCATCGAAAGGAAAGAACAATTTCATTACGGCAACGTCACAAAGATTGTCAATTTTGAACTGTCACAAAAACCACTTGAAAAGAATTCAACTATAGTTAGCTGTTGTTTAATGTAAATAGAATCCCTAGACAATTGCAACAACTACATAGCCCTTAACTAAGCAAAGCTTTTGATATGAAAAACTATGTGGCGAACGAGGAGGAACCTAGAATATCAATATATATTCTTAATTCATGTTCCATGCGGAAACCGCGGACTCAGGATTGGTGCAGTAGCGTCTAGACTACTGCACCATTGACCGTCGTGTATGATGAGCAGTACTCACGGTGGTGTTGGGCGGCGGCTGCAGCAGCAGCTGCGGGCGGCGGCGCTGGAGCCGCAGCGCGCCGTCCCCCGCGCCCCACCACACCAGCGCCGCGCCCGCGCCCTCCGTCTGCGCGCCGCCCTCGTCTGTAAACAGTAGCGTCTAGACTACTGCACCACAGAGAGCGTGGTGTATGATGAGCAGTACTCACGGTGGTGTTGGGCGGCGGCTGCAGCAGCAGCTGCGGGCGGCGGCGCTGGAGCCGCAGCGCGCCGTCCCCCGCGCCCCACCACACCAGCGCCGCGCCCGCGCCCTCCGTCTGCGCGCCGCCCTCGTCTGTAAACAGTAGCGTCTAGACTACTGCACCACAGAGAGCGTGGTGTATGATGAGCAGTACTCACGGTGGTGTTGGGCGGCGGCTGCAGCAGCAGCTGCGGGCGGCGGCGCTGGAGCCGCAGCGCGCCGTCCCCCGCGCCCCACCACACCAGCGCCGCGCCCGCGCCCTCCGTCTGCGCGCCGCCCTCGTCTGTAAACAGTAGCGTCTAGACTACTGCACCACAGAGAGCGTGGTGTATGATGAGCAGTACTCACGGTGGTGTTGGGCGGCGGCTGCAGCAGCAGCTGCGGGCGGCGGCGCTGGAGCCGCAGCGCGCCGTCCCCCGCGCCCCACCACACCAGCGCCGCGCCCGCGCCCTCCGTCTGCGCGCCGCCCTCGTCTGTAAACAGTAGCGTCTAGACTACTGCACCACAGAGAGCGTGGTGTATGATGAGCCGTACTCACGGTGGTGTTGGGCGGCGGCTGCAGCAGCAGCTGCGGGCGGCGGCGCTGGAGCCGCAGCGCGCCGTCCCCCGCGCCCCACCACACCAGCGCCGCGCCCGCGCCCTCCGTCTGCGCGCCGCCCTCGTCTGTAAACAGTAGCGTCTAGACTACTGCACCACAGAGAGCGTGGTGTATGATGAGCAGTACTCACGGTGGTGTTGGGCGGCGGCTGCAGCAGCAGCTGCGGGCGGCGGCGCTGGAGCCGCAGCGCGCCGTCCCCCGCGCCCCACCACACCAGCGCCGCGCCCGCGCCCTCCGTCTGCGCGCCGCCCTCGTCTGTAAACAGTAGCGTCTAGACTACTGCACCACAGAGAGCGTGGTGTATGATGAGCCGTACTCACGGTGGTGTTGGGCGGCGGCTGCAGCAGCAGCTGCGGGCGGCGGCGCTGGAGCCGCAGCGCGCCGTCCCCCGCGCCCCACCACACCAGCGCCGCGCCCGCGCCCTCCGTCTGCGCGCCGCCCTCGTCTGTAAACAGTAGCGTCTAGACTACTGCACCACAGAGAGCGTGGTGTATGATGAGCCGTACTCACGGTGGTGTTGGGCGGCGGCTGCAGCAGCAGCTGCGGGCGGCGGCGCTGGAGCCGCAGCGCGCCGTCCCCCGCGCCCCACCACACCAGCGCCGCGCCCGCGCCCTCCGTCTGCGCGCCGCCCTCGTCTGTAAACAGTTACACACTCCATTGCAACAACAATACTACTAGTTTTAAAAAGTTTAATGAATAAGATTTACATTTACAAGATGTACATTAGTGAAATCTCGAATTTTGTTAGAAATAACCCAAACTATTTTGAGGCACATCCACCTGGAACACGTCGTGAGGGCAATCTAAAAGTTACACAAACACGCAAAAACTCTTTTGTACAGAATGAGCATAAAGAGCATGGCACCCTCAATCTATAATAAAATTCCAGTATCTATTAGGGAAATAAGTAATCGCGCACAATTTAAATCTGCACTTAATGGCTTCCTTGTTGAAAAAGCGTATTATGACCTCAATGATTTTTTGACCGACAGTGAATGTAAATAAATAATATTTTTTAATTTAATTTTCTATTTTGTATCTTTTTAATATATTGTTATTTCCTGACATTTATGTTATTATGAATTGACAAATATGTTCACATGCCACTAAGGCGAATCATGGCTGTACCTATTATTATAAAATCCATCTCTGTAACATTACATTTACCTGTGATTATGAATAAACAAACACTATTTTATTTTATTATTATAAAATCCATCTCTGTAACATTACATTTACCTGTGATTATGAATAAACGAATTGAATTGAAATTGAAAAAGAAAACACCTATATCTACGCAGATTGGCAAACACATTTTTTTGTTGCATCGTTATTGTTATGTACCTGTGAGCATGGTGAGCAGCGAGCGCGGCGGCACGGCGGCGGCGTGGCGCGCGTGCGGCGCGGCCACCACGGCGTGCGCGTGCGCGCTGCGCCGCACCACAAGCACGGCGCCGCGCGCGGGCGACCCGCAGTACGAGCCCCAGCGCACGCCTGACACGCCGCCCCATGTACCGAACTCCTAGGATTTAACAACACACATTTCAAATTAAGAATTTGAACATGAAGTTCTGAAGTTAATTCAACCTAGAATATATTTATTTAACAATTTATGAACACACTACAAATGAGATCAGATAAAGTAAAAAGTAAGTTGTACAAAGGAACTGCATAAATAAATATATACAGGTTACTGTATAAATATGTACAGGGTTGATTTTTCGTCTCCAGCCAAATTTAAATGTTAGTTTCTTTACGATTAGTTTCTTTACGATACGATATAACCGTACCTGCATATTTATTTTAGCGTCGCTCAGTACAAAAAAGTAGAAATAAGGAACCACAAACTTAAAAAAAATAGTCGCTGTTGATGAACACAGCTACTACTATACGGCATTTCCTTGATAATACTACGACGTAGTACTACAATATGTTTTGTAGTAGCGCGTAGTCATCTTCATTTTAATGGCAATTTAGGGTGACCATGCTTTGGTTAATATGTTAGCGGATAAATTAATTTCCTTGTAAAAAAAATACTTTTTTTTTTGAAAAAATCGTTTCTATAAATGTGTAAAAAACTGTGCAAAAAATGTGCCGGCGACTACAAATCAACCCTGCAGTGCGATCACAGAACTTTATCGAATCGTATATTAACGAATGTTTACGAATGCTCATATAGTATGGAGTCGGTTGCAAGTTTTGAGTAACATTGTAATTTTTTATTTTACAGATATTTATGAGTACAACATGTTTACAAACATTCAAAATTAACAAGGCACACATTTATTTAAGCTGGCCGTGATAGCAATTGATAGATTTTATTTTTTTCTTAAAAACCGTCTCTATACTATACGAACATTCGTTAACAAACGATTCAATAAAGTTCTGTGATCGCACTGCTGTATAGGGAATCGAAGTATCTCGGAGAGCAAGACGATGAAACTTCAGCAAACGAGTGTTCCATTGCTTACATACCGTGGGCTCGGGCGCGGGCAGCGGCGTGGCGATGGGGCGCGGGTGCGGCGTGCGTAGCAGCTGGCGCGGCGCCTGCCCGTACGTGCGCACCATGGCCGCCGCCGTGCGGTCCACCTCGTCCTTACATACCGTGGGCTCGGGCGCGGGCAGCGGCGTGGCGATGGGGCGCGGGTGCGGCGTGCGCAGCAGCTGGCGCGGCGCCTGCCCGTACGTGCGCACCATGGCCGCCGCCGTGCGGTCCACCTCGTCCTTACATACCGTGGGCTCGGGCGCGGGCAGCGGCGTGGCGATGGGGCGCGGGTGCGGCGTGCGCAGCAGCTGGCGCGGCGCCTGCCCGTACGTGCGCACCATGGCCGCCGCCGTGCGGTCCACCTCGTGCTTACATACCGTGGGCTCGGGCGCGGGCAGCGGCGTGGCGATGGGGCGCGGGTGCGGCGTGCGCAGCAGCTGGCGCGGCGCCTGCCCGTACGTGCGCACCATGGCCGCCGCCGTGCGGTCCACCTCGTCCTTACATACCGTGGGCTCGGGCGCGGGCAGCGGCGTGGCGATGGGGCGCGGGTGCGGCGTGCGCAGCAGCTGGCGCGGCGCCTGCCCGTACGTGCGCACCATGGCCGCCGCCGTGCGGTCCACCTCGTCCTTACATACCGTGGGCTCGGGCGCGGGCAGCGGCGTGGCGATGGGGCGCGGGTGCGGCGTGCGCAGCAGCTGGCGCGGCGCCTGCCCGTACGTGCGCACCATGGCCGCCGCCGTGCGGTCCACCTCGTCCTTACATACCGTGGGCTCGGGCGCGGGCAGCGGCGTGGCGATGGGGCGCGGGTGCGGCGTGCGCAGCAGCTGGCGCGGCGCCTGCCCGTACGTGCGCACCATGGCCGCCGCCGTGCGGTCCACCTCGTCCTTACATACCGTGGGCTCGGGCGCGGGCAGCGGCGTGGCGATGGGGCGCGGGTGCGGCGTGCGCAGCAGCTGGCGCGGCGCCTGCCCGTACGTGCGCACCATGGCCGCCGCCGTGCGGTCCACCTCGTCCTTACATACCGTGGGCTCGGGCGCGGGCAGCGGCGTGGCGATGGGGCGCGGGTGCGGCGTGCGCAGCAGCTGGCGCGGCGCCTGCCCGTACGTGCGCACCATGGCCGCCGCCGTGCGGTCCACCTCGTCCTTACATACCGTGGGCTCGGGCGCGGGCAGCGGCGTGGCGATGGGGCGCGGGTGCGGCGTGCGCAGCAGCTGGCGCGGCGCCTGCCCGTACGTGCGCACCATGGCCGCCGCCGTGCGGTCCACCTCGTCCTTACATACCGTGGGCTCGGGCGCGGGCAGCGGCGTGGCGATGGGGCGCGGGTGCGGCGTGCGCAGCAGCTGGCGCGGCGCCTGCCCGTACGTGCGCACCATGGCCGCCGCCGTGCGGTCCACCTCGTCCTTACATACCGTGGGCTCGGGCGCGGGCAGCGGCGTGGCGATGGGGCGCGGGTGCGGCGTGCGCAGCAGCTGGCGCGGCGCCTGCCCGTACGTGCGCACCATGGCCGCCGCCGTGCGGTCCACCTCGTCCTTACATACCGTGGGCTCGGGCGCGGGCAGCGGCGTGGCGATGGGGCGCGGGTGCGGCGTGCGCAGCAGCTGGCGCGGCGCCTGCCCGTACGTGCGCACCATGGCCGCCGCCGTGCGGTCCACCTCGTCCTTACATACCGTGGGCTCGGGCGCGGGCAGCGGCGTGGCGATGGGGCGCGGGTGCGGCGTGCGCAGCAGCTGGCGCGGCGCCTGCCCGTACGTGCGCACCATGGCCGCCGCCGCCGTGCGGTCCACCTCGTCCTCCAGCGACGACGGGTCGAACCCGTAGTACGTCTGCAAACACACAACATGGAACACCTTCATTTTACATACAGAATAAACCGATGGGTCGAGCCCTTTGTACATCTCATAAACAAAATAAATCGATCATCAAAAAATCTTCAATTAAAAATGCTGTTTTGAAGCAAAGCCTTTCGCAATATTCTCCTATAGCTTGAGTATTTGGTGTCAGATGCGGAAAAATAATATAATATCTTTGTTTCACTTGATATTTGAGCTATTAATATTTAAGTCGGCATTATACTAAAATGTAAAATTATTATGATCTTTGTAGCATCCGTAGTATACAACGTTCGAAACCACTATGCGAATTTATACTGAACAAACTGTTTTCAGGTTTATACGAAACCTGAAAACCTGAAACTGCTGAGTTTTAAGATAATATTATAATTTTGTAATAATATTTGAAAATATTTAAATCATGTATAAGGTTTCGTATAGGCAAAAAAAGACGTTGTACAGAAAATAAACCGATGTGTCGAATCCGTAGTCCGTAGTAAATCCATAGTCTGTAGAGTGTAGATGGATTTGATAATACGGATTTTTTAAGGATCATAATCTTAATTTTATTAGCATTATGCTTCCTTGCATTTTTATTTTAAATTAAAGTACTAATTAACTGTAATTATTATTTTTAACTGAAAAAAACTACATATTATAAAACATTCATCTTCTAATGAGGCAAAGAAAAGGAACGTTTAGTCGATAGGAATTGACATTACTGAATCGATGAATATGAACGGCCATCTTGTAATCGTAATTCTGAATACATTGTTTTCACCAACTGATTCGATCGAATCGCATGAAGCATTCGAATGGAAGATCGAACAATTTCATTACGTCAACGTCATTAAGACTGTCAATTAAAACAGCAAATAATTTGAAAACAATTATACTTTACCTTGAGAATTCACTACGGCAATAATTTGAAATATTATAGTATAGTGGGTATGAAACAGCACTCACACAAGCGGGGAACACGTTGATGGCTTGCTGCGCGGGCGCACCAGTCTGCTTGCAGCCGAACACGAGGTCGAGCCAGCCCGCCAGCGCGTCCGCTACCGGCGCCGCCTCCAGCGCCTGCCGGTGCAGCAATGTGAACAGCCGAGCGTCCGG
This sequence comes from Stenoptilia bipunctidactyla, assembly GCA_944452665.1. Lineage (NCBI taxonomy): Eukaryota > Metazoa > Arthropoda > Insecta > Lepidoptera > Pterophoridae > Stenoptilia > Stenoptilia bipunctidactyla. The sequence goes on along the minus strand of OX101731.1, from coordinate 20,725,112 downwards.
CGCCCAGGGAGGAAGCTCCACGCTGTCGACCCTAGCGCCGCACTGACGGACGCCCAGCTCCAGACCTGATCATTTTGAACCATATTGTAAAGCGGATAAGGTCGGCTTTAAAATCATCAATAGTCATAAGCTCCTGTAAAAGGAAGCTGTGCGCACGAGACCTGATAATTATAAACCATATATCCAAGAGAATAAGGTCGATTTTAAAATGGCTCTACTAGCAAAGTGAACAGCCGAGTCACCGAGTCAGCAGCCTTATTATTAAGTGAATAAGGTCAGCTTTAAAGCCTAGTCGACCTAGCTCGAGACCTGACAAATTTCAACGATATTACTAGTACCGTAAAGTCAACTTTAGAATAACACGCCTCGCGCTTAACCTCAATCATATTTAACCTCGATCATTAATCCCAACCATATTATCAGCACAAAAAGTTCAACAATAAAGAATAACCGTAGCACTTCTAGATTAACGTGTTCTAAAGGAAAATAAAGAATGTACGTCCAGCTCGAGATCATTTTAAAGTCCAAACATTTTTATTATTAAAGTTGACTTTACAATAGGCCTCTTGATCCCGACCCTTTAAAATAAGGCCACAAATTCAGCTCCAGGCGTTACAAGTCCCAACCCTATTACTAAGGTATATTAGAATATCCATAACGAAAAAAAAAAATCTATTGATTTGAAATATTCAACGAACAAGCACCTACTCTGTTTTATGACAGTACCTACAGTGGTGTCTTTCATTAATTTGTCTTGGTAATTTATATTTTATTCAATTATAAACATCAAAATTATAAGAACTTTGTGTCAATTATACAATTTTACATTTAACTACTATGCATTAAGAAACACAATCAAAACGTACCCTCTTTATTATAAAACATCTCCGGCAAGTAAAACAGCTCTGGGATGAGTTCCTTAACGTCGGTAGGCGAGTCTTGTGTGATGAGTCGCCAGGTCGTGGCTAGAGAGTGGAACGTGCGGTCTGGCATGTCGAAGTTATTGTCTGCAACAGGAAAAATTTAATTATATTTATTTTATTAAATTATTTCTTTTATTTTAAAGAGAAACAGAAACAGTTTCTACTAGTATGATTTTGTATGCAAGGATGTTTATAATATTGTCTTATGTTGAATTTATTTTTTAACAGTGACAAACCCGTGTTTGGTTTAATAGCACCTGACGATAAATAAAGATAAGGTGATGCTCGGGTATAGAAAGGAAGTGAATCTTCATAAAGTGTAGCCGGAACACATCCTTGCTAGTCTAGTGATATCGTTTTTAAGTAGTGCAGGCGAAGTATGCAACGTGGAGTACTTTTTTACGGATACGTATCATAAATATTTAAAGAGATTGGTATCTTGACCTTTGCATCACAATATATATATATGAAAACATTATGTATATTTATAAGAATAGTAGTAAATTTAAAACCATGAAAGATAAGCATGATAAAAATTATACTGTAATGACAAGGAACGACCCTAAATGAGCGTTTCCCAAATTAAGGCTGGCTAAAAGCACCAAATCATTTATGGGAATGTCAATACGTATTTATAATAAAATACCACAGTCAATTCAATCTCTAACGTTTAATAAATTTAAAAGAACTATCAAAGAAACATTATGCAAAAAAGGCTACTATAAACTCAAAGATTATTTAGATGATAAAAGAGCGTGGGATTGATTGATTGATCTCCACAGGTTATTTCCAAATCAAATATTAAACATTAATCACTATGTAAGCAGCTTGGCTGCGACATGATATTGGCAAGCACGAATAGCTGTCTTCTGTTTGTTTGTTCATGTCATAGCAGAGCTGTATTTCTGCCAAATTGTACCTATAATAAGCACTTTTTACAAAATAGTGCCGAGAGTTTTTTTTCCGCCGGCTTTTTTCCTCTCGGTCTACCTAGGGTTCTACTTTCATTTCGTTTTTTAAAGCCGAAGAAGAAGTAGTAGTAGACATCACCAAGACATTGGTGGATAATGGGCGATCATTATCTTTATAAGCCGAGAGACGCACACTTCTCGACGGAGGCCTTCCCCAGGATTCGTCATGTCGTCCGGACCCGCGCCGCCCTCACCCAGCATTTGACGTTCGTAAAGTGTATAAAATTACCTACTACGAATAAAAAAAGTTTTCATTTTCATTTTCAAATAAATTCAAACCTTTTATCAGTAAGATAACTCAACTTTCGATATAATACCTATCATCAGATGAGACAGCTTGAAGCTGATCACTTGGCATCACAAAAATATATGAGTTTGTGATAAAAACGTTAGTATCTCCTTTCCGAAAGCACCTAAAAGGGCACTTTGTTATTTCATTTGATCTGGTATAATAAGGTTCGGAATAGGTAAGATTGGCTTGTTAAATAATAGGAAAAGCTCATGCAATTAAACATTGGGTCCATCCACATCTTTGTCTGTTTTAAAGTGGTGCCATGTCCTACCAGCATACAGCATGTCTTTTTGTGCCAGAGCGGGACTGCTGAATTAATTTTATTTTGTGTTTTGCAAGTATTTACTAGCACTAAACACAAAATAGTAGGCGTGACTAACTAAGCCTTAGTAGTGGCGTGACTTCTAAGTCGTATTTTTGTATTTGTCGGCTGAACAAGTTTGTTTCAAAATATCCTATGTTCCTCCAAATCTGCCGTCTTAAAGTACATTTAAAATCATCGTTGGATCTGTTTGTAAAAGTGGGATTGTGTCGGCCTTGCTGGGGACACCGGGATAGACTCCTTGAAATTGGTACTTTCCCGCCCAAAGCGGGACGTATGCTTACGTAAAGCCGGGTACTATGCGAGCTGTAACCGTAACCGTTGCATGCACTGTAACCAAAAAACATAGTGCGTACGAGGTTCGTGAACGTGTATGTGGTCCGCAAACTACGTACACACTATGTTTTCTGGTTACAGTGCATGCAACGGTTACGGTTACAGCTCGCTAATGATTACCCGGCTTTAAGCATGCAACAGTAGACAACATGCGGGTGTATTACCAGGCCTGGCTCACTCCGCGCGGTACATCCTTTATTTACCTACAGCGAAGCGCTCCGCCGGCGCATTTCGAATGGGTCGTGTATCACGCGCGCGCCCGTCGGGACGTCGTAGATACCTACCTACCTAATAGCACTCACAGTAATTCTATGATCGAGGTCACAAATAGTATTTAAAAATGGACATAAAAAGAAACAAATATTCAATTAGATTATGTTTAGATTTGATTATGTTCAATGTAGCAAACAAAACATAGGTAGTATTACTAATTATTCGTCGTAACTTTTTTTTCATTTTGTACTTTAGGTAAGTTGAAACAATATTTTTTACAAAGGTAGAATAACAGTAATACTTAATTACAAATAAGGAGATTAATTATTCTTCACTAGGCAGCAACCCTAACAGCGTAAGAAAAGATAAGAGGCATGCGATAGAAAGAGACAAAACTTCTAGGTATATAAATTTGCAGGTACGTAATGCTGTGCGAGCTGAATTCCACCGTATCGCGTCGTAGCAAGACTAGAATTTATTTAGATCTTCTTGCGGAGTAATTCTTCTGTACCAACGGTACTATTACTTATTCTGTGGTATTACCTTGGTACTGCAGCAGCAGCTGCGTGTAGGGCGGCACGCGCAGCAGGTAGTGCAGCACGCCGCCGCTGTTGGAGTACAGCGAGGCGTAGTGGTGCGGCTGCCGCGACAGCAGCGGGCTGCAGCCCTCGCGCCGCGCCGCCTTCAGGTCCTTCACAAAACAACCAACACTTTAACACTGCGTCCGTGTAGGCTCGCGTTAGAACAGCCCTATCACCCCTGGATAAGCGTGTCGTAAAACGCTTCTAAACCGTGTAACCCCTAAAGTCCGACTGGTTAACGACCACCCTTCATATAAAATCTGCCGCCAAATATTACCGCTCCGGCAGTGATGTGTTACGGCAATATTTTATGAAGAGCCAGTTCTTTCCTTAGCCCGTGTGCCGACCTCATCTTCACTTACCATCTTGAGATCAAACTAGTAGTAGAGATCAAACTAGTAGTAGTAGTAGAGACCTTAGAGCCCTTGTTTTGCTCGATAGCCGTTTCAATACGGTCTGTGTTAAACCGGCGTAGGTCGCGTTTTAGGGACTTGGAGATTTCTCTCTTTAGCCGCCGATACTGAGAAGCATCTTCCGGGGACTGCAGGATCATTGTGCGTCTTTCTTCCATGAGTTTGAGGGTAGAGTCTGAGATTTTTCCAGTTCTTTTTGCACGGCGGGTGTTAAAGAACTTAGACCCAGCCGTGGAGACAGTTTCCACAAACCTGTTATTGAAGTCGTCCATATCGACGCACTCGCCGAGGCATTCAAAGCGGTTCTGCAATTCGAGCTGAAAGCTTTCGGGATTTTGGATCTGGATGGGTGCAGGCCGAAGTACAGACTTTATCAGTCGAGATCGCTCCAGTTTTGGATTCAGACTCAATGTGCCTCTTACTATGCGGTGATCGCTACCAATTTTCACGGCATATTCACAGAGACATAATTGAAAATCTGTTTTCTCGTTGACATGATAAAGTCTATTTCGTTTTTCGTGTGAGCATCGGGGCTTATCCAAGTCCATTTGCGGTGTTCCGGTTTCTTGAAGAATGAGTTCATCACAAAGAGTTTCAAGAAGTCGGCCAGCATCTGGCCTCGGACGTTTCGGACTCCGACTCCAAATTGCCCCACTTTCTGCTCATCACCGCTTTGTTTGCCTAATTTTGCGTTAAAATCCCCCATGACCACGTTGAAATGAGTTTTGGAGCTGTGTATGGCTTTGGAGATGTCCTCATACATAGCCTCCACCTCATCATCGGAGTGTGTCGAGGTCGGAGCATAGACCTGTATGACCTTTAACGAATACCGTTTAAGTAATTCTGAGTATCAGGTACGCTACCCTATTCGACACGCTATCGATTTTTGTAACATTGGACGAGAAACCCGACACCACCTTGGGACAGTTGGTCGCCCTCCCGGAAGTAGAGAAGATTGCCGGATTTCAGGATTATCGATTCCTCTCCCTGTCTACGGACTTCAGATAACCCCAGGATATCCCAATGCAATCCACTCAATACTTCCTCCAGCTCAACAATCTTTTCGTCTGTCCGAAGTGTCCTAACATTGTATGTCGCCAGGGCCAAGGGTCGTCGTCGGTAGCCTGGTCGAACCCGGGGATTCTTAGCACCCCCTGTCCCGCCGTTTCCTCGACCGCTACCTTGATCGAGACTAGCGGGACCGCCGGGGACTAGGGGCCGGGGCCTTTGTTTGTGGTTCATGTTTTGGGGCGGAAATGCCGTAATCGCCACGCTTGGCAGGCGGGTTGGAGATCGCAGTGTGGTGTTAATATACACAAAAGGACGCTGCTGCCCGTCCTTTGGTTTGTCCCTTAGTCGACTCTTACGACACCCACGGGAAGAGATGGGGTAGCGCTATTCTTAAGGCGACGCCACACGCCATTTTTTATCACAATATAAAAAAAATATAAATCGTTTTAATCTTCTTTCAAGTTATATTTTATTCTGTTATTTATTTATGTTGATATTGTTAGAACTGAGGGCGGTATTGAATTAAAAATGAAAATTACATTTCTTTGTGCAATCACACAATTCTATGCTGTCTTTGACTATGTTTAGTTAGGATTGTGTTTAACGAATTTTCAAGAAATTTTTAAAACGGACCAATATTGCAAAATGCAAACGAGACCTTTATAGGGACAATAATTATCGTAATAAAATCAATCAAGCTTTCAAACTATGCAAATACTTTATTTATGTTGAAATTATAAAAAGCGCCAGATAGCCTTCATTTGAGAAACAATAATATGCAAAAAATTTAAGTTGCTCTATCCACGCAGACCTAACCGCGTTAGAACTGTAAAATAGTTTATTTTCCTTTTAATCAATACTCAACTGACGTAAAGAGCTGAAGATGACTGCACACGGGTTTATTGAACTGCCTCTTCTTAGAAATTGCAGTCGTTATGGAAAGGGTTGGACTAAGCCGGCATCGCTCACTCAGATCAGTCACATTTTACGACACGCTTATCCAGGGTAAGCAGGGCTTTATATTCTAAGCGCCCCTTCTCGTCTCTAGTCGATAAAGGTCAAATAAAATAAAACAATCACAGACAATCACACCTAGTACATGGCAAAGTAAGCGAAGCTTGTGTTATGAGATACCATGTAGGGAACTAGGGGGGAACCTAGAATATAAGTACATATACAACGTGTAACAAAATGGAGAGATAAAACTTTAGGGTTAGCTTCTATACTATACATAGAATAAACAGTAAAAGAATTAGTATGATCAGTGCTGGTATAGACTTTCATACAAATTTATTTAATTATTTCACAACAAAATATTTTGACAGCCCTAGTCAACCTAATAAGCTAAAAATAGATTTGCGCCGCAGTCAGTGACCTTATGACCTTTCCCACATCACCGGCTGAGTAGCGAGCGATACGCCACGGCCACCCACCGCGAGTAGCGCGGCTGCCAGCGCAGCTGATTGTTACTTACCTATCGTAAGGCACAAGAAGTCCCGCGATTTGAGCGATAATACACCTTATGTGTTTGATATAAGAGCTATGCACGGGTTATCTTTTGTGGAAACGACTTTACTTAGTTGCTAATTTTATTAATCTAAAGCTTTGTAGTATGTATTGATAGTTGTAAGTATGTGAGAATACAAGAAGTACAAGAAGCTGTAAGTATTGTATCATGGTTTAAGGTTTACAAAATCATAGGTGCTTACCGAAAATGTTTCCTATTATAATTCTTAGAAAGTTTGAATGTAAGAGAGAGAGGATATTTCTTCGTTTTATATTAAAATTATTGGTAAGTTTGATTGTCTGTTTGAATCTCTCTTCAGTAGGTATACGTTGCAATTTGACGCCGTGCGAAAGAATTTACAAGTAGTACCGATAGATTTGTAATAATTACATGTTACTTTCCTTGGAATAGTGTATTTCTGAAGAAATGTGATAGTTTTTGTGTGACAAGTTGGATATCATGGTTCATTTAGAGTAAATATTTTTTTTGTTTTACGTTGCTCTTAAATTGATGATTACTTATGTTTGATTTGATAACATTTATGATTTTAGTCGTAATTGTATTTCGATCATGTATTTATTTAAGTATTAGAAATAGTAGGTACAGTTTTTATTAGGAACCGTTTTGCCTTGAAAACTTTGTAAATGGCCATCACGTTACTTAATTTTGTTTATACATCTTAAAAACCTAGCTGTAAGTTTTCCAAAAATGTGAAAATAAAATAAACTATTATGTCTTGACTTCTTAAATCACTTGTTAGCGTAAACTGTATGCAGGTATTCAGAAGTTTATGTTTTAGGAAGTTTTAGGTAGGTAGGTAGGTATGAAGATATTTGGAACATAGTTTAATATTGAGTTAGAGTAGGTACAATTAATCCTATCTTTTGTTGTAAAAATCATGACTTGGATTATCTTAACTTACTATTATTATTAATGTGAAAGTTTGGAAGGATATCTGGGTGTATGGATGTTTGTTCCTAAATCACGACAGAACGGGTCAACGAATTTGGATCAAATTTGGCATAGTGATAGGGTACAATCTGGAATAGCACAAAGACTACCTTTTATCCCGATATTCCCACGGGATTTGAATTTGCGCGGGTAAAACCGCGAGAAACAGATATTACTTAATAAACTGTAAATTATCTTAAGACCTAAGTAATCTTACGGATAGTGAAAATTAAAATGTTATTCGTGTCGAATGTGCGATTCTATTATTTCAGTAGTTTTATAAATTGGTACACTGTGATAAACGCAAATACTTACCTACATGTGAAAATGTAGTTTTAAAAATATTCTGCACTTAGATAGTATGGAGTTTAACTTTCCCGAGACGTTGTCGTCTAATTTAGTATGTAGATATAAAATGGGTAAGTAACTAAGACAGATACTTTGTAGTACCTGTCTTAGGGTGTTATCACACCAATCGATCGACGGTCAACCGACAGCGTCGATCGACATCGATCGGATTTTTTGGACTAGTAAAAACTATCGATCGACGTCGACAGTTCCATTCGTCCGTCGATCGATTGATGTTGTAACACCCTTAGTTACCCACCCATCACTTAATTTTTATGCCATCTGTTATCGAATAGATTTCATCGAAAACTAACAGCTGTTATTAGGCTTGTCACTTAGATATTTTAATCTAAACTTTGAACTTGTTTTTCGGCCGAACCGTAAGGATTACACATTTATTTTTCTGTTACTTATAAACTACATCACCAAACATACAATGCCCTTAAGTATTATCTCTTCAATATGATACACGTTGTATAGATACCCACCCAGACCCGGAACATTTTTTTTCCTTGTACCGTGCGGGAATCGAACCACTGGCGTCTGAGGCAAAGTTTACCCCATACCCCCAAGATTACCCCAAAGTAGTCGTCAGAATATATCTAAAAACAGTAAATATGTTTTTTTACTGTTTTTAATACTGGATTTCTCGTATCAGTGGCAATATCATGTTCGAGTTTAACGCTCTTTACGCGACATTTATACCGCGTAAATCAAAATGAAAAATCATAATTTTGACATTCCCACGGGATTCATCAGATTGTTGTCTCAATGTGCGCAAAATTATAGTTAGATCCGTCAAGTAGTTTTAGCGTATATTTATGTAATTTACGATATAACCAGGGTAAAATTTTCAGGTAGATATAAAAATATAAAAGCACTCCTCATCGGCAGATATAGTTTCCGAAATTGGCTAACCAAAAAAATAATACATCAAAACATCAGCAATTGTCACCGAACTCAAGAGAATCCTAGCGTATGGCGTTTACCTTTCACTTTTTTCCTGTGAGTTGTATTCCAGAACATATTGCCCTACTGGGGGGTGCACGCACATGTCAATGTGGTTGGTGTGCACCGCAGTCCAGGCAGATACTTAAATTAATTTAATTATTGCTGTGGATTAATTTATTAAGTACTCATTGATTTTAATTTATTAGTAATTGACTTTAATTAATAATTATTGATTTTAATTTATTATTGTATTAATTATAATTTATAAGTTATTGATGTTAACTTACTAAGTATTGATTATATCAACTAAATTTAATGATTTTATAATCCTATATATTTTTTCTATATTTTTTTAACAAAAAAAAATGAATTTAATTTTTAATTTGTCGGATTTAATTTTTTTTTGTTTTAATGAATGTATTGTTAATAATTTTATTTGTAGATTGCATAAAGTTTCCTGTTTTCCTTATTTTATTTTTCATAATTTTGTTTCCTTAAATTTAAATTAGGGATGCAACGATACCGATACGATAATCGTATATCGGCGATTATCGTAAACCTTTACGATCATTCGTTATCGTAAATATTACGATACGATATTTTTACGATACATTAATTAAAAAAAATTTAAGGTTATGTTTCCAAATCGGAATATTTAATAAATACTAGACCACAACGTAGCTAAAATTATGCTGGAATCGATAAAAATATCGAAAAATTACAATAAGCTTAATTAATGGTGTACAAAAATGTAAAAGTAATAATAAAAATCTATAATAAAATTCCCAGACAAAAAGTTTAATTCAAGTTTAAGGAAAAAACTTAAAAATGTTGTGTTTTCTGAATAATAATTTGCCAGTAATAAATTACGACTACAATTAAAATTAATTAATAGTCAGTAAATGTAGCAACTTAAAATAAAACATAAGTTAATGATGAAAATTAATAAAATTAATATATATCAATTAAATAAAAATGCATAACTTTTTTTAAATATTTTACTTGACTTAGTCTTACGTGCAATAACATACATGATACAACAAAGTTTCCAATAAATTCATCAAAATGGTATTAAACAAATATCGTAATGTATCCGTATCGTATTTGGCCGTTACGATGTATTCGTCATTTGTATTGGTATCGTAATAGCAGTATCGTTGCATCCCTAATTTAAATGCTGAGAATTTTGTCATAAGGTTTTTCTAATTCTAATTTAATTAACAACATATGGACTAACGTCTGAAATAAATCGATTTTATTTTTTTATTTTTATATAGGTAGCAGTATTTGAGTATGCACTTACGTTATAAGTCTTAATATAATGCGCTTCCCTGGCCTTGTTCTGCACCGCCATCGGCCGCGAGAGGTCGCGGAAGGCGGCCGGGTCCGTCAGGTCCAGTGTGCGCGACGTGTAGTCCGCCAGCACGAACGGGAACACCTACAGGGGGAACGTATTATTTCAAATTATATTGAAATTTAATACGACGAATGCAGAGCATTAAAAAAACCGACTTCACGTCAAAACTTTGGCTGAGTTATAATATCATCAACGTTATAATTTCATACTCCGAAATAATACATATTTTCTTTTTAATTTGAAATTTTCAATGAAGTGCTCAACCGATTTTGATGAAATTTATATGGGACCAATTATGATGTATCTTTTATTTTTAAATCGATTCATAATTGTCCGAAATATCGTGTAACAAAGACACAAAAAAACATACAGAAAAATTGAGAACCTCCTCCTTTTTTGGAAGTCGGTTGAAAAGGAAGAAACAATGCTTAAATTAGATACCTTTGAGGTATTTATTATATTTATTTATGATTATAAGAAACATAATTACTAATTAGGAAAATAGATAAGATGACTATTTTCAATTTAAATGTCCTACTTTAGTGTAATAAGTAAACTGTTGCGTGTTGTAAAAAAGACAAAGATCGGAAGCTTAAACAATTTACTGAAATTTAGTAATACGTCAACGTAATCCTTTGCATCAGTCTAAGATTTAAGACGAATATCTTGACAAAACTTACTTAATTTATTACAGTTAATAACAACAACTACATGTGATTATTAATTTAATTTATAACTTTCGAGAAAACATTTTTTTACGGTGCATACTTTAGTTTTGCGCTTAATGGAATATCAAAACTGTCACCCATATTATGTTATAGCGGAAACAGTACAGTAAGAGTACTGACCGGGTACTGCATGAGGTCGTTGTAGGAGCGGCCGGCCAGGCCGTTGAGCGTCATGAGGTAGTCCCAGTTGGTGATGGCGCCGGCGCGCCACTGCGCCATCGCCTCCTGCAGGCTCTCCGGTTCAGTCCTAACAATAAGTGCATTGAGTAAGAAACTGGTAGGCAATTTACATTGGAGAATACGTGATATTACTTACACTCATATTATTTTTTTATGTCGTGAAGGGTCCCATTAGAATGGAGCTCCCGCCCCTGGATAAGCTTATCGATCTCCGCTAGGATCTCTAGGGATCCCACCCTTCATATAAAAAATGCCGCCAAATATTACCGCACCAACGGTGATATGTTCCGGCAATATTTTATAAAGAATCAGTTCTTTCCTAAGCCCGTGTGTCATTTTCGCTTACGATCAGCTGAAATTTAAGTCAAACGAGGACTTAGTCTATAATTAAAGAAAAACTCTATTGATCTGTAATTTTAACGATTCATTATATTAAAGAAAATATGTTTTTACCGCATTTCATCCTGTTAAGACTATATTTTTATATAAGTAGATTTAAAGCAAAAAGGGAAGAGAAATGAAAGGACACGCCTGAGTCCTTCCTGCTTACGCGCCATAGTAACTGCGTGTAAGTGTAGTGCGTTCCGGTTAAACGGAAGCAACAGCCAGTGAGATTACTGAGAGGCTTTAACAGATGAAGCCTTGGCTCAACATTAAGCTTTACCATCTTTAATTAATTATGTCCACGGGCCAGGATACTACTTACCATCAAGTGGACCCAGTGCCAACGTGACGGCTTTCATAAAGCGTAAAAAAAGAATTAACATCGTCAACAAATTCAATATTAAGTTATCCGATTCGAATGTTTTGTTAAATACATTTCAATGACTACTTAGACTGACTTAAATATAAGTATATCCTTATTTATTCATACAGCTGCTCCAAAATAAAGGCTCTTCCCCCATTTTGTTTACTGCTACATTAAAACCCTGTCAAAACATGTAATAGTAAAACGTAGCTTACTTATTAGGCAGGTGGCACGCAGACAATGCCTTGAGGAAGGCAGTTCTCTCCGCGACATCCTCGAAGGCGAGCAGGTATGCCCGCCCGCTGTTCAGGAATAACTCGATGCCCACTTCTTGCAGGCACCATCGACGAGTCACCACCTAGAAAAAAATATTCAATAAAATTGTATGTACAATAAAGAATATTTTAGAAAGAAATTAGCTGTGAATGTCGGTTTATAAAAGCCGCACCACCCCTGGATAAGCGTGGCATGAAATTCGACCAATACGAGTGGCCCGCGCTTGGTAGATGTTGTACGATGCTTGCATCATACAGTCACGTTGTGCATTGTCAACCGTTTCCGCCGACCAGCGATTTATTAGCTATTAATTACCAAATTACTATACTAACTATAGTGCGTGTTCTGTCACCATTCGGCGTGTACTCATAACCATTATAAGCATTTTACAATTAGACTAGTTTTGTGTAATAAACCGTACCGGTGTGCTTAAAACTATTTGTCGTATTTATGAACCAGAAGTAAATACTCTGTACGGTCAGACCAGACTGTACAGGTGTATTCCGGTAATATTTTATGAAGATCGAGTTGCTTCCTTAGCCTGTGTGCTCTTTACTTACCACCAAGAGAAATGGAAATCAAACACGGAGTTATTCACCAATAGAAGAGGCAGAAAACAGCTTAATATGATGATGTACAGGATGTCATGGACATGAGTGTAATTATTTTGTAGGCAGATAGTGAAAGTCCAGACGAATGCTTTTTTAGGGTCCTATTTGCTTTAGTTTCTAACAGAGAAACTAGACCAAAAACAAAAATCAACAATTCCTGAATTATTTTGTTATTTTTGATTATGCCTTTACAATAACTTTTATCTAAATTCGGAGTCATTTATCGGAAAATATGTCAGAAATTGCGTTTTTTGATACAATCTATTTTTCAATGTAACTTAAAAACTAAAGCCTAACCGAGCCATGGTTCCCGTGCAAAAAAAACATTCGTGTGGACTAATTCATGTACCCGCACACGAACATACGCCCATAGCACGTTATATGAAAAACACAGCTTATTTAAATTGTTTTTTTTTTCCCACAAATGTACAAAAAAGAAAATATATAACCCAGACTTGTCAGTAAACTTGTCAGATCTGCCCAAATATCAAGGAGTTTGCCGCAAAGCGTGCATTAAACAAAACACTTTTTACGCGAAGTTATCGCGTATAATTTAACAATTGATATTTTACATTTTTAACTCGACGTTTCGGTGTCTGCAGAACCTGTGGTCACGAGCAACTGAGGTATAATATAAATTATACGCGTAAATCCCGTTGAAAAGTGTTTTATTTTAGATTATGAATGGAGCGAACTTAAAAAATATCGTGCATTAAACTAAAGTGACCTGTGTGATGCTGTCTAGAGGCCATATTTGCGCCGTGGCGTCGTCGCAGTTGATCACTGGCTCAGCTTTCTTCCCGACGCCGAATTGGTGCTCTTCCTCGGGATTGTCGTCAGGTACGAAGTGAAGGCAGCTAAAAGTTAAATAACATTGATTAGGAAATCATTGGTAGTAAGTGGTTTTAGTAAGTGGTGATTTGTTAGCACCATTATCATTTTATCATTTTTAACGTTTGAATAATGGGAAGGGGAACTTGAAGGAAGTAACAGATTTCTGTATAGTTTGTTAGGATATATCTTCTTCAAGAGTATGAGTTAGTGTAAATTTTGTGCACTTTTCACACTTCCACTTTTCGAGCTTATTACCTAAGCCTCGGACTGGAAGCGCATCAATTATTTTACCATTTATAAAAAGTGATAATTACAGTACCGGGTGCTACTTACCACTGTGTGAATCTCGTTTGCAGGCTTTATATAACATAGAAAAAATATATTACAGACAATAAACCCAAATCCGACGTTATACAAGAGTTTATACCGCAAATTTATTTATTTATTTATTAAGGTACATCAACAATAAACATAAAATTTATTGCATGGAATTTGATATCATTGGAACAACCCTTCCTGCAGCGGTGATCTGGAGCTGAATAACATCGTCAACATCACTCTCCACCCACCAGCAGCGAATGCCACACGCCAGCCGCCAGCAAACTCCAGGCTACCAGGGTGGACCACTACGCTTGTAGTGCTGCAAGCCTGGCCTGCCACCTCCAGCCTACACCTGCAACTCGGCACAGCACCCTGCACTTCGGCCGTACAAAAGCAGCCGCCAGCCACGCCGACTCATTGGGGCCATACAGAGAAGAGTGCCTACTCCTGGACGCAAGTGTGAGGGGGGGGGTACTGACCGCGCGGTGAGCAGCAGGTCGCCGGTGCGCGGCGTGCAGCAGGTGACGAGGCGCGCGCGCGAGTGCCGCGACACGCGCTCGTGCAGCCGCAGCGTGGCCAGCACGCCGCCGCCCGTCGCGGCGCCGCCCACCACGCTGCTCAGCGGCGCTCCCAACTGCGCCAGCTCTGCAACAGACAACCAAGGCCGTCATTGGACGTTACTGCACGCAGTACTCAAGACGAGTCACATCCGCCAGCAGTGCAGCGCACTGGTGTTGTCGATGACGCAGGCTAATACTACTCTGTCAAGAAAGAACCGGGAAAAGATCAATAATTCACAAAATTTACGTTATTCAAACTCAAACTCGGCACCAAAATGGAAAACAGTTGCGACAATCTGACAAAAACATGAAAAACATTTTTTTTTATTTGGAACTATCATTTAGGTTGTCTGGTAGAGATCGCTCTACAGCGCCGCCGCCGCAGCGTGCCACATCGCTGTACACATAGCACTCACCCGCCTTGTGGCGCATGGCGGGCTGCAGGAAGCGCGGCGCCACGTGCAGGTGGTGGCGGCGCAGGCGGCGGCGCACGCGGCCGGGCGCCTCCGTCGGGTCCAGCTGCCAGCTGCGCGGGTACATCGCTGTACACATAGCACTCACCCGCCTTGTGGCGCATGGCGGGCTGCAGGAAGCGCGGCGCCACGTGCAGGTGGTGGCGGCGCAGGCGGCGGCGCACGCGGCCGGGCGCCTCCGTCGGGTCCAGCTGCCAGCTGCGCGGGTACATCGCTGTACACATAGCACTCACCCGCCTTGTGGCGCATGGCGGGCTGCAGGAAGCGCGGCGCCACGTGCAGGTGGTGGCGGCGCAGGCGGCGGCGCACGCGGCCGGGCGCCTCCGTCGGGTCCAGCTGCCAGCTGCGCGGGTACATCGCTGTACACATAGCACTCACCCGCCTTGTGGCGCATGGCGGGCTGCAGGAAGCGCGGCGCCACGTGCAGGTGGTGGCGGCGCAGGCGGCGGCGCACGCGGCCGGGCGCCTCCGTCGGGTCCAGCTGCCAGCTGCGCGGGTACATCGCTGTACACATAGCACTCACCCGCCTTGTGGCGCATGGCGGGCTGCAGGAAGCGCGGCGCCACGTGCAGGTGGTGGCGGCGCAGGCGGCGGCGCACGCGGCCGGGCGCCTCCGTCGGGTCCAGCTGCCAGCTGCGCGGGTACATCGCTGTACACATAGCACTCACCCGCCTTGTGGCGCATGGCGGGCTGCAGGAAGCGCGGCGCCACGTGCAGGTGGTGGCGGCGCAGGCGGCGGCGCACGCGGCCGGGCGCCTCCGTCGGGTCCAGCTGCCAGCTGCGCGGGTACATCGCTGTACACATAGCACTCACCCGCCTTGTGGCGCATGGCGGGCTGCAGGAAGCGCGGCGCCACGTGCAGGTGGTGGCGGCGCAGGCGGCGGCGCACGCGGCCGGGCGCCTCCGTCGGGTCCAGCTGCCAGCTGCGCGGGTACATCGCTGTACACATAGCACTCACCCGCCTTGTGGCGCATGGCGGGCTGCAGGAAGCGCGGCGCCACGTGCAGGTGGTGGCGGCGCAGGCGGCGGCGCACGCGGCCGGGCGCCTCCGTCGGGTCCAGCTGCCAGCTGCGCGGGTACCGCCGCGCGTCGTGCCACATCGCTGACAACAAACAACAAACCAACGGTCAAGTTAAACGAGACAACCCGCGGATTACATGATTGTTTTCATTGTAACCCTTTGTAAAACTTTCTGTTATCAAAAGTACAGCAGCAGTGCATACTAGTGTCACAGAATCTTAAGGTACCGATACACGGTGACATCGACACCGACACTAGTGTCGACACAAGGGTCAGACGCGTCCACACGGTGAGCAATTTTTAGTGTCGACACTAGTTCTGAGATCGAGTGTCGCGGTCGAAGTGTATTGGCCGTCTACACGGAGCGATGCGCAATTCAGTGTCAGACATTCCATCGCCATGAATCAATATTTACGGACTAAGTTAAAATTAAGAAATGAATATCTACTATTAATTTTACATAACCGGGAATCAAACCTGGTCAAAATATCGTTTGCATTTATGAAAAGGCACCATTTATTTAAAATATGACATCAGTTGCAAAAAATGTATTCCATTTTCAAATTTCAAATGAAATGGCACGCCCGCTGAATAAATGCGTTCTAATTAACCGACTTTTAAAAAGGAGGTTATCAATTGGACCCGTAGGTATCTGTCCCTATGTATGCTTAGATCTTTAAAATTACGTAACGGATTTTGATGCGGTTTTTTTTAATGGATAGACTGTTTTTTAAGGAAGGTTATTATGTATAATACATGCATGATATAGTAGAGAAACACTGATATTAGATGTTTCTAATGTGATGTATTAAATAAGCACGTTCTTTTGCGCTTATATTGCAAACGCTGGCTGAACCTTACGAGATAGACCAAAATGATGTACAACAGTATCGTCCACCTTAAAAAGTTCAACAAAAAAGTTCGCGATGGTATATGTCTATCTGTGAGGAATAACCCACCATAACCATTTTTATCCTTTAATAAAAAATGGTTATTTAAAAAGTGATTTTAAACAACACAGCATTCATTCTTATCCAATTAAGTACCTTTAATAAATTGTGCATCTATTATAGATCAATATGCTTTTTACAGCATGGAATTTAAGTGAATATTTCCGAAGATATTACAAATTTAAAATGCAGGCGCGTTCTGCCGCCATGTTGCTCTAGCTAAAAGTTTCGCGCACGACCGAAAACCGCGACACTGGTCTCAGACACTGCGCTCGTCGCGTCTACACGGCAGCTAGAGCGACACCAAGCTAGAGCGCCCCTAGAGCTGCAACCGAGTGTCGCGGCACATGACACACACGGACACTCGGTGTATACACTGAGTGTCAAGTGTCAGGTGTCGTCGTGTATCCGTAGCTTTACAGTAGAAAATCAAAAGTATATTATTTGGCTTTCTTATCACAACCACGCATAAAGTAATTTATTGATCACCATCTAACTTGTTAATCGTCTTTAAGAAAATAAATAAATATGTAAATCCATAATTGGCCATATGTACTATTTTTATGTTTGTAATCATTGATTATTAAGAGCTGTGGACTTTGTAATAAATAAATAAAATCAAAATAAAATCAAGTGTACGATGCGGAACAAATAAATGATATTAACATTTTAGTCCGACGGTGATACCTACGCAGAAAGGAGTCTTAACATAATCACAATAATGAAATAAAGGGACAATTTCCATTTTTATGCCTTGATTATACAAGATATCCTTTTGATTTCCCATAACTCTAGCGTATTCATGAGACCATGCAATAGAATCAAATAACATGAAAATAATATTTCAATTTTTTTTTAATTGAATTATTTTCATACAAAATAATTCAATGAAGTCAAAACATCTTATATAAAACACCGAAGCGAAGAATGACAACGTGGCATTTTTTATCGCTTTACACAGGTACAGTTCGCAGCGTTTGGGGTTGTACATTGTATGCAACGTTCCTCAATGTTTAAAATGTTATGGTTGTTTATTGTATAGCTTCAGTGACACGCGTCTATTGAATGAATTTTACAGAGATTTTACACGGGTGATAATTTATGAACTCGTTATATTAAGATTGATAATACCTTGGAAAGTATGCACTTTTGAACCACATATTTTTTTTCAAAAAGTATTATTTTTTAGTAAGGAACAAAACCTCAAAGTTATGGGATATCAAAAAGAACATCTTGTATAATTACGTTTCAGGAAGGTTATATGTAAATTAGTGTGAATAATATAAAACTGACACATCGTTTTTTAATGAAATTAGTGCTTATATCTGTATATTTTGAGTCCGACCCTGGAGACAATGATATAGCCACATAGTCTTCGATAATTCTTCTCAAAGACTACTCGATACTAAGTGGCTAAAAGGTGCTACACACGGCTCAGATAAATTAGGATATCACAGACGACGAAGATACGATAATATATTGTAAGTTTTCGAGTTAAAATTTGTTACACGATTATGCACCAAACAAAGTACAAATCTCGACATATTTATTAACATTATTTATTAACATAAGCTGTTATGCTAAGATACATTCTCATATCGCTCTCTATAAGATAAGAAACTATGAAAGAAATATTATCTTCGTCGTGTGTGATGGTCTATTGAATTCTATGGCGAGCGATAACGTATCTTAAGATAAAATATTATAGTATCTTAGCCGTGTGTAGCGCCCTTTATCCTATCACCTGATTGAATTTAGTTACGCTTAAACATCTTTCCACATAAGGCTGAACTTTCGAACACATGCACAGATTGGTACAGCTCATTTTATGGAATCACAATATGCGCAGTTCACGTCGCCGTTGACATATACAGGGTGGAATTTTTGACCGCTCTAAATAATAGAGATAGTAAATATAGCTCCAAAGAAACATTCCTTTATTATGGAAAAGAAATAAAACAGCATTCAAAGATTTTTCGAAAATTCGCTTGCTTCACCCAGGAATCGAACCGACTAAAATCTAAAAATTAAGAGTTCATGATTTTTCTTTTCATTAAATCAACCTAGCATGTTAGAATGATTTCATTCCTGTGATTGACCCTAACGATCGATGCAATAAAATTACAGGGTGTCATTTTTTAGTTTAGTCGATTCGATTCCCGGGTGAAGCGAGCGAACTTTAAAAAATGTTTGAATGCGGTTTTATTTCATTTCGAAAATAAAAGAATGTTTCTTTGGAGTAAAATTGGCTTTCTCTATTATTTAGAGTATTTTCCCTTCAGATGGCATTCAAAAATTCAATTCAAAATGCAATATTCGGAATCATCCGATAAATGAAATAAAGAGAAGAGTCTTTGACTGGTTGGTTTGCCTCGATTATGAATACACAGAAACGTTACTCTCATCCACCCTATAATCTTCATCTTGTTATTTACCGGAATTAAAATTTAGAAGCAATATTATGTAATGATATTCATACTATCTTATGAATCATTTCATTCCGTAAAAGTTATTTACATAATTCAAATTATTTAATTTTACCTAAATTTATATCGAACACTCATGTTTATTTTATAATTTACAATAATTTGAACTCGAGAAAAATAATATATCAATGCAATAACTTAACTAATTTTAACTTAATTAATTTTATTTTTATCAATACACTCACAAAAAAAAAATACTTCACCTAATAATTATTTATTTTTAACTTTGTAACTGTATAATTAGTGGATTGAATTTATAAGGAAACAATAAACATGTATAGTCAATGCAAACCTAATTAATTATTTTATCACTGTACTTACTGTAAAATAAAATACATCGCTACCGCTATCGCGACAGTATAGCTTGCAATGGTAAACATACCGGGTCCCCGCGATACAGGTTCGCCTAGTGCGGGGTCCGCTAGTCAATGTATGGTACTGCAAACTACCCTCATCTTATATTTAGTCTGTATTTACACTAAGTTAAATATTGTAGCACTTAAATATGTCATTAATTGTATTAGTAAGTTAAGTTTGCGATGTACAGTTTGCTTTTTGGTAAATAAAGAATTTTTGATTTTGATTTTTTTTTTGACCTAGTAAAGTATAGGTGAACTTTTTTGATGATTATTTGAATATTTTATCTTACGGTTCAACTGATTTTAACTACTCGGTACTAGATGACTTATGCCATGGCCTCTTTGGCTATGATTGGCCGTAACCCCTCCCATACCCGCTCGTAGGCTTCACTTGAGTCCCTAGAGAAAACGGGATAGGGCATGTCTTCTTATATTTTCTCTGTGGTTATGACATATTAAATTATATTATACTAGCTGACCCGGCAGTAGTATAATTTATTATAATAGTATTTTATAATAAATCTACTATTTAGGTTTATTATTAAACTGTACAGTCTCTTGATTCTAATACATTTTGTATAACTTACCATGTTGATGAGTTGTCCTATCTATAAGCTTCTGCCATCTTTGAGCGGCTGCAACCACGCTGCTATGCACCCTACGCAGTTGCTCCATGAACGATTTTCGTTCACAGTTTTGCTGCTCCACGACTTTGCGAGTTATGCTCATCGCTGATTCGGTGATTTTTGCTGCTAAGGCTTCACGACTGAATACGGTTCTGCGGATGAAATAAAACTTATTATTGATATTCATCATCATCATCAACCTGGTACTGATATTAAGAAAGGCTCTTCAGTAAAAGAGGAAAACTTCTTTTTCTTTTACTCACTTGGCTATACTCGCGGATATCCTACTGTTGTCGTACATCTTCGTCCACCGCACCTCGTCTTCGGCCAGGTACGCTTCTGCTTCATCCGCTAACGAGTCTACGTTGATACGTTCAGCTAAAAAATAAACTATTTTTTCACTGTGTGGCAGAATTCATAGTACATGGAATATTAGAAAATAACTCACATAAAACCACTTGCTTATTTGACCTATGTAATAACCACTCAATGGATTTGTGCCCAATAAAAACATAATGCTTAGTGTTTTAAGAGTAGGTTCAGAATGACGTGTCAACCCACAATTTACGAAAAAAAAAAACAAATAGGTATTACATTTTATATAAATAACTTATCATTTTTATATCATTTTTAACCTGCTCAATATTTAGAACTATTCAGCTGGACCCTGTATGTTTCTTAAGTTTTTCTCCCAACTGTCCTCAAACCTGTCCCTTCTCAGATAATGCAGGACAACATGAGACAAATGAGCGCGGGTATACGCGCGGGCAGCTGGTCCAGTTTGCAGCCTATGAGTCTTTGTTGCTTGAAAATATTAGTACATTACTGCAGCGGCCGGCAAGAGAGGCATTGATGGACGAACGTGTCCATCCAAGGCGGAGCCGAGGCACACATACGTAAGTCCATCAATGCCTAGTTGCGGCCAAAGCTTGTATAGTATTTTTCTCAAATAATGCGCGGAAATTAAACTAAATAATTTCATCACACTCACTTCACTTGAACTCATTTTGTCAAATACAAAAGTATTTAAAAACAATGACGAAGTTTACGAACAACTAATAACAATAGCTTTTTACGCGCCAAAGTATTTTTTGTTAATCTATGTGCAAGCCAGTTTGAAATTTAAATTGGTTGCCATGTTGCGGAGTAGAAGATGGTTCCATTTTTAAATTACTTTACAAAAATAATTTTACATAGTAATTTATTTGGCCGCTAAACACGACATATATGGATCATACAACTATTGTCAGCCGCTGCTCGACCAGTCCAGGCTCGAAGAAGGTTGTCAAAATGTCCTTGCATGTTTGAGTAAACGACATAGGCATACCGAGGTCGGCCTGCGTGGAGACGGCCAGGCCGCGCGCCCAGTCCGTGACCGGCAGCTCCACCAGCGGCGGGCCCGCCTCCGCCAGCGAGTGCATGCGCTGCACCATCACCAGCAGGTACACCGCCAGCTGCGAACAAACGCCGCAAGCTTATTGCATGCTCACTGTAACAACACGCGGACTAAACAACTATCAGATTGCATTTAAGACAACTGTTTGATTCCAATTTTAAAAATAATTTATTTTTCAACCCACTTGCTCGTAAAGTGAGCCTTATTCTATTGAATTTAGAACTATAAACTGGGCTATAAGTCACGTGTGCATAATATATTATACCCTAGAGCATTATTTCAGTTTATGCGCGATTTAAAAGACAATCAACGCCATCTAGTGCGTTAAGTGGAACTAACAAAGACAACTATAAAATATTTTCAAAAACAACAAAGAGATTTTATGACCACGTATGTCTGTCTTTTACTCACAAGTGTGTTGAAAAACGTCGTATGTAACTCGTGAGCGTTGTAAATCACAACCTCGACTGTAATTAGCAACTTAGCTCACATGTTACGTAATATACTATTCTATACTTTTACCTGACTAAGATTTGGGTAATAGATAAGGATATCACGACAGCAAGTATAATGCGCTTCCACCGCTACTTTCCCGCGCCACTATACACAGACACCTACCTTTCTTGCGTGCGCGTGCGCACGGGGCGCACGGTGCAGCAGGCGCAGCAGACGCGCGTTGACGGCGGCGCACGCGCACGCGCCCGCCCACCACACCAGCTCCATGGCCGGCGCCGCTGCCTCGCTGCCCCACGCCCACCACTTCATTCGCCCGCCGCTAGAGTCCGCTGCTACAGAGAAATACACAGGTACTGATGAGCTAACAGATACAACCGCTGAAAACACACTGTATTCAACATAATCGCTATTGTAGTGATTCACTTCACAAAAGTGCGAATGAAAAGTGAAATATTTAGAAATAGTCGCTGTTGATGGACACTCTACGTATGATACAATACTACGAAGCGGGATTTCATTCATTACGATTGACTACGACATTTGGTTGGTGATAAATTTTAGCCCTGTTTAATCCATGAGTTTCCACCAATGAATACAGAGGTAGGGCTATGAGTAATGTACCTAACGGTGTACAGCTTACCGAGCAGCAGCGGCAGCAGCAGGCGCGGCAGCAGCGGCGCGAGCGCAGGTCCCGCCGTGCGCGGCGAGCGCGCCAGCACGAACCCCGCGCCGCGCTGCAGCGTGCCCAGCTGCCGCGCCGCCAGCTCGCCGCGCGCCGCGCCCTCCGCACTAGACGACAGCACTGGAATTACACAGACCATTCAAAAACCTACCTTAAAACTTTGGCTCAAATATATTTCATCATCCGCGTATATATTTTTCGATTTCATATATATATTTTTAATATTTCATACTCAATCGAATTCGAAGAAAAGGAAAGGTGGTTCACCTCTAAAGTATTCTCTTATCATATAAAAAACATACGCACGAATTGAGTACCTTTTGGAAGTCGGTTGAAAACACCAAAACAATAACACATATTTACTCCTACACAATCAATTCGACATTACAGTCCCTAGTTTTAATCCACTCTTATGTCATTTTTCCATTTTTTTCTAAAGTTTATTTTATTTACGTTAGAGATGTAACAACAGATAAATGTAATTCATCTCTTTTATGGGAATGCTGAATGTTAAAATTTTGATTATTTCTCGTTTTATTTTAAAAAGTTACTCATGACATTTTATAGACAAACAAGAGATTGGATAACTCGCCCTTCTGCTAACTCCAGAAATAATGTGGGGTTTCATAGCACCATCCATCGTATATACCGCGAACATAATCAAATGAACGTCAAAATTATTCCCCAGTTTTTATTCTGTTCTAGAAATCGGACTTCCGATAATTGACCTACGTATAGTACGTTACATTTTAATGATAAAATACTATACAAAAGAGGGTCTCACCCCTCACCACTCCGAATGAAAGCCATTTTAAAAAATTTGTATCTCGTATTTTTACGAGTCCAGTGAAACTCATTCAGAGGGGTGAGGGGTCAAACCCCTCTTTGTAATAGTACTTTGTAGATAAAATTTAACATACGATACGTGGGTCAAATATCGGAAATTCGATCCCTAACACTGTACTCACCAGTACTAAAATAGTTGGAATATTTGGCACTGGCCGTATATGAGGAGTGCAGTCTTTCTTCTAGGTAGTCTAGTTGAGCGATGAAAAGAGAAACCTGTGCTTGTTTCGCCGCCTCAGCGGCGCCAATGTCGCGGTTTCTGTTCATCACCTCTACGAATGTTAACATGTTGTGAATGTCCGATATCATCTGAAACATTAAAAAAATTACTGTTATCTTTTAAAGTACCTTAATAAGCAACCACAATAACTACTATGATAGGGAAAAAAAACATAAGTTCTCACCGTTTAGAAATGATAGGTGTTAAGTTGTCTTTACTTTGATTATTGATATGTAAATGATGACTATCACTCCAAATAAATTATTTTATTAAAGAATGAAGAATATCAACATACTTGCATTCCGTTTTGGGCGGCTAAGGCTTTGACAGCCACACTGTTGAGCAGTTCATTTAGATCTTCCAACATTTGCTGTTTTCCCTCTGCTTCATCCGGTAACGAGCCCACAGTCTTGATGGCTCGAACGACGGCTTCGTTGAAGCAAATATCGTGCAACGCTTTCAATGACGCCTGTGGACGAAATTATAATTTGAAGGTCCAAGAGTACTATGCTACATAATGTTTTGCTTTGTTGTACTACCGATAGGGTAGTGTTTTTCTTGTATCTTTATACATGAAAAGTTAAGAAAGATGAGTAAAGATTGTATTAATCTTTGAATTGTTAATAGCGGTATGCCACGGTACTTTCTCTTAGTATCCTAACGGTATACCATGAAGTATGATGTGAGTAAAGTAGGGTGAACAACAACGTATAATGTTGGCATAGAAATATATTAGTACAAGCTTGTCGCAAAAGGCGAATAATCCGAGTGAGTCCCGCTTTGGTGTTAGGATCCCTTCGCTAGTGACCACTCTTCATATAAAATCTGCCGCCAAATATAACCGGTCCGGCAGTGATGTGTTTCAGCGGTATTTTATGAAGAGCCAGTTCTTTCCTCAATCAAATCAAAATCCTTTATTTGCTAGAATGTGGTACATAGACAGTCATTACATTATATATTTAGGATAGTCACACTCTGCCTTACATAAGGCGTGCAAATATTTGCTGGTAAGATATAAATTAAAATGTAAATTAATATACTGTCAGAAAGAGTAATACAAAAAAGAAACGTAAAAAGGTCATAAAGATTTTACAACTATATAAAAATGGAAAATAATATAATGCTCACAGAATACTCATTTATAACCCATATGAGTTTTTATTAAATATTCACAATTTAACTGTCAAAAAAAACAATATAATACAGTAAGAATAATGAAAACAATGGCCCGTGTGCTTTCTTCGTTTACCATCAGGTGAGATTGAGGATTTAATCTTACTAATATTATAAATGAGAAAGGGTGGATGGATGTATGGATGTTTGTTCCTCAATCACGTCAGAACGGCTCAACGGATTTGGACGAAATTTGGCATAGTGATAGTCTGGAATAGCACATAGGTAAATTTTTATGCCGATGTTCGGCATGTACATATAATAAATAATAAATATTTCTGACACTCACACAACATTATCTAGCCCAAATTAAGTTTCTTTAAGAACTTGTGCCATGGATACTAGATGACTGATATACTTAAGAAATATATGATAATAAATAAAAAAAAATTATTAGAATATAAACTTCAATAAACATATAAACATCCATGACTTGACGACTAATATCTGTGTTCATCACACAAATATCCGCCGCCGCCAGGATTCGAACCCAGGACCTCTGGCATAGAAGGCAATGTATGTTACCACTACACCAGCCGGTCGTCAAGTGGTAATGATAGTGTACAGTCTGGAATAGCATATAGGATAATTTTTATTCCGAAATTCCCGCGGCATTCGAAATCACACGAAATAGCTATTATTAAAAAAATATATAGATAGAAATAGGCAGTATACTGACCGCCTGCGCCACGCGCGAGCTGAGCCGGCACAGCGCGCGCAGCAGCGCGGCGTCGTGCGCGCAGCACGCCAGCAGCGCCAGCAGCGGCGCCGCGCGCCCCGCCGCCGCCGCCGGCGCGTCCGCCCAGATGTCCTCCTGCGAACGCACACCACGCTATCATATTGTCTGAAGTTTTCACAACTCATACTTTAAAATAAAACACATTTTAACCGGATTTAATTTTATTTTAAGTTTTGTAGTAGGTAGTTGTAATTTAAAATCTTTTATTAATGTCAATAATAACTTTGAATTTGTAATATTTAGCATTTGATTTTAATGATTTTATTTAATTTTTGCTAGAAAAAATTGCTTGTACCTTGAACAAGTATTTTTTATTTTATTTTCGAAATTGTTTTGTTATATTCTACAGTTTTATATCGTACTCAATTATAATTTGTTAGAAGAGTAATTAGTAAAGAACCACCCAATTGTAATTTATTATGCATGATGAATGTACATTTAAATTTTATGTTTCTAAGATTGTTTCGTTTTGTATGTAGTGATGTAACATTCTTTGGTAAACCAAAAAAAGAAAATAATAATAATAATCTATGTTTTACATTTGAACACGACGCAAAGTCACATACGTGAATTTGCAGACCCGTGGTCAAGGCCGATTGAGGTGTCAGGCGTCGCATTGATAGCACATTGCTACATTACTCAACACTATACTACAATTATTGTTTTCAGAAGCCATGTGCTCCAAAATGACAATCTTAGTGACATTGCCGTCATTTTATTGTTTGATCTTACATTTGATTGCTCAGACATATCGTATAAGTAGGTAAAAAAAATGTATAAAACTCCTTGTATAAATTATAGTCGGTCTTGAATTCTTCAACTTACATGCAGCTGGTCTTCTAGCGGCACGTCACATTTGGTGACGAACTCCGCGCACGCTGCCGCCAGCTCCCACGAACCCTCGTACAGGGAAATCTGAAATACATTATTTTGATTCAAAATTATTTTAAACATTTGAATTTTTGTTATTAGATTTTTTTACTTTCTGATCTTGATGATCTTAGAGACACAAGGAACTATTGGTAAGTACTAACAAATTCAAAACCAAATCACGTTTTTATTATTACTATCTAAGGGGTAAAATAATAAGTTTGTTACCTTAATCAGTTGCAATAGAAACCCACAATTATGTAAATTACGAAAATATTTTGCTTTATCAAAATTCATTCAAGTTCGACAGATTTACAGATTTTACATTTTGAAACATACTATTTATTTAAAATAATGTACGCTTGGGACGCTAAGGGACACTTGCAGCGGCTGCAGTGTTGGCATGTGTACTCGCCTGGTGCGCCAGTAGCTGCGGCAGCTGCGGCTGCGGGCACGGGCGCTGTAGGGCGGCCAACACTCGCAGCACGCCGGCGCGCACGCGGGCACTGCGGTGGTTGCCCAGCACTAACACCGCGTCCACTTGAAGCGGGCCTGCCAGAGCCTGCACGCGAAGCATACAAGTTATTAAACGGATCCAACACTACGCAGATGCGGTAAGATATCGAAATCTGTTCAGATATCAGTAATAAAAAAAAACTGTATACAATTCGTATGAACTAACACACCCAGCGCAGGTATTACACATTTGCTTTCTACAATAGGCTACCACTCACACATGTAACTTTCAACAACTAGCTTTCTGTAATTGGCTTTCTGCTTTTATTCTCTAGTTAAACATTTTATAACATGCTCTTGGACTTCCTATCAAATAAATAAACTGACAGATCTAATTCTCTTTAGGAAAACTCGACATACAAAAGTATACACGTTAGTATGGAAACACAAACGCGACAATCAGCAATTGAGGCATTCAACTAAAGTTAATAAACTCAACTTATCACTTAAGCTGCTAGAAATAATTAATTTATTGTTTGGAACATTATAAAATCTTAAGTTCTAGAACTATATAAAAGGTCATTAGTGTCGATTGAATCAGGCCTCACTTTGCGGAATTCCATCAAAAGAATGGGCTTAATAAAAAACCAAAAGAGGTGTATTATAAAGACTAATGTTCACGGTCCATACAGTCTCTGACCTGTCAAACTACTTTTTGTTAAGTATGTTATAAAGATGATACTGTCATTGAAATGCTGCTAGTTTATATCTAAATTATTGTTGCAGACTTGATTAAATTAGACACGATATCGGGATTTTCATTTCAAGTGGATGGATACTAGTAGTCTTTTGAGTAACTTGAAGGGGTAAAATATTAAAATCGTTACTGCGGTTTCTAACATATGTTAACATATTTGGAATTAACCGAACATGAGCTGTTATTTATATTATATGCTATTTTAATACATTTCATGAGTTGACAAAATTTTTATAGGTAAGATATGAACATTACTCTTTGACCTAATGATCTGTGTGCCAGTGGCGTCATAACTTTAAAAAACTCTAAAGTCTATAGAGTCGCCTCTTGGCTTTATTTTCTGGTAAGTTAAGCAGTCGCTTCCATTGGAAATTGTTGTGCTAACTCAATATTTAGTTTTGGAATTTAATATCTTTATTAAGTATATGTTTTATATAAAGGATCTTATGATGACGAGATAGTTGTGAAAGGATGTGGGCATATATTGATGCTAACCATTGGACATTTTGGGTTACTGTTTTTGAATTCAGTAGTATTTTGATACTCAAACAGTTTCATAGTTTTTAAATGAAATTGTTGTAAAATTCTAAAAGCTTATGCAAAGTTTTTTTTTTTTGGAAAAAGTTCTGTTTTGTCTGCGATAAATAATACAGTTTACTTTCATTTAAATATAAAAAGGGTCATTATAAAGCCTACCTGTGCGAGTTGTTGTTCCGGCATAACAGCAATAATATCTCGAAGAAGCATTAGAAGACCCTCGCACACCGCCCACCCATCCGAAGCACCGGCCTTAACTCGCTGCTGTTGAACAAAAAAAATACATAGGTTATAGGAGCGTGCATAGGAAATTGATACAAATTTACATAAAATAATATAGGTCTTTATTAATTGAGACAAAAGTCACAGTGTAGATTTAAGTTTAAGTACATAAGGTACAATAAACAAGGAGCCATAATAAAAATTAATGAAAAAAATAAAGTATGGATTTTTGACAGTTTATGGAGAATTGACATCGAATCTTAGGTCATGATCGACTCTTATATTTAAAGAATGCTTTCATACAACCAACATAAGTCTTGGGTCAACAATGCATAATTATTCCGACCTTCTAAAATAATCCTCTATTTAGGCCGAGTAGGGTCGGCTTAGAGTCGGCCTAGCGCCCCAGGTCGTAAGAAGCGATTAATCCTAATGGTCCAAGCCAACTTATATGCTACCTTCGTATAGAATCTGCCGCCAAATATCACCGCTCCCGCCGTGTAATGTTCCGGCAATCTGTGAACTTATTTTCACTTACCATCATGAGTGATTCAGGTCAAACGCAGGTTTAAAAGCAGATCAAACGCATAAAATAAACGTTGTTTTTGGGTTCAAATGCCAGCTAAATTAACATAAAAAAGGTAAATTAAGTTTTTGAACTGTCATAGTCTATAACATCAAAAATTACTTCAGAAATGGAATGATTTTGAACCATGTTTCTTATTTATTTTGAGTTCTCGATATTTCGGCAGTGTCGCAAGCGCCATGATCACGCGGGTTCCGTCGTGGTAAATATCCCGTTTCTAAAGTAAATTTTAAAATTAAAAATAAAGCATACCTGATGGTAAATCCCACTAGTGTACATATGGACGGTGGTGTGCGTGACGTCAGTAGGTTCTACGACGATGTACTCTTGCAAGTCGTCGTCGGTTCCGTTCGAGTTTCCGTTCAGCTGCGTTTCGTTTTCTTCCAGTTTTTCAGACCTTTCTATTTGTTTATCTTCTCGGGAATCAGATTGTTCTAGAAAAAAAAAATTGTTGCTAGAATATTTAGACAAGTTACTGCAAATATAATGCTCAAAACACAGCAATATACCAATGTCAAGGAAGGTGAAATACAATTTATCAACCTAAGACTATACAGAGTGTCCAAAAAAGTATTCTGGAGAAATATTCCCTAGATAGTCTTCCCCATTCGACTACAAAAAAACATTTTTTAATTGTTATTATAGTTTTTCCTTGAAATTTTTAGATTTTTTTATGAAACATATAACATATAAGTCCAAATAAAAAACGGTTTAATAAAAATAAAAAAATAAAAATAAAAATCTACAGTATTTTTCTCTAAAACATTTTTTTGGATACCCTGTATTTTTTTAGCACTTACCGTTGTCATAAGAATTTTCAGAAGTAGATGATGTTTTGTGTTTTCTGGAACAAAAAAACGCTTGATGTAATTGTAATGACATAAAATAAAGGCCATAACATTCTTCAAAATACAAATAAAGATATACCTTCGTTCTCTAATCTGCATATTAATAATTCCTTTCATTAACTTAGTAGATTCCACACTGCTTTCGTGATCCGTTTTGTCGCCATCAAAGTCCCGACTTAGAGTCTTCTCCTTATTGCCATTGAAGCTATTTTCGTTTGACACGTCTTCTGTGGAATAGCTGGAAATACTTGGTCTGTGGTCCTCGATGCGTCGTTTGGACTTCCGTGAAGATTTCTTTGGAATTTCATGTTCAGTCAGAGGGAGGGATCCGAAATCACTCATTTCTTGTGTTTCCGGGGAAAGTAAAAAGTAGTAATTGGCTCGAGAATGTGTGACGAATGTATCGCTAGCCTGAAAAAGATATTCATATAATAACCAACGAATGCAGAGCATTAAAAAAACCGACTTTACGTCGAAACTTTGAGTGAAGTATGAGGTCGTCATATTTTTTTAACACCTTGAAATTATTCATGAAGTACTCAATCGATTTCGATGAAATTTATATGGGATCACCTCTGAAGTATCCTGACACAGGAATATTTAAAATCGATTCATAATGGTCCAAAAAAATCGTGTAAAACAGACAAAAAAAAAAGAAAAAACATACACACGACTTGAGAACCTTCTTTTGAAAGTCGTTTGAAAATGGCGTACGTAATCAGTTCTATGAAAGATTCCTTACCATTGTTTCAAAATTGACATTAACTACATAATGTTCACATGAAATAAATAAGTTTTCCAGCGGTGTTAGCGATAGATGTATAGCATTGAGACAATAATATTGAGGCATTGAGGTATAGAATAGCTCTGCCGCCCTTGGATAAGCGTATCCTAAAAGGCAGGATGCTATCTACCACCCTTCATATAAAACCTGCTGCTAAGTATAACCGCTCTGACGGTGATATGTTCCGGCAATATTTTCTGAAGTTCCAGTTCTTTCCTACCATCTTCGCCATCAGGTGAGATTGAGGTTAAACGCGGACTGAGTCTTAAATTGGTCTTTAATTAAAAAAAAAATATCATCTAAAAGAAACCCACGCTGAGTTGGCTGGCACATATCAACAATCCATTCCTGGTTTTTACCTGATGCAGCAGCAGCAGTAGATCTGCCAACATAGTGACGTTCTCGAGCGGTGGCGGCGACCCCATCAGCGCTCGCAATAGTTGCAATAATATCGTGCTCTCGTCTTCCCGTAATGGCCCCGCGTCTGATAGCAAGAAGCGTTCCTGAAACAGACCGCTCATTTAGTCTTGACTGAGTATAATAAGCTATTAAAAGTTAATTTAAAAAACACTTTAAACAGACATTGAAAGTAATATACCGTCGGCGTCATATAGGGTCGCCATATAGCCAATAATATTTTAATAGCAGATTCAAACTAATGAGTGGGTCATACGAGTAATTACGAAAACTAAAATATTTTTCATAAATTAAAGTTTCAAAATTCTTCTAAGTGATAAAAATTTAAGTTTGATCTGTAGTTTATGACTACACAACAAGTAATAAAAATGTGTGCATATAATTGTGTATAGTCATAAAAACTAGATCAATCTTAAATTTTACTCACAGAGAACAATTTCGTAATTTTAATTTATGAAAAATATTGAAAAAAAAATTATACCTCATTATACGAGGGTGGATTGAAAAGTTCGCGGCCTAGTCAAGAAAACAGAATAAAGTACATACAAAAATATTTTTATTTTTCGACGTAATCTCCATTTAGCTCTATGCACTTCTTCCATCTGCTTTCCAGAGCTTCCATACCTGTTTTAAAAAAAGATTCCTCAAGGTCTTCAAAATACAGGTTAACAGCGGCTTCGACCTCTTCATTCGTTAAAAATTTCTGC
This sequence comes from Stenoptilia bipunctidactyla, assembly GCA_944452665.1. NCBI lineage: Eukaryota > Metazoa > Arthropoda > Insecta > Lepidoptera > Pterophoridae > Stenoptilia > Stenoptilia bipunctidactyla. Next base: position 20,693,068 of record OX101731.1, on the reverse strand, counting down.
CCACCGAGGTGTTTTTTCAGGTTTGGAAACAGATGAAAGTCCGAAGGTGCCAAATCAGGAGAATAAGCTGGATGTGGCAACAATTCTAAACCACAATCACGAATTTGAGCCATAGACTCGACGGACGTGTGGACTCGGGCGTTGTCCTGGTGAAACAACACTTTCTTTCTCAGTAATCCTGGGCGTTTCTGTTTAATTTCTTCACGTAAACGGCGCAGAAGGGTGCTATAGTACGCAGAGTTTATTGTTTCGCCTTTTGGAAGGTAGTCCACCATAATGACACCCTTAGCATCCCAAAAAACCGATGCCATCACCTTGCCAGCCGACAGAATTGCCTTTGCTTTTTTCGGAGTTGGTTCACCTGATTTTTTCCATTGTTTGGATTGTTGTTTTGATTCTGGGGTATAGTGGTGAACCCAGGTTTCATCCATTGTCACAAATCTGTCAAAAAACCTTGTGGATCAGCCTCGAACATCTCCAAACAGTCGCGAGAAATCGTGAGTCGAATTCGCTTTTGCTCTACTGAAAGCAATCTGGGGACCCACCTAGCCGAAACCTTAGAAAAGCCGAGTTCATGGACAATGATGTTTTGCGTTCGTTCATATGAGATGCCTATAGTGTCTGCAATTTCTCTGATAGTCAATCTACGGTCTTTCAATATGAGATCACACACTTTATTGATGTTTTCTTCGGTCGTAGACGTCATTGGCCTGCCGGAGCGAGGGTCATCTTCGATGTTCTCTCGTCCACGTTTAAATTCTGCAACCCATTTTTTCACAGTGGTATAAGACGGGGCAGATTCCCCTAATGTTGTTTACATGTCATCATGGATCTCCTTTGGTGTTAATCTTTTTTTAAACAAATATTTAATCACAGCACGTTGTTCAAATTTCTCCATTAGTGAAAATTTGTTCTACACACGTATTTATATTGTTCGTAAAATTTTTTTTAAACAAGATATCAAATTGAAAATTCGCGGGCTGACAATTGAATAATGACAGTTCAAAATGACGGCAGAAAAAATAACAAAAGTTTTTTTTTTAATGGCCGGTCCGCGAACTTTTCAACCAATGTAGTACCTAATCTGCTATTCAAATATAATTGACTATTATATGCGGACCCTGTATATACAATAGTCATCGTCTTTTTAAGACAAAGACAGATAACTTCATCGATTGCTTCCTAAATGAAGTTGATTGGTCCATTTGAAATATCACAACTCTTTGTAATGAATCTCTCCCCTGGGTGACGACGAGGTAGAAGCTGTAAAGCACCAAGCTGGCCCAGTGCTGGTTGGTGGATGTCAGGATTTTCAGGGCGCCAAAATGGCTTCTAACAAACTCTAACATCCCGTTCATTTCTCTAATTCTCCATTTTAATGTCTTACCGGATACGTTGCTTTTCGTTGATGGAGTTGTATGAGCGTCTTCACACATGGCACAGTATTTAGTATATTAGTAAAAAAAATACGTATCCGTCATGTTTCCATAAAATTCGATAGGTACATGTTCACATATAAGTTCGCACGGAAACTGCGAACTTATATGTTAACATGTACCTATCTAGTAATGACGGATACGTTCAACATTATTATGTGCGTGTGAGTGAACAAAGCATAATTTTTGTCGTATCCGGTAAAACGTGTACGGTGAATACAGAGACTATGTGTGAACGGGCTGTAGCGCCTCCTGTAAACCGGAATATAGCAATCGGGACCGACTGCTTAACGTGCCTTCACGCAAGTCACCGCGCCGTGAGAAATGAATCGTCGACGGTCCCCGATCCTAATACCTAATTTATACAGGGTTCATTTGTAGTCACCGACCAAATTTTTTTTACTCAATAAGTATCATTTATTGAAACGATTTTGCAAAAAAAAAGTATTAATTTTTTTAACAAGGAAATTAATATATCCGCTAACATATTAAGCAAAGCTTGGTCACTCTAAATTACCATTAAAATAAAGATGACTATACGCTACTACAACACATCTTGTAGTACTACGTCGTAGTATTATCAAAGAAATGCCGCGTCGTAGTAGCTACGTTCATCAACAGCGGCTATTTTTTGAAAACTTTGTGGTTCCATATTTCTACTCTTCTGTACTGAGCGACGATAAAATTAATACGCAGGTATGTTTATATCGTATCAAAGAAACTAACATTTGAATTTGGCTGGTGACGAAAAATCACCCCCGTATACACAGAAGCCACTGCGCTACGACGACTTTTAATTGATTCATTCATTGAAAACACATTAAGTAAGTTTTGAGTTTATCCAATAAAAAGACAGATTGGCTTAAACACGATGTCATAATACGTATGATTGAATTACTATTGAATCAACTGAACCATGATCCATTTTACTGATAATTCGTTTGAAACTTTTGCTAAAACACTTTTTTTGTTCCATTAATCACTTTTTATTCTTATTACCCCGCACTCGATGTCAACATTGGCTCAGTGGCGCTTTCTTTTCATAGATTAAATTCAATTGGTCCGATAGTACCTTCGTTAAAGTATCTACAATGAATTCAATCGCCGCCTACATAGTTCCAGTACTGTCCACGCAGGTTACCTTGCAGCAGTGCAGCAGCTGCGTGGTGAGCGGCGGCGCGGCGCGGCGCGGCAACTCGCCCACCAGCAGCAGCAGGCACTGCAGGTACAGCGACCACAGCGACCCGCGCCGCGCCGCGCGCCCCCCAGCCGTCTCCACCTCCCACGACACTTCTTTGTTCTCCTGGTAAATCATATTACACAATCAACAAACTGAAAATTCTTTTTTTTTTAAAGATAGAGTCGACTTGTGCTGGATCTGTGTATTGAATATTGGAAAAGAAAAATAATTACAAAATATACAGGGTGACTGGTGTGTCACTTTCGAAATTCGAGGACGTGATAGTTTGAGATCATACATGAAGAGAAAAATAAAATAAAAAATAAACATTAATTATTTACTGAGTAAACTTAACCGAAAGTTAAAGAATTGATTACGCAACGCATGGTAATACTAGCGTTGGCAGCGACCCGCGTGCCAAATCACGTGCCGCGATTGACTCAGACGTCGGTAAAGTACATAAACAAACAAACAAACGTAAACATAGTTTATTTAATTATAGGGATATCTAGTGAAAAATTACATACCTACTTTTATTACATAATTATGATCAGAATGTGTTATTTTTTCTTTATGTGAAATTTAAAACAAGGGTCAGATATTTTCTTCAAAAGAAGCGGTACACAGAAAAATATCATATTATGTTAATAGCTTAGTAAGTTTCTTTTGGTGCCCTGAATATGTCGCGCGAGTTTACAACCTTCTCATGCGAAGTAAATGCTTACTTGTATACTTTGATCGCGTACGATAAACGCACGAACGAGTATGCACATTATGTAAGGTTTTGTAGAGATGATTGAGTTAAATATTACATAGTATAAAAACTATTGCGATCGATTCTGAACAAGCTGTTTTCAGGTTTCGTATAAACAAAAAATAAGACGGTGATAGTAAAAAATAAAAATAAAAACCAGACAATCACACCAACTACATGGCCTAAAATAAACAGAGCTTGTGATATTGGATACCATGTAGCGAACTAGGGGGAACCTAAAATATAAATACAATACATACATAAACACCCAGACCCGGAACATATTTTGTCTTGTTCCGTGCGGGAGTCGAACCCGCGACCACTAGCGTCTGAGGCAGACAGTGTTACCCCATCGCCAAAGTGGTCGTCAAATTGATATTAACAGGTGATATTAAAAGGAATATGAAAGCAGGAAATAGTGTTAATGGCGCCTTGTAATCGATTATGGCAAGCAAAACTATACCGAATATGGCACGTCTTGCCGTAAATTGAGGAAGTTAACACTTATGTATGATAGTGAATCTTGGGTGTGGCAGAAGAGACATGAAAGCAGGATCTATGCTGTGGAGATGAGAGTTTTGAGGGGCATGTGTGGAGTGAAATAAAGTGACAGGGCACGCAAAGAGGTGCGGATTGAAAGAAGACATAGTAAGTAAGATTAAAAAGGGTATGCTACGGTGGTTTGGACATTTAGGAAATATGTGTAAGTAGATTTATGAAAGAGGTTAAGAGCACGATTGGATGGTGATGTCGGAAGGGGCCACCTTAGGCGAACGTATGTCGACCAAATTAGCGACATACTTAAAAATGGCCTAGTTAAAAGTACCCGTAACCAGCGATCATGTATAAAACGATTAATGAACGTGGAGGAAGCGAAAGAGGTATGTTGTATCGTAGCAATTGGCGTTCCCGAGTCTCTGCCTACCCCAAAGAGAGTTATGTATGTATGTATAAACAAAATAACGTTGCATAAGTATCCCGAATGACCGTCAAGTAGTTTAAAGGAAAACAGCTCCTATTTGACAGCAGATTAAGTCTACTACAATAGAGTCTACTACAAACTAAGGCATTTAAGTAGTGCAAAGGAAACCAGCTCTTAATTATCCTAGAATAGAATACAAAGTATGTGACTGACCATCCGCTTGGCGCGCGGCAGCAGCAGCGGCAGCAGTGCGGGCTGCGTGACGAGCGCGCCGGCGCCGCTCAGCAGCACGCCGCCCGCCGCGCGCTGCAGCGGCGAGCGCCGGCACGCCACGTCCAGCACCGCCTGGACACAACACCACAACATATTCTCACTTAATAATAATAATATCGTTTTATTTCAGACCATTATTTGTCCATATATCAGACAATTATTTGTCCACTTAGATACATCTGTTTGCGCTATGTGAACATGGTATGAGCAACACTCATAAATTCCATGTCGCGCAAATTACTTTCAACCTTATAGTAAGATTAAATAAATATAGAAGGTTAATTTAAATTAGCGCATCAGCTCTTGCTTAATCCCAACAACATTAGTTTTACAGCCTTCGTCCATGTTCGTAACTAATCTTTGGTAACCAGTTACCAAAAAAGATTTTTTTTTCGCCTTTTGGTAACTGGTTGCGAAAAAAGAATAATTTTTCCACATTCGTAGATTTGTTTTTTTGCCATTTTGGTAACCCGACACATGATTGATTTATGCAATACATAGATATAACCCTTCTGGAATATAATGTTGATCAGACCTCAATCCCATAAACGCCTATAAATATCTAATTAAGTACCAGGGAAGCAGAAAGATGTGAGAACCATTCCATGGGATCCAAGTGGAAAATAAAATTATATTTCGATCTCATGCAAGTTGCTGGATCGAAATTATTAACTTAACGTTTTTTTTTTATTCTTACGCCGTATAGGTACGGCTTAGAATTGCCATACCACCCCTGGATAAACATGTAGTAAAAGGCGACTAATCCGAATAGCCCCAGCTTGATGGTAGGGCGGGACTCCTTGTCTACGGCACGGCGCCGTTTGCCGTGTCAAGGTATGGCACTGGCCCGGCACCGTGTCATGAACCGCCACCGGCAGAATGCACGGCGTCGTTTCGTGCTACGGCACCGTCTATGGCGTGCTGCGCAGGTTGCATCTCTCATATTATTGTAATGCCAGCAAAGAACTTTGATTTTGATTTTTCACCGGCGTAATGCGCTGCACGGCGACGGCCACAAAATATTACCGCTCCAGCGGTGATGTGTTCGGGTAATATTTTATGAAGAGAGGTTCTTTCCTAAGCCCGTGCGCTTTCATCTTCCCTTATCAGGTCAAAGGCGGACTTAGTCTATAATAAAAAAACAGTTTCACATAGGTTTCATCTTATTTTTTGCATATTTTGTAATAAAATGCATGAAACGCTAGCTAGGTACCTACTAGGAGAGCATGGGTGTGTGATTTGTATTTTCAAATATTTTTTTTTTTTTTCATAACTTCGCGTTTGGTTATAATTTGGTGAGAGCCATAATTGTGAGAGAACTGTTAGATTATTGTATTTGCAGGGTTGGAACTCGAAGACGCTTCGATAGAAGGCGAGGAAGAAGAAGTTATACTCCCTTAAATCTTCATTATTTTTTTTATTATATCTGGCCAGCAACTTACAAAGAGTTTCCACATTCGTAACTAAGAACAAGTTACGAAAGTGGAAAAATCCTTCTTCTTTCGCAACCAGTTACGAAAAAGCGAAAAAAAAATCTTTTTTGGTAACTGGTTACCAAAGATTAGTTACGAACATGGACGAAGGCGTTCTACAACTATAAAAATTTAAGTGTTCCCAATCAATAATTATTTATTGCGTCTAAACTGGGGTAACTCTATTTCTGAGCGTAGGTATGCCATGCACTTAACGTAAGCAAAATACGCCACGTGCAGCGAGCAAACTACATATTTTCATATTTTTTTCAAAGGAGTAATTTTTAATTTTTTGTGTTATTTATCAAGATTTGTAAAAAGTCGTATACCAAATGTTGCGATTGTTGAAGAGAGGCTTCCTGCAAGAGGTAGGTAATGCGCTTATTAAAATTAACTCTGTAGTTTAGATACATAGAGGATTCAATAATTCGCAAACAAAAAATATAAAAACTATGTACATATAATTATTTACATAGTTTTTATATTTCATTCAAAAAATATAAAGTTAATTATTAATCACCTGCAGTTATAATTACTAACTGTAAATACATCAAGAAAATTATATAAAATAAAAACTCATCTTAAATTGACTAAGAATTATAAATTGCAAAGGAACGAAACCTTAGTCAATAGGGGTTAACACTATTGAATCGAAATCGAATAGACGATGTATGAGCGGCCATCTTCTAACCGCTGCTGTTCTGAATAATTCTTTTTCTCAGCTTATATTTTCAAACAATCGAATTAAAAATCGAACAATTTAATCAGGGCAACATCACTTTAATTGTAAATTTTGAACCGACACAAATATCATCTTAAAACATTTCCACTGTATATGTCAATGAGCTGCTGCAGTGTACAATCTCGGTGGTAAATTATTTAAGTTAATTAAATCACGTGACTTATTTCTAGTACTTATAAAAGTACGCAGGAAATAAATAATATTTTGACTTTGACTTCTCTACAAAGAGACAAACCAACAGTCGTCATTATTTAAATTTATTATTTTCGTAAATTGTCACGATTTTACTCGATTTAAGATACCAATTATCATGAAATTTCAATATGATTTATATTATAAAGCAGTGGTTATGTTCAGTTCTAGTACACATTTGCTAACAATATCAAATTAAAAGTTCGTTGTTTAAATCCCCCACTACAATGCTACTTTGACAATTTTGTGTTCCAATGGATTTGGTGAAGCTACTTCTCGCCGAACTCAATAACCTGTAGACTTAATAAAAAAAAAGTAATAAATACAACAAACCTTTATCATGAATTCTGAAATTTCACATTTACTTGAGGACAGCACAGTGTCGATCATAGCCAGACAATCGTCCTTATAGAAGGACACATAGAGGTCATCGTCCGTGTGGCAGGCTTTCAGCAAGATGTACAGAGCCTGTGCTTGGTCTTCCGCAGAACTTTCCAATTCGACCACCTGTAAGGAAATAGGTAACGTTGTCTTAGAAATATATCCTTCGATGACGTGGGCGAGGTAAAATGAAATATTTACGAGGTATAAATAGTTAATAATATAATAATTATAAGTATAAAATAAGTATAAGTAGTTATTTATTAGTATGAGACAATAAGTAATTAGAAAATTTTGTCTAGAAAAAAATACCTAAAGTACAGTGAAATTATGAATCCATTGTAAATTAGTTCAAACATACGTAATCAGACTTAAAAGTCATGTTGAAAAAATATACTTGAACGAGTTGTTTTTGAAAAAACTTCCTAAGAAGCACACATGAGTGTATTTATGTTACAAAGCTTTTCAATGTTGACATGTTCCTACGGCTGCTATCTGGGGGCGTCTAGGTGGGTTCAAGCTACAGATGTACAGTCTAATGAAATGTATACACGGTGACTGGTGGGTCACTCTTGAAATTCAAGGACGTGATAGTTTGAGATCATACATGAAGAGAAAACAATAATATAAAAAAAATATATTAATTAGTCACTGAGTAAACTTAACCGAAAGTTAAAGAATTGATTACGCAACGTAGGTTACGTGTTCTAGGTTTCGGTTAAACAAAAAGTATCGTATACTATATTAAGCTTTCATAATGTCAGCGTCAATAAACCTATCGTTATGATAAGACTGACCCTAGCGAACAAGTAGAGCAGTGCGTCAGCGCCGGGCAGCGCGGCGGCGGCCAGGTCCTGGCGGGGCAGCGCGCGCGCGGCGCCCGCCCACCACACGGCCACGGTCTCGCACGCCGCGCGCGCCGCGCCGCCCGCGCCCCCCGCGCCGCCCGCGCCCGCCAGCCGCCCGCCGAACACGCCCGGCAGGCTGCCTGCCAATACAAACATCCGTTTTATTTCACACTCATAATAATATCTATACTATAGTGCAATTGTTTTCAAATGATATGCGCGACTGATCAAAATTAACAATCTTAGTGACGTTGCTACAATGAAACAGTTCGAAGTTCCATTTCATTGCTTAGGCATATCGAATCAGTCGGTGAAAATTATGTATTCAATTTAATATGTTTTTTTTATTTAGGTACATAATTTTATTTCTTTTACGTGCCAATTTATATTTTATTAGTTGTAAGTAGTTTGCGCGTAATAGAAAATGAGAACTGTCACCCTAATAAATAAATAAATATCATCTGAAAACAATTCTACTATAATATAGTAAAGCCGAAGAGCCTGCCTGCTATAATCTATGAATGAAAGTACCAGTGAAATTGGAAAAATTAATTGAAGAGCGTTCACCTATATTCGGATACCTTTAAGGAATTATGATTTCAACCTTAGATACATTATAATTCTAATAATCAAGCATCTAATCGTACAATTCACACGTAAGAATGAATATATTTAACAAAAAAGTAAGTGTAGTCTGACCTGCGGCGGGTGCCAGCGTCTGATGGTACAAGTTGACGATATTCGGCGCGTGCGCACTGTACGTCAGCAACAAATTCTCGTGTAGCTCGCGAAGTAAAGACCCCGGCATCTCCGCCACCTGCACAATTACAATACAATGTACATTGCTATAGCTGTTTTAAACGATCGCGGCTATATTCACTATAATTTAATTATTTAGCGGTATTCTTATCAGATGTAACTGATAATCTGCCAGTCCGCGACCATGATGCTTGTAACAGCATCAAAATATCGGAATGCAAAGTATTATGCTTTAGTATTAACACAACCGCTGATTTTCAGTCGCTTCTTATATTGAAATTATTATATATTTATAGTAAAGTTAATAAATTGATAAGGGTCCAAGAAGAAGAGTGGGTACTAGAACCGATGGTGAGTGAAGGTGAGAACCGTACCTATGGAAATATGTCTCAATCTCACCTCATAATAAGTGAAGATAAGGTCGAAAATGAAAGCGCACGAGAATAGGACGACGTTATTCACAGGACGGCGTATGACGATGAATCGCTATTACACGAACTGCGAAATATTGACTGGTCGGTCACGAATGAAATGAAGTGTCCTCTCGAAATATACCAGTTCATTAAGAATGGTTTTGATACTGCGTATAAAAAGTCGCATAGAAAAATACATAATAATGTTAAAAATCGTTCTAAATCACCATGGATTACAAACGAAATAGTGAAGTTATGTGATTTGAGAGATAAATATTTTATTAAATGGAAAAAACAAACAAATAATTATACCTTGAGGCTAGAATACGTTAAAAAAAGGAATTTAGTGCAAAAACTAATCGAAATTAGTAGAAATAAATATTTTAAAAATGAAATTAGCAATAACTTTAATAATCCTCGAAAAATGTGGCAAGTTTTGAATAAAATATGTGGTAGAATTTGCTCGGAAACAGATGAAATAATTATTAATGGATTCAAAAAATATAACTTTTCTTGTAAACAAATTTCAGACATATTTGCAAATCAATTTGATCAATCTGCTAAAAAAATCGTACCAGTTTGTAACCAACGTTTTCCACCATATAAACAAGATATAAGCGATTCTAGTATTTATTTTAGAAAGGCGACTTCTAGTAAAATAAAATCGATTATAAAAACTTTAAACTTCCGTAAGACACCCGGCCCAGATGGAATCCGAGTCATAGACATACAACGAGTTAGTAGTGAGCTAGCTAACACCATTGCGAACTTAATAAATACAAGTGTGCGTACCGGTATATATCCACAAGAACTTAAAAAAGGATGTGTAAGGCCTATATTTAAAAAGGGTAAACATGACGATCCTGAGAACTACCGACCAATTACCTTATTATCTTCACTCAACAAAATAGTTGAAAAGTATGTTTGTGAACTAATACACAACTTTTATCGAAAGCACGACATAATCAGTAAAAATCAGTTTGGCTTTCAGAAAGGAAAAAGTACAACTTCCCTTCTGAGCCAATTCACAGATGAGGTAAATGGCCATTTAAACGATAAAAAAAATGTTCTTGTTTTGTTTATTGATTTTTCGCGAGCTTTCGACACGCTTAATCACAACACGATTTTCAAAAAACTAGACAACAATGGAGTCCGTGGACCATTACTACGATGGTGCACTGATTACTTCCAAAGTCGCACTTACAATGTCAAAGTAGAAAATAGCTTGAGTGACACCATACATGTAACAGAGGGCACGGCGCAAGGATCAGTGCTCGGACCGCTACATTTTCTTACATATGTTAATGACATCAAGAACTCTGTTACTAACTGCAACATTTACCAATTCGCAGACGATACCTGTCTTGTGATTGCCAATAAGGATGCACATATAGCACTCACTCACCTACAACAGGACTTTGACAACTTAACCAAGTGGTGTCACGACTCTGGGCTTGTACTGAATTCTAACAAAACTAAAATGATGCATATTCACTCTCCATACATAACAACCTCATTAACAAAACATCTTACTGCTCACAGTCATGATTGTATCCACAAAATATGTACACAAAAATCCAGCTGCAAATGTCCAAATATAGAAGTTGTCGATACACACACCTACTTGGGGCTTATTATTGATCACAGACTTAATTGGCAAGCTCACATTAATCATGTATGTGACAAACTCCGTGCATTCTTAGCGTCACTTACCATTGTCAAAAATCGCATACCTTTCAAAACAAAAATAATGTTGTATAATGCCTTGGCGGATTCAATCATATCCTACGGGCTAAGTAGCTACGGTCGCACATATAAATCCTACCTAGACAGCATTTCCCAACTACAAATAAGAATAATAAAAAACATTGTGCCTCTGAAATTAAAAAACCAATTTTATCATGATGTTAACCAGCTTTTCAAACATTGTAATATCGTTCCAGTTCATACTAAAGTAACACTAAGTCTTTTAAAAGAAAATTATTTCAACACTAACTTCCAAACAAAAATTTCTCACTCTTATTCAACTAGATCAATAACAAATAACAAACTAGAAACCACCAGAGCTCAAAATATGTATGGCCAGCGTACATGGGCATATCTTGTCCCTAGAATGATTAATGAACTGAAAAACTCAATCCGATCTACACTATCTACTAAAAACATTAAATTTTTACTTAAAAAATACTTTATAACTCTTTTGTAAAGTACAATACAGACACACATACACAAATATTTTTACATAAAAAATATGATGGTTTACCGTGGTAAAGGGTCGTTTTAGTAATACTTAAATAAATGATAGAAATTCAATATTCTCTGTAACCTAAAATGCAACTGATTTAGCTAACTGTTGTTCTCAATTTAACTGTGTACCTATAGTTTTCTAAATATGTATAATTTAATAAAATCCATTGTAAACTAGACCTAACTATGCTCCATCTAGACAAACCCTCGAGGTTTTTAGATGGCAAGCACTTCAGATATGTATTTTTTTTTCTATTCAAATAATAAATAAAAAAAAAAAAAAAGGAAAGAACTGGCTCTTCATAAAATATTGCCAAAACATCACCGCACACATTTTGCGGCAGATTTTAAATGAAGGGTGGGCGCTAGCTAGTTGGACCCTGACGGGATCCTACCACCACGCGGGGTCACTCATGTTAGTCACCTTTTACGACACCCTTATCCAGGGGCGGTAGGGCTATTCTAAGCAGTGACAGAAACCACGATTTCCGAATTTTGTTTCAAAAGTCCTATAATAGGGTAAGGATGCCTATTATGAGATAGGCGCCAAATATGAGATAGCAAGGTACTAGCCAAACTATTCACATCAGCCATTTGGTGCTAGTTTCCCTCGAATCGACACATCAATAGCGTTAAACGTCTGTCAGTGCGCGCCGGCCACCGGCGATCTAAAACGTTGTGCTCGTCGTTTATTACATTATCGTAAAACCAAAAAATGTTCGTCAAATGTTTACCTTGCATCGAAACAATTATCGGAAATGGTGGTAAGAATTCCGCAAAATCATAAATCATAGTGACAATAACCGCGATAGTTTAAAACTGTTATTACATGACTTCTGTCTGATGGATACCAATATTAAATTTCCATCCTCAATCTTTGATTAAAAACGATACGAAGTACCTATATTAGATGTCATGTGGCCAAAAATCCAGATTTATATTTTGTATGAGAAAATCATGAATTGGATATAAATCGAAATATTGGAATGCAGTATTACAGGATGTAAAGGCTCAGTGTTCTACTTGCGTAGGTATCGAAATAGTTATGCAACTTGTTTCTTACTTTAATTATGAACTTGACAAAATATATTTTTTAATACAGTTGCTCAAAAAGTGGCGTATTGCAGGGACGTTTAGCGTTCGGGATGTGGGCTATTACACACTTGTGCTTTTTCTTTACCTTTTCCGCACTCGTGCGTTCTCTTTCCCAAATGTCAAAATAATGTCTATTAAAAAGAAAAAATCAACCACGAAGTTTTTACTAAAAAAAAATTCATAGAAGTTTTTACGATTCATGCAAATATTTCTGAAAAGAAGCTACTAATTTGTTTCAATATCAGATATAATGATTTGATGCAATGAGTTAGGTTAGGTTTCATTTCATTTTATCTCATTAAATTCATTTTCATTTCATGTCAATACAAAAAATCTACTAAAGACTTGGCTGTATGGGCATAGTTCCCTTTGCCTACCCAGAATGGGTAAACAAAAAAAAATCTCTGTTTATAATCTTTCACGGCTGGCGCCATTTTGTATATTTTATAAAATTGCTTAATTTTTTCGCAACTGTATTAAAAATAGTCCTTCAGTACACGTGCGGAACCGTCATTGCAACTTGTTCCGACTGTCAACCCTCACCTTCGGCTGCGCCTCGGCTCGTGTAGACATTTGTCGGAACTCTTTGCAATGACAGGCTTTCCGCACTCGTAATGAAATATACTATTACGTTTCTGACTGTTCTCCTTTGCATAATAAATTTAGAAAAAGTATTACTTAGTTGTCTGTCCGTGAAAAAATCATAACCTTTTATAGGTGCAGGACTAAAGAATATCTAAAATTATTAATAAAATGAATTAAATCAAAAGACCGTACCTGGTCCCAGTCAATATCCGCATTCACCAATTCAGGGGTCATTACAGATCCAATATTCGGATACTCGCAGCGTATCTGTAAAAAGAAATCATTTTAGAACTATATGAGTCAAATAACTTATGACGTTTCTACATTTTTTTCTGAGAAAGGGTTAAAGGTGTTAGTGATTAATGCATCAAACTTTTTCTATCATCACACTTTATTTCACGCCTTATTAAACTAATCTAAAATATTAAGTTTGTTGTATGGTGTTGTGTGTAAGGGATCGTTGAAAATTTAAAATGAAAAAAAAACTCAATTATTTGCGCGGCAGTTCCGATAGTATCCTAAGAAGGATTGCCGATAGGTGAGAATAGCCGATGGTGGGGTATAGTCAGCACTTGCACTGCTTTGCAAAAGTCTCGCACTGATTTCTCTTTTTGTATTAGATATTATAACATAGTGACATTTACTAAGCATAATTATAGATTTAATTGTTACTAACCCTTTTTGGTCAAATAAGTCTGCTGATAAATGTGTATAATATATTTTATTTATGTACTGCATTGCATGCGTAGATGAAAAGCTTTATTCGTTCATTCATTCATTATTTTGGGATACACACATTTCGTGTAGTTTGTGTAATTCATCGGCAGAGTTCGTTTGCGCTGCGACTTAAGAGGTCTTGGGGTCGAGTCCCAGCCAGGCCAGTTTAGGAAACGAATTTCTCTTAAATGGCTCGGGTGTGAATGGATACCGCTTGTTCAACTGTGTGGTTTCCATGACACAAGCGTGTATAAAATGTAACTTTAGGAGCATATAAATAAAACTACTTTTTACTAACAGTCGCTCGTGACCACGGGGTCTGCAAAGACACCGAAACATCGAGTTAAAATGTAAAATATAAATTACACTCGATTAATCCGGTTAAAAAGTAGTTTTATTTAAATTATGAATCGTGAAAACTTAAGACAATATTTAGGAGCATATATTTGGTGAGTCAGTAGTATAATTATTTTGCACATTTAGTGGCTGAGTGTGTGGTACGCACGTGGCAGGGCGCGTGCGGGCCGTGGCTGGCGAGGTGCAGCGCCTGCGCCGGCGCCAGCTGCGCCTGGCGGAACAGCCGCACCTCGCCCAGCGCGAACGCCGCGCCGCCCGCCGCCGCCAGCGCGTGCCCCAGCAGCAGGTTCGTCGGAGTCACTTTGCGCACCAGGATACCTGTTGTTGCAGATGTTGCTTACACTCAGATATGAAAAGGGGTGGATTGGGCGCTGCTTTTAGTAATTTATGAAGTCATGTTAAAATTGTGTTGAGCTTAATCAATACACATGGATACACAACGTGTAACATAACGAAGAGATAATATTTAAGGGGATTGTATGTTTGGTGATGTAACAGTAACAGTATAATTTGTTATCAAAATATCTAAGTGTCAACCCTAAAAACTGCTGTTAGCTTTTGATGAAATCTATTCGATAACAGATGGCGTAAAAATAAAGTGATGGGTAACTAAGGCAGATACTACAAAGTTCAGCAGGTGCGGGAAAGGTCATAAGGTCACTGACTGCGGCACAAGTTTTGTTTTAGCTTATTAGGTTGAGTAGGGTTGTCGAAATATTTTATTGTAAAATAATTAAATTAATTTGTGCAACATGCTAATTCTTTTAACGTATATTCTACGTATGGCATAGAAGCTAACCCTTAAGTTTTGTCTCTCCATTTCGTTACACCTTGTATAGATTCAAATAGTTACCATACATAACGGCGAAACTGGAGCTGTACTTTTGACATTACCCCCCGTTCACACATGGTACGTTTTACTGGATACGTTTTATCGGATACGTTTTTTTTTCATCAATGGCGCATTGAGTTGTATGGGCGACTTCACATATGGCACAGTATTCAGTATACGTATTTTCGATACAAAAAAGGTATCTAGTAAAACGTATCATGTATGAACGGGCTGTTACTCTGTGCTATTTTAAAACCAAATTATGACAGGCAATATCGAGTCCGGCGGCGGCGCGGGTACCTGGCAGCGGCAGCGGCGGCACGGGCAGCGGCACGCCGGCGTGGCTGGCGGCGGGCAGCAGCGTGACGCGGCGGCGGCACAGCTTGCTGGCCACGCTGAGCGCCAGGCTGCCCCACGCGCCGCGCGGCACGGGCCCGCCGCGAGCCGCGCTCAGCACCAAGCCCTCGCGCGTCGCGCGGAACTCCAGCCAGCCTGCACAACACACTCCACATTACACCAACCATTGTCTACCACATACTCAGTAGAACGGCAAAAGCGAAAAAATACCCAACTGAATATCGATTCAGTAGTCATCAAATGTGTCAAATGAGATTATGACAAACATATCAGCATGTCTTACCCAAACTAGTTATCAAACAGAACAGTTGTTTCTTGATGGTGGTGAAACCAACTATGATTATATTATTTAAAAAGAACAATAAAGCGTATCAGCAAATTATCTATAGAACTAAATTTGTTAATAGACACTCAGTGATAGTTTCATTATACACTCAGTGATAGAGTTGATTTGACTCGGAATATATTATTCAAATATAGCGGTGATTATTAGGTTGCAAGCTGGACGGCAGCGACAGCGACGAAGCGGGGAATCTGGGCCGTTCTTGACGCCAGCGGGCGCTCGAGCGATTTGTGGCGGTTTCATACAAACTCAATACTTTCTATCGTGTCGCGGGAATCGCTGCCCGCGCTGCTGCCCGTGCCACTGTCGGGTTTTGTCGCTGCCGTTCAGTCTGCAGCCTCATTGATAATTACGGCCGTAAAATATCGTAATTAATTTTAAAAATGTATTTACATGTTTTAATTAACATCATTAGAGAAATGCATAATAAATAATAAGTTTACATAACTTCATAAAAACATAATGACAAATTACTTATAATTTATGGTGAAATAATTTATTCACGCACACTTATTAAGGGAATATTGTTTTTCTTCAATTTATTTAAATAAATAGTCCTCTTGACGTATCTGTTTGAGCAGAATACCCGCACATATTTACTTTATTTCCTTTTAGTTATTAATATTGTTTAATACTTCAGATTAAATGCATGTACAGACTTCTAATCGAATGGTTATATTTCCCCAATATAATAAAGAAGTATCCTCACCTGTCCCCGGATCTAGCCACACTTCGAACAGCAGCGAGTCGTTTCCTACGGACAGTATGTGCACTGGTTCGGCGGGAACGTTCTCTTTGCGCGGGGATTGTCGATCGTTCTCTTGGTCCGAAGACGAATCGTTCCACTCTGGCTCCGAAATTTCTAGAAGATTGATCGAGAAAATTTTATGTGAAGGTTAATTTGGTGGACATTTTGTTATAGAAAATGCTAACTAAAGGTTGAGCATAAAATAAGTACAATTTCACAGTTGATTTTAAAGAAAAAAAAACGAATCAGTTATTAGTGTTTGAAATAACATAGATTAGAATTAATTTATCGTGCACAGTTATTTAGAAGAAAATCAATGATTTTTAGCTATGACTAAATTGATTAATTGTTGTAGTTATTTGAATTTGAGTTCTTCTTAAAACTATTCCTTCACCGTGCCATTTTATTCTGTGCAAACCTGACCATACCATGAACCATAATAATTAAATAAATATTTAAATAAAAGTGAATGATGAAATCGCAAGTATGTTAGCATAACTACCCACCAGGTAATCGAAGCCAGGCCACGACGGTGAACCCTTGTATCCAGGGAGCCCAACCCGCGCCTTCTACAGCCACGCGAACCGCCGCCACTCGCCACGACGACATCAGCCCTGGGAAAATATAACAGTAAGGTGTGAAAAAAATCTACACGTAAATAATAACAATAACAACTATGTTATATACGCTGACTGTACTTTACTCGCCTTTAACTGATATCAATAAGTTACATTACTACGAATCGAGTAACATATCTACACAAATGAACTTAGATCGCGATATAAATAACTTAAAAGAAGATAGGAAGATACTTGGCTTGTTCCAAAATCAATAAACGAATGTTTTCACGATAGTGAATTATAATTAATTACTTAGACCTTTTGAAATCAAAGACTTATCATTTTTATGAAGATCTTGATATTATTAAAATTTGACATTATTTTGATTCAACTTTTTGAATTAGCTATTCTAATCTTACACAGGAAACCATTATGATAAGACACGGTCTATTTTAAAAATATTCAAATCCAATGTCAATAAGCGAACAAAATTATGCTCTATTCTGTTAAAAATCCAACAAAACTGTATCTATGTGAAGAATAAGACAGCCCGAGAAGTACAAAATTGGTTATTTCTCACCTGATCTAGTATGCGCGAGATACATCTGTCTTGCATAGGCTTCAGCTTGGGGACTTTGTGATGATGAAGTAGCTTCCGTTGCCACTTCAACGCCATCTATTGAATTACATAAATATTTATACAATATAGAATCTCTTATTAAGATTAAAAACGAATATGAAAAAAAATATAGTTTAATATAAAATATCAGTATTTTATGTTAATATAGCCGAAAAACGAGAACTGGAGTCATTTGATGTAAGATCACGTGAATCCCTAAATAGAATTTAGTAAATACATCAATCCACATCAATCCCAACATAATAATAATTATAAGTATTTTACCTAAATGTACACAATTTTTGACAAAATCATAGTTAATTATCCTAAACTATCCGTCACACAACCCGAAAGCCTTTCCCACAGCGTACTCACCCGTGCTCTGTTCGATAGGAAAGCTAAGCGCTATCGCCGGCGCGTGGCTCTCGAGTTTGTCCACCAAGCTCCGTAGCACCGACAGCAGCGCTCCCACCGGCGGGGCGTCCGCAAGAAAGAGACGGAAGAATAGCGTCAGCTCCGTCGACGAGATGGCAGACGACGCCAGAGTCTCGATCAAGTCCAGGATAGGTCGGTGGAGCTCTGCAATCATCATAATAAATAATCTTTATAGTCATATGACTTACAAATATGAAGTACACCGTAAAATCAAAACCCAATTTTAATAGGTATTGAATAATTTAATTGTTATTTGTACATCACAAGTTACGTTGTCGGAGAAATGTATCTTAAAATATTGAATGGAAATGATACAATAAATTAAACCTACATATTGTAAATGCAAGAAACTTATTTATCTATTTACCCACGTGATTTTTGTCAAGTCTTAATTGAAAGCGTTTTCAAACAAAAAAGTTATTTTAAATATTAGTATGTGTTTTGTGTTCCTACTTTACGTTTTGAACAAACAATGATTTTAAATTGTTGAAAATTTGCTGACTACTATAACCTAAAGCTTAAAATATTTCTCCTAAAAAATCATGAAAAATTCAAAGCAATAACATTTAGCAATCTCCAGTTACATTGAATTTTACTAAAAAAGTTGTTTGATATCCGAAAAGATTTAACGCGACGCAGTGGCGAGGGTCCATGTTGTTACGCCAGTGGGTAATTAATTATTACAAAAATAAACGTACAGTAATAATCTCTCGTCATTGCAGGGAGCACTTAAGCGCCGCGTGTGAATTTTTGAATAAATAAAACAGATTGATTATCGAGAAGTGAGGCTTGTTGGTCCGAGATTCGAATTCTCTGCCTCGCGATAGGCTCACTTGATCTATGTCAATGATTGGCGGGATGGTGAATTTTATATGAGTTTGAATGATCAAAGACCGGTTTTTTTTGTGTCAGCTGAGAATGGATGGGCGTGTCGCAAAAGGCGACTAAACCGAGGGACCCCCGCTTGATGGTACGATCCCATTAGGATCCCACTGGCTAACGACCAACCTTCATATAAAATCTGTCGCCAAACATTAGGTACCGCTCAAGCGCTCATGTGTTACGAAAATATTTCATGAAGAGTGTGCTTTTATCGTCGACTTCATCTTCACTTACCATCTGATGTGATTGAGGTCAAACGTGGCCTTAGTCTATAATAAAAATAAAGCGTGTGATGGCCCACAGGTTATTTCTAAAGGTTTAATGTAAATTACAATTGAACTATTCGTAGCGGTTGGTTTACTTCATCTACGTCAGTGTATGACGAGTCGTTAGTGACGACAGGTGGGGTACTCACGGGGCAGCAGCAGCAGACGGCAAAGCAGCGGCGCGCGTGAGTTTTTGTAAAACCTAACAGTTTGATTTCCGAGAAGTGAAGAACCGCAATCAACTCGTCTATCTCACAATGGGGGTTATTGCGTGTAAATTTGCCGCTAGGGGTGCTTGTGTCGCGTGAGGTCCACGTGCGGTCGCTGTACGTGCATCAGTACTCACGCGGCAGCTGCGTGGGCGGCAGCAGCAGCAGGCGGCGCAGCAGCGGCGCGTGCGCGGCGCCGGCGCGGGCCAGCGCGCCGCACACGCGCACCACCTGCGCCATCGCCGCGCTGTCCTCGCCGTGCGATGATATGCTGCCGAGCATCAAACAGTTATTAACCCTCAAAATATATTTTTCATTTAAATTTCGAACTGGCTTGCATATCAAAAAAAAATAGAAAAGAAAATTTGGCGCGTAAAAAACTATTGTTATTAGTTGTTCGTCAACTTCGTCATTGGTTTTAAATATAGAGGAGTCCTACACAATTTACAACAAACTTCAACCTCGTTAGAATTATCTCAAACCAACATAATTCCCGGAAAATAAACATTAAATTTTAAGAATTGTACATTCAATAATTGTATTTTCAAATATAAAAGTTCTGAATTGTTCTACTTAGTTCAATTTTCGCGCATTGTTTAAGAAAAGTACTATACAAGTCTTGGCCGCAACTAGGCATTGATGGACGTACGTATGTGTGCCTCGGCTTCGCCTTGGATGGACGATTTACACGTTCGTCCATCAATGCCTCTCCGGCCGCTGCAGTAATGTACTATGCGTATCAGGTGTAATCGTTAAGTGTGCAGAGACAATAATTCCGTTATGATGAAACATAAAATAAACTGTCTAAAGTTTACACAATTTAAACTGTTAAATAAACTCTTTTTTTAGCTTTTTTCTAGTGACCGCGGTGTCTGCGAATATGCTTAAAAATGTTTTAACTAGGTTTATACTCACATCGAAAATACATTATCAACTAAGTATAGTACAAAAATATAGTACAACTTAAGTACAAAAATAAGTTAAGAACACAGATATTAGTCGTCATTTCATGGATGTTCATATTTTTATTTAAGTTTATTCTAATAAAAAATATGTATTTATTCAATATGTATGTTTATATATTTCTTAAGTATATTAATTATCTAGTATCCAGAACACAAATTCTTTAAGAAACTTAATTTGGGCTAGATAATGTTGTGTGAGTATCAGAAATATTTATTTATATAATACATATCGAAAATTTTAACATACCATTCATTAAAAGTTCCTTGAGAAGGAGGTTTAGTTTCCCTCTTTTTAAAGGTTATAGTATAAGCGTACCGATGTAAGGAAGTTGTTACCTATAATATCGCGTCATAATCACCGGCGCAGACTTAACGATTACTCTCTATACTAGCAAATTTACTCGTCTAACTTCTTGTATCGCAGGATTTATTGATAGTCTTACAAAAACCATCCATAATTAAATATTCTATCGAGTACAAAACCTTCAATTTAGACTGGAAGTTATCAAGTTCAAGTAAAATCGAGTTTTATTATTTAATCCTAAATGAATATAAAATCATTCTCTATGAGCCAACCTTAGGTTACAAGATAAGCCTTTACCTAAGCATCAAAATTAAATATAATAGTTTATTCAAATTAAGACATGCTACAGAGATTTAAATTAACTTTAGAAACGGGATATTTACCATGTTTTTCATTTATTTTGAGTTCTCGATATTTCGGCACTGTTACAAGCGCCATGATCACGACGGTACTGGCGCTTGTAACAGAGCCGAAATATCGAGAACTCAAAATAAATGAAAAACATGGTAAATATCCCGTTTCTAAAGTTAATTTAAATGTTAATGACCATGCCAGTTTAAAAACTTATAATGCTACAGAGAATCTATCCTAACTCTGTTTTTTGTTGATAATGAAAAAAATATTGCACTATTATACAGCCAGGATACAATTCTTATCACAAACAATGCTTATTATATTAAATTAACTCAGAAATACCAGATATCTGTATTTTTTTATTTTAAATGATCCAGCACAAATGCAAATGAGCTGTATTAAATTAAATGTAATTCCCAAGAGCATGTCCTATTGTATTCTTAGTTTGAATATTGTAAAAATTATTCATTTTGGTTTCTAAGTAACTTTTAACTTCATCAAAAAGTTTATAATTTTAAAATGTCGTCTTCAAGAAATTTTGCTAGACACAGGCTCAATTTCTTCAGAATCATCTTCAAATTAAATAAAAAATACATATACTCCCCTTGATTACAGCAGTCTTAACCAGAAACTTTAATTGGATATTTCTATCTAAGAAACTCAACGAAGAAATAAGAAAGAAAACTCTTTAACAATAAAAAAATATCGAAATCGCCTATTTCTGACTAAACATGGTGTCAAAAAGATTAAAAGGAATAGAAGTATCTTACTGTTGCATTAAACTGACGAGTACATTCAGCAGCACGTCGCAAAGCTCCGGCGCAGCCATCTTTCCGCGCCCATTGTACTGCCTCCATTGTACTGGTTGTTGATTTGATAAGTCTGAGAATGTGTTATTAAAATATTACAAACTTATTTCTATAGTATATCGTTAGGTTGCAAATAGATTTTTATTGCTAAAGCTCTCATCCTGTCCTGACTTACTAACCTAAATTAATGCGAAAAATTTCCTTAAATTGCAACGAACTCAAAGCTATTTAATATTAATCCTTTTTATTTCTCATTGTTCTTATATGTATGGTTATTCACGTTGCTTACAAACGGCGCATATTTCAAGTTATAAAATTTTCTATATGCAGTACGCAATATCATAACGTAGATTTAAAAAATAAGGTTAAAATTGGCTCGTTTAATATTTATGTTACACACAAGGCATAGAAGATCTATCGCGCATAATTGGAAGTCTGGCACGCACTGCGTTGAACCTTCAAGGCTCTTCAAATTTATAAGTCCGGCAGGCTTTAATGGAAAATAACAATCCCATCATACATCTATGCACAGAAGTTGATTGAAGTGGGTGTGTGTTGATTATTGTTCATTAGTTCATATTATTGTTAATTATTGTTCAATAAAGAAAATGAACAATCTCTTTCTGAGTGTGTATACAATTCTGGTATATTTACGTTTTGTTTTGCAAGCCTTTGTTGTCAGTGGCGTTGATGGATTCACTTCTAGGTACATGATAGGTAACAAAATAAAAAAAAATGAAAAATACACAACAAGCATGCATTAAGTAAAATTTAAAAGGTAATAAAATACTCAAGCCGATATCTCTCACTACTGATGTGACTTAGACTAAACTCAGATTTAGCTTTGTGCAAATTTTAAGGATGTTGCAAATATACCTATATATTTGTATCAAAAGTGGAGATATAGGAGGTAACAACAAGCTTGATATGGCATTTTCAGAATAGAACCAAGGTAAGGATTGACGTCAATGCAAATTTTTATATAAAAAAGGACTAATATATACAAGGTGAAATAGGAAATCATGTTAGATTTGCAGAATCAGGTCGAATACATTTAGAATTACGAAACACGAAAGTGGGGTCCTTTTTTGTTACTCTTTAGGGTTCCGTTACCAATACGGTAGGGTACCAGTAAGACTCTGCTGTCGATTTGGATCTGTCCGTCTGTGCATCTGCGATCTGGTCAGGCAGTATCTCATGAACCGTGAAAGACCGTGGACTTTTTTACAGATGATACTTCTGTTGCCGCTATAAATGTACTAACAAATGCTAAAATACATACATACATACATAACTTCACGCCTGTATCCCTTATGGGGTAGGTAGAACACCAGAGGTTATAAAACCATCTGATGTCACGTTTGTCAAATTTAGAGGCATTATAATGGTGAAGAGAGACTATTGCAGTAACAGGGCGTCAGCCTATCGCCCACAAAAAAACTCTAATATATTATCTGCTAAAATACAGAACAATATAAAAAAATCAAAGGGGCTCCCATACAACAGACACGCAGTGCGTTTTTCGGCAGTTTCCTACCGCACTAACGAAGATGGCGAAGTTATGCAGTATTAGTAAAGTATTATATTTTTTTATGTATTAAAGACTTTAAGGAATCCTTGATGCACGAGTGCGACTCGCACTTGCCCGGTTTTTTGAACCCGGTTTATTTTATCACGACTTTTAAAAGCTTTTCTTACACATATCTGGAGGATTTTGATAATAATTGAAATAAAATTTAATTAGGAGGTTTTATTGGCGTTTTTGTGGGCGATAGGCTGACCTGTCACTGCAATAGTCTCTATCCTTCATTATAATACCTCCAAAGTCAACTGTGATATCAGATGGTCTTATAACCTCTCTGGTGTTCTGCCTACCCTATAAGACAGAAAATAAACTACGACGATGTAAACAATGCTCTCGCAAATGTTGTTCAGTGGTTCAATATAAATAATCTAGCTTTCAATGATAAAAAAACTAAATGTATAAAATTCTCTGCACCAAATGTAAAACAAGTTGAGTCTGATCTGCGGCTTAATGGGAACAGATTGAATCTAGTAGATAACACTGTTTTTCTTGGAATTACCTTAGATTCTAAATTGCAATGGGGCGCCCATATCTCACAACTAGCGAGTAGACTTAGTTCTGCAGCGTTCGCGGTAAAGAAAATTCGCTCATTGACTGATGTTAATACAGCGAAGCTGGTATATTTTAGTTATTTTCATAGTATAATGTCCTATGGCATCCTACTTTGGGGCAATGCCGCAGATATTGACACGATATTTACACTGCAGAAAAGGGCTATTCGTGGAATGTATAAACTTGGAAACAGAGAATCTCTTCGAGAAAAGTTTAAAGAGATTGGTATCTTGACCCTTGCATCACAATATATTTATGAAAACATTATGTATATTTATAAGAATAGTAATAAATTTAAAACTAGGAAAGATAATCATGATACAAATTACTCTGTAAGAACTAGGAACGACCATAAGTTAGCGTTTCCTAAATTAAGGCTGGCTAAAAGCAGCAAATCATTTATTGGAATGTCAATACGTATATATAACAGAATTCCGAAGTCAATTCAATCCCTGCCATTCAATAAATTTAAATCAATCATTAAAAACACTCTATCTCGAAAAGCTTATTAAAAAACTAAAGATTACTTAGATGATAAACAGGCATGGGATTAAGCACAACAGGATATTTCTAAAAGTTTCCAATTACTTAATAATTTTGTTTACGGCTTGGCTGTGCGGTATATATATGACATGCTGGTGACTGTCCCACTCACTTATTTTCTTGTCAAGACAACAGCAAGAACGTCATGCTCCCTCAGGCGGCATGGCTAGTGGTAGCGTCGGGTATCGGGTCACCCTCTTCCCTAAAATATGGTTGAGGAGGGTGATGGCTGGTGCTTGCGTTAACTCGTGAACGGGTGCTGCTAGCGGTGCCAGGTCGTTTTGCTAATGATACTATGACTATTTTATTCCATTCTTGTTCAAATACTCTGGTCCCAGTATGTCATGTTCGTATTGTGCATCCATAGCTCATTGCATCTGCTATGTAAGCAATTTGGTTGTGGCATGACATTGGCTCTCACAATTAGCTGTCTTGTGTTTGTTTTTTTTCATGTCACGGTCAATTTGTACTGTACCTATTTGTATTAATTTGATAATTCTGACTGAAAAAGAGTGCCAAGAGTTTTTTTCCGCCGGCTTTTTTTGTCTCTTGGTCTACTGTAATATCTTATTTAACAACTATCAACAACTAGTTAAAGCCGAAGTATGTGATGACTGACTTCATCAAGTGTTTTGTGAAATTCCTAAGATGAATAAAACTTTTTGAATTTTTGAATTTTGAATTTTAAGGGTTACAGGCGTGAAGTTATGTATGTAAGTATGTAAAATTTAATTGCAACATTTATTTCAAACTGAATATCACGTATTTATTATTAAAAATATGTATTAATATGTAAAAAATCTGTCTTCTTTATATAAAGGCCTTTCAAAATTAAAAAATCTATTGCATTTCGTCCTTGACGTTTGAAGATATAAAGCTTCAAAAAAATGTTGGAGTAAATTTGGCAGCAAAAAATTTGTGTTAGACAGTGTTGTGGAAACAGAAGTGTGAACTCTTTAACTAAGAACTCCACCAGCATCGGTTGTTGTCGGGAAGTAGAATTAGGTGTTGACATTTTAGTTGCCATGTAGACAGGATAGATGTCGCTACAATCTCAATTTTTAGGCGTTTTTAGAGCACACTGATATTAAAAATTTATAACTTGAAAGAATCTTGGAATTTTAGGGTGACTCGGGTGCGTGGATAGTTTATAAACCTCTACACAAACATCAATTTTTAATGATTAAATAATGCTCTTAAGTGCAGTAAAATCTTAACCGGCGCCATAAGCTTCACAGTATAACTTGCTTGATTTATACATCCAGAAATATGTTATACAAAATTTTTTATTTCATAAGCTCCATTATTAGCAGCTAAAAGTTCTCACCAGTGATCGCACGCTATAGATAAAAAAGGATGGAATGGCGTGGAGCAATTTGTTAAAGCACCGGTTGCATCAATTTCTAATCGACAAATTAATGAATACCAAAACTGATACACGCATTCAAAAATAAACTTTATATCAAGTGGAAAATTACTAATTCATTTTACACATACTTTGCAGTATTGTTGCGTATGTTTGGGATTTTTAAGAATTTCTAAAATATCCTGGAGAAAAACATTAAATAATAGTTAATATTAGTAACTTTAAATTATTCAAATATCAACCTGCATTTCGTGAACATCGTGCAATACGTTTTAAAACCTTATCCAACCATTCATTATTACTTAAACATTCTCGATCCATTTATTTTACATAGTATACTAGCTGACCCGGCAAACGTTGTTTTGCCATATAAATAAAAAAAAAAAATATAAAAAAAATAGATGTTGCCCGATTCTCATAGCTACCGGATAAGCACATTTTTTTTTATCAAAATCGGTCAAGCCGTTTCGGAGGAGTATGGCAACGAAAACTGTGACACGAGAATTTTATATATTAGATTTTGTTTTACAAAGTTCAATATTTTTGGTAAAATAAAATAACATAACATCACGCCTTCGGGGTAGGCAGAGACTAAGTGACTTTTTTTATTTGGTAAAATAGTTATTTTGATTTATGTAATTTAATTAATATTAAACTATTAATATAAGATTTACTTTTAATTTTTTATAGCTTTTTGGGATACAGACTTAGGCTTGTAATTCGAAGATTCGAATAATGCTGTTAAATAATTTTTAGAGAGCCCTTAAAGAGAGGATAGTTCAAAGGCGTCAAACGGATCTTGTCAGTACGTTGAAATATCTTCATAATCCTACAAACTATTACAATGAGCCGCCTTGTGATGTATTTTTGACCCCATCAAATAAAAAGTATTTCTGTATAGTTCAAGATTCTAATGATGAGGAAAATTTTTAACCAACTTTAAGTCTGAAAGAACAACTTCAGAAAAGCATTGATAGCACACTTTCATCGGTTCCCTCTACATCTACCACCAATATATCAACGATGGATTAATTTGAAACATCGATCAGGATGCAAATGGCATTATACGATAGAGGTGGACCGCGACAAACACACTTAAGCCAAGTGTATGAAATGAAATAAAATGAAAATGAAATGAACATTTTTTTATTCATCATAAGACCATCGAATTGCCGCTTAATGACGTCACAATTTTGTACTTCGGCTTTAACAAGGTGTTTTTACTTTTAGCAATATCCTGTTGTGCTTAATCCCATGCCTTTTTATCGTCTAAGTAATCTTTAGTTTTATAATAAGCTTTTGCTATAAGCTAATGAGTTTTTGATGTCAATACCGCCCTCGAGCGTTGAATGTGAGAATGTGAGATATTTTCATCCTCAAAATATATTATTAACCATCTAAGATGCGCCTTACAGGACAACTCTATAGACGCCCTAAGTTTTCTTAGATCGCATTATCAAGGATTACGTCAATCCCACGAATGATTATTGTGAGTGCGGTGTGATTTTATGATCCCTCATTTACTTTTATTATAAAACTTATTACCTATTTCTTTTAATAGGTTACTTCAATTTGACTAATTGTAGGAGTAGATAATAAGATTAAAATATTACGCAAACCTGATTTGATCTCAAGAAGTGTTTACTCACGCAGTGGGTGTAAATTTTTATTAAAAATATTTTGTCTAGTTAAGAAAGTAATTTTTTGTTTTTGGCTTATTATAATTTCAAACTATGTTGCTGAAAGGTGATTCAATTTTATATAATAAAAATACTCAACTCTAACTTGTTTATTAATGCTCTTTCAAGGTTTTAATTTGGTTTCAAAGGAAAAAAGCTAGTATTCGAATAATATTCGAATAATTCGAATACTGCCTGTAAAAACATCGAATATTTAATTACACATGCTAAGTCACTCTGATAATTTAAAAAAGGATTAGTGAAAGCCGCAGGAGACTTAATTAATTGTTGTCATCATCAACATCACAATTCTGTGTAATAAGCCCACTGCAGGTCTATGAGTCTCTTCTCTGGGTGACGAGGAGGTTTAGGCGGTAATCCACCAAGCTGGCCCAGTGCTGGTTGTTGGATGTCAGAATTTTCAGGGTGCCGAAATGGCTGCTGACAAACCCTAACGACTACTGTATACAAGTATACAGTACCCGGCGGGACCGCCTGCTTAAAGTGCCCTGCGAAGCACGGAAGTCGTCGTGTGAAATAAATGATTGGCGGTCACCCATCATCATACCGGCCGCGCCGAGCGCGCTTTACCTGCGATATCGTTTGATATGCACTATAACCACGGCTCCAAAACGACTTCTGATTGTTGTCATAGCAGTATATGCATACTTTTACGTTCCAATAAAATCTAAATAATTCGATTTTGGTCTTCATCATTAGTTTTGAGATTCATGAAATTACGCGTTTTTTAGTTATTCTGGACTTGGATATGAAAACGAAAAACATTTTCAAGCAGTATTCCTGGTTCGAGTTTTTGACAACTGACATAAAGGTACAGTAAGACATTTTTTTATCTCTTGACGCCAGCCCCACCCACGAATGTTTTCTAAAAGAGACTATAAGCGGTAAACACACGAATCGGAAATATAACAATCTAAAAGTCATCGTCGCTACCACGCCCTCGTTTCTTTGCCAACCTTTTTATCTATTCCGTGGTCTACTGGATAAATTTTGTACGTAATTCATTAAGGTATTATAATTATAAATAAATTTTATGTGTCTGCGCTTATCTTCATGTAAACTTTATATTTCTAGCCCCATAGGGTATCCTTAGAAAAGCTTCCGCTAAACTAATCCATCCAATTAGGATCAAGTTCTGGTTTAGCACCGTTAAAAATATTTATGCTAAATCTCACATTTCTACATGCTCGCAATACTCTTAAAAGGGGTAATGTATAATGCATACAACAAGTTAATTCGTTATAGGTGCTCTAATACTTTTTTAAACATGGAAGTACAGAGCAGTAATTGCTTTCGTCAGTAAATAATAGTCTATATTCATTTGCTAAATTAATTTTGCCGAGTCAGAGCACTCGCAGGCTGAGCTTCTATAGGACACAAGACAACCACTGCGGATTGGCGTCACTGTTTATAGCGTTAAAGCGTTATTAACACGCCATGTACAAACTTAACCAGCAATCCAATGTACCTGAGTTGATGGTACTTGTAGAATGTGAAGATGACAGTTTTCTATCCTTAAATACTGCTGAGATGTCTAACTTGCCAAGCTCCACGTCCGCCTGGAAATACAAAAAAGGTATGGTTAGTGGTACATTTACTAAGCAAGCATAGTTTAATATTACGTCATCTTCAATCTTGTGCTCCAAGATTGCAGCATGATGCAGCAACATAAAAACAACCGATTGAAATATCGTTGCTGGTATTTTTTAAACCTTTAGTTTACAGTGGTGTGAAATTCATTATTTTACGGTAGGGATGATATTAAATATAGGTCACAAAATATTATAAATGTCATTGAATAATCAATATAAAATTCTAAAATATTATATTTGATCAAGTATTAGGAAGAGTTTCTATATAATAAGCAACATAAATAATTAAAAAGTGGCGTGAGAGCGAGTCATTTAATAACAATCATCAGCTATAGCTCTTTAAGAATATGGTGACCTCATACAACTTTTTAATTTGCATAACGTTTTCTAGCCGCTAAAACTAGCTTTAAGGAAAATCAGTTACCTATACTTTTTTTAGTATCTTCAAGTTACACAATCAAATCAAAATTATTTTATTGTGCAGAACGATAGTTCAATAGATGCATGCTTCTTTGATGAACAAAGAAAGTTAAATTTTAAAACTGGGAATTTAAAACAATAGATCATACAATTACGATTAAGATATTTGATTAAATACTCTTTAATTCCTTACCCTAATGTCAGAAAATAATCTAATTCTTTACCACCTATTTAAATTAAAAATCATCAATTTTATCCGTTAGAAATTAATTTGCAGTATAAAAACGTTTCACTAGCTGCAAATTCCTTAATAGATACTTAATACATTTTACTTCCGTTGGTTGATATTTCGACTTAACTAGGTGTGAGTGCGGCTGGCTTTTTTGTACGGTTATAGTTGTTTATATAACATGGCTAGTTTAAAATGTTTAGCGAGTTCGGTAAATAAATGTTTATTAATGTTTAATATGTAAGTAGCTAATATCGATATTTTATTTTACTTATTACTTTTTATGATTGAATAATGTAGATTGTAGTATAATAAAATTCACCGCATTTTGTCCTTTTTTCTGACATTCTGAATTAAGGTATTTTATACATTTTTATTTCATAATTTTACATCAATTGTATATAACCTAAACGAATGATTTAATGAATTTACGGGATTCTTACCACGATTTTTGATTTTATTTTCGGACTGTCTCAGTCCGCGATCATGGTGTTTGTTACAGCATCAAAATATCGGACGTGCGAAAATAAAATCAAAAATCGTGTAAAGAATCCCGTAAATTCATTACATCATAGGGAAAATAACCGCGATAGTTTAAAACAATTATAACCTAAAAGAAACTTACTTTCTATAGGTACTAAGCAGGCACTTAGTTATTTATTATTTAAAATTAGTTTTAATTCCTACGCCCAAATGCTAAATCTTCGATCGCATCTGCAGTTACTGCCAAGTGAAAATGAGGTCAAACACGGGTATAGTGATAGTTGAAAAAAATAATGAGAATTAAATAATTTCTTCAGACATTCTGTTCTGTCTGTGTCTTGACTGTACCTGTTGTTACGCACATACAATCACTGTATCTACACATGGTTTAACCACATATAAAAAGGAGCGCAAAGATGAGTAGAACCATCAATATATTCGTACAAACATTGATTAACAATTCTTCTATTATAAGTCGGTTTACATATTGGGCGGGCATATTTTAGTCAGAAACTCTATGTAATAGCGACAATAGTCCCGTTTCTTTTAATTTCAATCAATTTACAGTTTTCACTAAAAACTCAAGTTTTAAGTTGATAAATATTATTTTAATATTGGTGATCCAAGAACTAATATCAGCGCCTTAAACACTCTATTTGCTTTTAGCGATTTGTCCCATCTCTGAATGCCATACCTTAAGAAAGATGCAGAATGCATACACAAATCTTTTGAGTTTTGTACGGATTTTATGCAATGAGTTTTCCAAGATAAGTTTTCATCAAACTTAATGCCCAAAACAGTGGAAAAGGTTCTTTATATTCCACCTTTATTTCAAAAATGCATTCATTAGACTTGTTTACATTTATTTTCGAAATATTTAATTTAGTTCAATTCAAAGTCAAATTCTTAGGAAAATTTGATTTTTTTTTTTTTATTAACTTTTTGATAATCAAGGCTGAAATGCGTTCATCGATATATGATTCGATCGATAATACATATATTTTATTTCGCTAATATAATTCATTACTTATATGACTCAAGTTATCATAAATCGGTCATATCTATTCATATTATAATTAATATGAATATACTATAACTATAGGATAGATTTTCATGGGATTTTCACAGATAGATTGTGTAATCCATGACGCCTTTCTCTTGAACAGGTAAATTTCATAACAGGTATTGTTATGAATCAGTCAATTGAAATTTATTTAATCCTGAGCTATCGAGAAAATCATGCCAAATAGTCCGTTAGTATAAACGAGAGTTAAATAAGGTTGCTTTGTTAATAAAACGAAATGTAGTTCACATTCGATAAACGTTGAGCCCGTAAGGCAAGCCCTAAGGTAGTTAGTGGTCAGTAGTAACGGATTCGATACTCTCATAAAGCCATGATTTTTGATGACCTCCGTGGCACAGTGGTAATGGTGCGTACAGATTGCTGTAATGTAACATTCTGCGCACCACACGTCCAAATACGCAACGTGCGCAGAATGTTACATTACAAGTTCCATTACAGCAATCTGTACGCACCATAAGACGCTACTACGAAAATCGTGAGGGAGGCTGTTCGAATCCCGCACGGAACATAAAAAAATATTCCGGGCCTGGTTGTGTATTGTATTATAGGTAGGGTTGCCAACTTTTTTTTCTAAAAATACTTTATTTCTAAAAATACTTTATTTCTAGAAATTCACGTCCGATATTTCGATGCTGTTACAAGCACCATTAGCGCGGACAGTCCGAAAATAAAATCAAAAATCGTGGTAAGAATCCCGTAAATTCATTAAATCATAGTGAACATAACCGCGATAGTTTAAAACAATTATAACCTAAACGAATCTTACTTTCTATAGGTACTAAGCAGGCACTTAGTTATTTATTATTTAAAATTAGTTTTAATTCCTACGCCCAAATGCTAAATCTTCGATCGCATCTGCAGTTACTACCAAGTGAAAATGAGGTCAAACACGGGTACAGTGACAGTTGAAAAAATAATGAGAATTAAATAATTTCTACAGACATTCTGTTCTGTCTGTGTTTTGACTGTACCTGTTGTTACGCACATACAATCACTGTGTCTACACATGGTTTAACTACATATAAAAGATGAGTAGAACTATCAATATATTCGTACAAACATTGATTATCAATTCTTCTATTATAAGTCGGTTTACATATTGGGCGGGCATATTTTCCGGGCCTGGTTGTGTTTTGTATTATAGGTAGGTTGCCAACTTTTTTTTCTAGAAATAAAGTATTTTTAAGTCTGGAAGGAATATTAAACAGTATTAATGTTTGAAACACATATTTTTAGAGCTTCTTGCACAAATCATTAATGAAAGTCTAGCATTATATGCTAGACTAGTCTAGCTTTTTATGCTGAAAACAGTATTTTGTATACCTTATTTTTGTTCAACAGTATAATGTATTGAAACACAGTATAATACTGTTAAAAACAGTATGGTAAACAACCCTAATTGTAGGTATTTATATTTTAAGATCTCCTCTAGTTTGCTATATGGTATTTCATATCACAAGCTTTGTTCTCTGTGAGGCCATGTAGTTGGTGTGATTGTCGGGGGATTTTATATTATTTATGTTAATGAACATGTTTTACAACGTGATGTCTAGATCTTTCGGAAATTTCGTAATATATGAACAGGGACATGACTTTTCATATTGAAATGAGCGTATGTAGATGTAAAATACATTTAAACCGGATTTTATTCCATTGTAATTTTAAGCCCCCCTCTCGATGATCACTCGTGTCCACTTTGTGTGAACTTCATTTTTCACCTTAAGTAGTTATAAAATAGTCTGCGATTCAAAACATTCATATTCATTTAAAGGCATGCATTAAAGAAAATCTATTTATGAAAAAACAAAGACATACTTGTTCAGTTTATAAATACTTCACATAAAAAATGTAGCATCATATTGAAAAATAACTAGCCTGAGTAAAAATGTGCCTAAGAAATTCGCAAAATATTTCAGGCTCAATATCTATCTGACATATTTTTTTGCACAGTATTTGTTAAAAATATATCTTATTAGAGAAGCCCGATGTGTTGCGAAAACCAATGAACGTAGTAACAAGATTAGGGCTTCACTTATCAATCGTAATAAAGATATGTCAACTTTGATTTACACATTTAAAATAATCTCCAACGAAGCTGCGATTTATTTACTTAATGTTGACAAATGCAAGATTAACTGCAGTTCGACGGCAAAACGCCATCAACTTGCAAATATTGTAAAACGATAACAGGACATCGACCGACAAAATTTCTGACACAACGTACCGCTTGTTGCGCCGAACGGGTTTCTTTGACGTCACTGTCTCATATAGTGGCCCTTTTCAAATGAATTATTCTTAGTACATGCTCACATTTTTACAATACTTTATTGCAATGAAGCAACTTTAATCGGATAGCCATTTTATTTCAATTTTAAATTTCATCAAGTATTAAGTTGGTATTAGGTTATATTGCAAACATAGAAGTGAAGTTAAAGTTTCAAGCTAGCCCAAGAAAACGCTAATTCTATAAAACGATGGTCCTTAGTCCTTTGTAGTGGTAACATACATTGCCTCCTATGCCAGAGGCCCTGGGTTCGAATCCCGGCGGCGACGGATATTTGTGTGATGAATACAGATAAGCCTTCAAGTCATTGATGTTTATATGTTCATTTAAGTTTATATTCCAATAAAAAAATGTATTAATTCAATATGTTTGTTTATATATTTCTTAAGTATATCAGTTATCTAGTTCCATAACACAAGTTCTTAAGAAATTTAATTTGGGCTAGATAATTGTGTGAGTGTAAGAAATATTCATATTTATTTATTTTAATATATATTTATATTTCATATTTTATGATGATCTACTAGAATATTTAATATCGCAGATTGGTAAATATTTTCTTCATTGCATAATGGATATTTTTTATTTCAATACTTCCTATTTCACTACCATAATTCTACTTTGCTAATTGTTCTGATTTTAATTTAAATTTAGATTTCGAACCATTGGCTTTTAATGATAAGATAGAACCGGGATAGATTATTAATAGAAAACATTGTTGTTAAATTTTAAACTGTGAATACTGAATCCCACAATTTATAAAAAAATACTACATATGATATTATCTAAAATTGTAAATAAATATCCGATATAAGCAATTTTAAACCTATATACGAATCCTGCATCCATTTTAATATCGGTTTCCTGATAAAATCTTTACAATGGTACCCCGTTAACCAACCTTACTTCGATTGCCCTTAAGTGAATAATAAACTTCCACTTTCGAATCAATCATTCCACATCGTCGCTCCCTGTGAAATGTAGCGTAGAAATGGTATGATAATAATACCACGACAGTTTGTTACCAATGACACACGGTAGCTACACGTATTTAATGTTCAACATCTGTCAGTATATCATTTTACCGAAATAAGAGATACCTTTAAATTAAATGTTTGGTTGTTGCTAAAATACTAATGTATTTCAAGATGATTTTTCCTAATATAAGCCGTGCAACACATGGATAGGGAAAGTGGTTACATTCAAGTCTTGGCAGCAACTGGCATATATAAACCTGCATAATGAAAACGACAGTGAAGACGTAATAGGCCCTTCCTAGCTGTTAATAAGGGCACACTGTGGATATTAGTAACGAGATAGTAGGTAATAACCTATCTTCACTTTTCCAGGAATCTGTTGTAGTCATAGCATAAGTTTTTGACTTAGTCGTTGAGAGCCATTGAGTTATAATGTACTAGTACGTAGTACATAGTAACTCAATGTTGAGAGCATGCGTTTTTCATTGATTTCTGCTACATATGTATGCATGGATATTACAAGTGAAGCAATGCCTTCGTTCATATTATTTTAATTTCTTAATACTGTTTCTCATTCTTATAATAAATTAAAATAATATTTAATAAATAATAAAATAAAATAAAATCCCCAGACAATCACACCAACTACATGGCCCCAAAGTAAGCGAAGCTAGTGTTATAAGATACCATGTAGCGAACTAGGGGGTACCTAGAATATAAATACATATATAGATATATAAGTCAATTTGGATTATTACGCTTCATCTCTTTGAACATTATGCACTAATGGATAGTAAATAAAACTAAATTGGGTGGGTACTACATTGATTCATGACTAGTAAAGTTTTACATAAGTATGGAACATTTTAAACTTGTATGGACATAACAGCGCATGTTTTACTGATGTACCTACTTCAAATTTATAATTTTCAGCTGAGATATCAAAAAACAGATTTCAGTAAAAGATTGCTTGAAAAAACATACGGCAAAAAATGCAACTAAGGACACACGGGTATCATACAACGATTTTGCTCACGAAACTTCTTTCTTTCTTGGATGTGATAACACGTATTAAAACGAGCTCTGTTATATAAAAATCGCGAAAACAAGATATTACATCGTTTATCAGAGACACTTTAGTTTTTGAATGATATAATTATATGTTTGTATCATTGTTTAAGTATCAAACATGAAATAAAAACCATTGTTTTAAGGCAAACAATGGTTACTTTCTCTTTTTAAGTATTCGCCTTATGTCACTTGAGGTCCTGAAAAAGGTTGTAAAATAGGTCGTAAGCAGTCAAGGTTGTATCTCGGTGATCTTAATAAAATACAAGATACCTATCTTCGAAGGTTTTTAACCGTATGATCATGGTAGTCCTATCGCTTTTGACTAATTGCAATTTTATGAAAGCTACTTTCGTCTCTTTTTAAGTTACATGACGTATTATGCAACATGTTACGTAGTTTATAATTTACTTCGTCGATTACGAAAATATTTTAGATCAATTAAGGACAAATGAAAGTGTTCTAAAAGGAGCATTGATAAGTTCATTGAGCGTCTAACTCAATTCTCATTTATCATAATTCCAAGCAATGCAACATAAGATAAGTAAGTATAATGACATAACGTTTGAATACTAATTAGGTGTAATTAGTTTAGCGAATATAATTGGACGTTCAGAAGATGACCTGACCAATTTAGAAAATATTTAAGTCTTGAATAGAATGTTTTACGATTTTAACAATTAAACTTGAAGTGCATTCAAATTTTAATTCAACGATATTTTTTAACAACTTGTAGGTAAGTATTGATTAAAATTCGTTTCACACGGAGTTTTTGGACACTTGTAACAAAAGATATAAATTTAAATCTTAATTCTCGATCTTAGAATTAAGCACAGCATTGGATGACCATTGCCATGACAACCAAAATCCAGATGTAGAATCTTTGACTGATTTAGGTTCAATATCTATTTTAAGACGACTGTTTTGATAAGATTTTAGCTAGATTGTATAGCTTAAAACACTGTTATGTAGTGGTCTAAAAAGGCAAAGAAACAGCTTTATATTTAAATTTGACAAATTAAATTCGTGTTTTATTTAATTTCAAGCCTTTACTAAATCCTTTACTCACTATATTATAGATATATTTAATATCTAACTGCTACTAATATTACAAACGTTCGTGGGAATATATGTCTGGATGCATTTCAATTTTAAATTTCGTGATTAGGTAGTACGAAGCCTGGTATAATGCAAATAATATTTTTAATACTGATATTTTCACAGAGTCTAATATAATGCGCTAGAAACCGACGGGAAACGTCTAGTTTATATCAGGACCCCTTCCTTCTCTAGTAAGACTAGCCTAATTGACTGTGTAGAATGGTAGTTAGAGAGTGAGACGTTTGATCAGCTGCGCAGCAGAAAAAAAGCGGCTTTTACGCATGATGCATGCATGGTATACATAACAGAGGGACATACTTTAGAAAACAAAGTTTACTTTCTGTAGATAAGAAAATATGTCAAAACTTACATCATATCCATGGTCTGGTTTCGTATGTTCGCTATGCTCGCTAGCATAGGGCGGTGGGACACTGTCCTCGCTTGATGAACATTCTGCCGAGCTGACTCCTTCGTCGCAGACTAAAGGGGGTACCTGCAGCAGGGAAAAATCTAATTAACAATAATACATACATACATACATACATAACGTCACGCCTGTATCCCTTATGGGGTAGGCAGAACACCAGAGGTTACAAGACCATCTGATGTCACGTTTGACAAATTTGGAGGTATTATAAAGATGGAGATAGACTATTGTAGTGACAGGGGATCAGCCTATCGCCCACAAAGATGCCTTTAAAACCTCTGTCCCTTAACTGACTTTTACAGTATGCCCGGGAAGAGAAGCAGCTGACACATTCTATGTTTTTCTTTCGCTCCCGGTCCAGCATGGAAGATAAAATGGAATGGAAGAACAATAATAATATGAAAAAAATCTGACACACAGAGTTTAATAAGCTTTTCTTGTGATCATACAGCGGAACTAAGTAAGGGGTAACCAGATCTTAACCATTATAAATAAGTTCGTTTTGCA
Organism: Stenoptilia bipunctidactyla; assembly: GCA_944452665.1. Taxonomy (NCBI): domain Eukaryota; kingdom Metazoa; phylum Arthropoda; class Insecta; order Lepidoptera; family Pterophoridae; genus Stenoptilia; species Stenoptilia bipunctidactyla. Next base: position 20,655,094 of record OX101731.1, on the reverse strand, counting down.
ATGATGCAAGAACTGCAGAAATTACTCTGGAGTTTTTCAATGTATTACAAGTATTTAAGTATGCTTCGGTATATGCTCTGGTACCTTTATATGTTTAATTTTAGTTTCTTTATTGTTTTTACTTTGTGAAATAAATATCTAAGAGTCTACTCGCATCAGTCCATCAAACTTTTTTGTAAACAGCTTATGTTTATTTAGTAGCAAGCTATTTTAAAAACTTTTTATACTTAACACATTTTGCCGCAAACATAAATATTCTTTCATATTTGGAATCAAAAGTTTTTAAAGAATGGCAAAATCATTCCAAAGAACAGAACATTTCTTCTAAGATAAAATTTCATCAAAAACTGACAAAGGCCCGAAGCAATTTATGTTGCACTAGTTTTATTTGCTACTAAAATAACAGTACACTAAGGGAAGAAATGTAGCGAGATCTTATTAAAAGTAGAGGTATAGGAAAGAACATTCGTAAAAAATAATTGTGGAGTTTATAAAATACACCCTACAAATAAACTGCAGTTCACAAAATACCCTATTAGTTTTGAAGTCAAAGCTCGAAACAAGGACTATAGGCGATTGCGTGAACATAAAACGTCACGAGTTTTATAATATTTATAGCCAAGATTTACTTAAACATGTTATAAACAGTTTTAATGATGCCCGACGTAAAAATAAGCACATACAGTTAGTCTAATTTCTGGTTTATATTCATGTCAGGTGAGATGAAGGTCAGACGGAAATAAAAATTAATGTGACAATGAAAAATAGCCTGCTAGTAATGCATAATTTAATATATTATAATTCAGGCAATCATAACGTGATGTACTGTGTGTTTTTTTTTATTTAAAATAGTTTAACTTATGTTTCTTACATAAGTATTCATTGTAATATTGTCCTAAGTTTCCACCATTCATTACATTAAATAAAATACTTTTTCAACAATTTTTTTCACATATAGGTACATAATTATAATTAATACAGTAGGTGATACGTTTCAGCCCTCGTGACCACGGATTCTGTCACCGAAACTTGAGTAAAAATGCAAAATATTATACACGATAAAGTTGGTTTTAAAAAGTCTTTTATTTTGTTAGATGAAGTTCCACATAAAAAACTGTCGTTGGTATGAAATATCTTAAGATTATTTTAAATGTAGCATTGCAAGCCGGTTCTTGTAGACACATAACAATTATTTTAACAAGGATTTTCCGCCAATGGCAACTACTCGGAACTTTACAATTAACAAAGTGTCACATTGACTAATAATCTACATTTCAATTTATAACTAAGATATATTATTTAATTAGTAGTGTTACAGATGAAAGGACTTGAGGTTTTAAGCTCTTTAACAGGAACTCGGCTCAATTCATACGGTTAACAACTCAATGAGTCTTTAAACCCTGAACCTTAACCCTTATTTGAGTCCAAGGCTGGGGCCTCTAAGTCTACTTAATGTCTTGAGTCATTTTGAAATGACTCCAACTTTTAAACGACTCAAACTTAACGAAAAGGTTCGAACCGTTTTAAAACGACTCGGTTCGCGGGAGTCTTAAGTCGTGAGGCGCGCTCATACATCTTATTACTAGAATAAATGTGGATATGGGATATCGTATTCCTACGCTAATTATTACGGGTAAAAGAGGTATATAAGTAATATACGCAGATTTCGTTTCTTTTTTATTTTTGGATTTGGAATAAGTTAGTACAAGTTTGATTCAATTAATAATAAACAAAAAAAAAATTTAAAGCTTTTTTGTAATTTTTAGTTATTTATTGATTCATTGTACTACTGTAGTGTGTAGGTTAAATAAATACTTATTTTTTGTTAAAAATGGGATGATATAGTACCCATCCATACTATTCTACTCATTAAAAGACGGAATTTTGAAGAATTTGCTATGATAATTCGTTTGTTATGCTCTTAAACTTTTTAATATTTTATAAAACCATAAAAAGATGATGATGTACTGTGTGTAAAAAGACATGCATTTGACCTTTATGTCACCTGCCTGTGTAAAGTTTTAATTGGCACTGAGCATGGTTGTTTTAATGGGCACTATTTCCATTAAACAAATTTGTAAATAATAAATTGAGTTAATATCACTGTTTGCCGCAAAAAAAGGTGTAATTACGATCTTCGCAGTTATCGAACCCGGACTACCATGTTTGTCTTTCTGATCAAATCCCCGTGGATTTATGAAATGATTTTTTATCAGTTACTAACTCCGTATAAGGACTTAATCACCTAATGGTAAGTGCAGTTGTGTTCGGGCTACGGAGCGGTGATATTTAGCGGCAGAGTATAAATGAATGGTGGTTGTTAGTCAGGAGTTTTTTAGGACGTTTTTTGGAGATATGGTAAGTCCAAGCCACCTCACGCTGCTAAAGTGTACATAATTGCTGCATAAATTTGCAGGAAGAGGTACTCGCTATCGTTTATCATAGACAGAATGAGCATTTTTCACTAGCAAACACTTAACATTATAGTAAAGTATTGTTGCATGTAATAGGCAAGTTAATAAAAATACAATGTTCGGTTCACAGCTCCAAAGAGAATATTGCATAAGCACTTCCGACTACTTTGTGTTTGCGTTCGTGAATGCGTTAACTATAATTCGGCCGCAAGCGGGCAGGTCGGCTTCAGGCCGTATAACTACTTCTTTATGCAATATAAAATACTTAAATAGATAGAAGTATCATAAAGCCGAAACATTTATAATAAAGTTGGAATTGGTACTAGTATATTTTTTTAAACGAATTTCTAATCGCAGATACCCGTCCTATTTTACAAACTACTTTTCTGCTCTTATATGCTGTTTATCTATATGAAACTAGCAGCTACACGCGATTTAACTTGCTTAACTTTTGATCCTATAGAACCTTCTTGAAAAACAATAACCTTAATCTTTCCTCAAAAGTTAGGCTATCAAATTGGATTGGTAGTTCCAGTGATAAGCGCGTTCTCACAAACTCCTCAGCCTCATTATATTAGTTTGGATATTACTTTTTTACCCAAAACCGTTCCAAAAAGTCCCATATTCACGCATTTTGACGAGGGTCGAACGTTTCCGGCCTTTTTGTCTTTGGTTATCGTTAGTTTATTCAACGACTTTAAAAAGTTCTCATTCGTTTTTTGTGTACGTATCAGGATTTTTCCGCTTGTGGTTGACACGTTCATATTGTTTATTTCGACATCGGAAATTCTTATTGTACTTTTTATTTTCTCATGAGAAATTATATTTCTCGATTAGCGAAAAGCTAATTCTCAAGAGACGTTTAAAGGGACGCATAAGGTTTCTGCAGTCGGAATTAAATACATTGCCGGGTTGCGGTGTGTGTGATTATAATACTTAAGTTTTCACAATTCATAATATAAAATAATCAACGAACACAGAGCATTAAAAAACCAACTTCAGGTCAAAACTTTGGCTGAGTTATGATGTCATCAAGGTAAATATTCTCCGAAATCATACATATTTTTTCAAAATCGTTTCATAATTGTCCAAAATATCGTGTAACAAAGACACAAAAAAAAAGAAAAAAGAACATACAGGCAAATTGAGAACCTCCTCCTTTTTGGAAGTCGGTTGATTAATACCTGCTTAGCCGCCCGTGAACATGGGACAACATAACGACACCGAAACGTCAAGTTAAAAATATGCAAAATATAATTATACGAGATAAGATGCGACCAAAAAAGTATTTATTGAATGGCTTGAATAATATTTTATTTATGAATAAATTTTAGGACGTGGGTTTAAGCCGGTTTCATAACGCATAAGGATATATAAGTACATAAATACATTTCTTTTGTTACCGTTTATCGGTAGGTCATTTTATCAATCTGAAATGTAGGTTTGTATCTTTGTTATAATAATATAACCTATGTTATGAAAATTTAAAATTATCATTGTATAGGAAAGCACATTGCTTTTCTCTTAAACTTCTCTTATCGCAATGGACGTGGGGATACCATAGTCAATCCTATTATTATTTGTTTAATATTATTAAATCCTGGCCGGCCCTACATCAAGCCCTGTACAAATATTATATAAAGTAGTGGAGACTGCTTAACTACAGAAATGAAACATTATTTCATCAAATTATATCATTATAATAAGGATTAATATCATATTAATAGATTGTATGTATACAACGTGCACGGTCTTAGTCTAAGAGTACTAAGAGAATATTGAGTAAAACCAAATGCTTGAGACATGCACTAGCCGTCATGTATAGGTAGCTATTATCTTTCGATTCGGCCATTTTCGTAAGACTATTTAATATATTCTTTACGAAACATCACTTATTTCTATCACCCAAAGCTGATTATCCCATGGCCGCACGAACGTAGTAAAGATACGTGCGTCGTTACCTTCAAACCCACAAACCCAGAGACCGCTAATACGCTATTATGTTACCTCAACTCACGTTGGCACACACTTCAAGGTTATTGAGGCGAAACTAAATCAAAATAAACAACACAATTTCAATGTAAGGCATTCAAGAAGTAACATACTTGAATAGTCATAAAAGATTGACTTGGAGTTCCAAAGATCGGAAAATATTGCTCGAGTTAGATTGTAGATAACATTTTGCATCTATTAAGTTGTGATTTTTATTTTTAAATTTAAAGTTACACTCTAGATTGTTACAGTGGATATTTAAGTAGTTTTAGGTCTTAAATGTATACATACAGGGTTAATTTTAATTAACGCATCACCTTTTGCGGGCGGCCTCTCCACTTCAATCCCAACAACATTTGTTCTATGACTTTTTACAAATCTTGATAAATAACACAAAAATATTAGAACAAAAAAATGTTTGCTAAAGACTCTACATTTTGTAAGAAATGCCTATTATTATCATGAAGGGTTTTTTTACTGCGCAAGGTGCGTGACATACCTACGCTCAGAGTAAATAGAGTTACGCCTCTAAACAGAGGCTATAATATTTTTTGTATGGGAAAACTAAAATTTTAAAATGTTTTAAAACAAATGTTGTTGGGATTGATGTGGAGAGTCTGCCCGCAAGAGGTGATGCGTTAATTAAAATTAACCCTGTATAAATATCATTGTCAAAAAAAAAATACGATCTCGGTAGGGAGTTGGATTCCAGACCAGAATAAAAATACATTTTTATGCCATTGTACGCCTTATAATAAAGGCCTTTAGCACCAAGATAAGAGTGTCAACTTACCAATAAACCTATAAGGTCTAAGATAGAGTTTCGACATGTTTACGCGGGCTCTATCTTAGACCTTATCGTAACTGATCAGCCGGTCAGATTAAGATGCAGGTATAAGTGCCTCATAAAATATCTCCCTCATAGCCTTACAAAGGGGTTACTTTTTATATAATAATGCACTTTTATCAAATTCCAACTTTAATAGTATTAAACTAAGACTTAAACTGTAAATGAGACCACGCAAAGACACTGAAACTACAAGTTAAAATATAAAATTATTATGTATAAGGTATATTATACGTAAGGTTGCCAACTATACTGTTTTTCATTACATTATACTGTTTACTGTTCAACAAAAATAAAGTATACAAAATACTGTTTTGAGCATAAAAAGTTTATATGCGAGGCTTTCATTCATAATTTTTACAAGAAGTTCTAAAAATATATCTTTAAAACATAAAATAATTTGAATACTGTTTAGTTTTCCTAAATACTGTTTGATATTCTTTTCAGACTCGAATATACTTTATTTCTAGAAAAAAAAGTTGGAAACCCTAATTATACGACCAAATCTGATTAAAAAAGTATATTATTTAACATAATCAATCGTGGGAACTTAAGACAATGCTGTACCTAAAGATTGAGTAACGAGAGCATGTCAGTATCCTACTGATGCCCACGAAGTTTTGAGTTTCGGAATGTCGTGTGTGTACAGTTGTTGCACAAACTAGGTCTTCATTCTCTATGTCATTTACACATTCTTGTCGGCAATACTATAAGGCGGCATATTGTTTACGCTTTCAATTTTCAACTTACATAGTAAGTACCTACAATAATAGGAAATTTGGCTATTGAATAAATCCTTGATAGGTTAAGTTGGTAAGCCATCATTATGCACACATCACATCATTACAACTTATTTTAAATATGCTTTTCATAACCAAGAAACGTTTAGTTGATCAAATTCTTTTTTCAAAGAATCACAAATAGATATTTATATTTCTAGTCAGTTAGTATATATTGCATTGTGTTCGTTAATGACCCAGAATGCAGGACAATATTCATATTTAATGGTGCAAGTAATTAAAATGTTCCGAATTTAATTTGTGAAGCATGATATCTAAATTGAAGCTAATAAATTAATAGGCAGCGGAAAGTTTAATATAAAAATACTTCCACTCCTTCCAATGCTGATTTATTTATTTATTATTTTTACCTCTAAACATTGAAGAAAACTACGTAGTCAAAACTTAGATTTCTCTTATTGTCAGCTTATTGACTGTGATTCATCCGCCGGCTAGCAATAGATGAGACTGCCACTCATGGACATGATATTATAATATAATTTAAAGAATCAGCTAGGTCAACTGAACTATTGTCAGATCTTCATTATGCAACAGTGGATTAGGCTAAATAATAATGAATATAAAATAATTGTTTCTGTCCTAGATTAAGTATCTGATTACTCAGTTAGGTATGATAAGAACAAGTGGTGTTTATTAAAATGCCTTAAAATCAAAAGACAATAAGGACCTGAAACGATTATTTTTTACAGTTTGAAAAATTGTATTTTAAAATAATGTTTGAATACTAACAATCAAATCCCGCAGCCAAGCCTGATCCTTTAGCTCTGGGCCTAGTGAGCTCAAAACTTCACTTAGTATATCCGACATCACTTACATCAACACTGACCACATAAAAACATTGTCCCACTGAAATCCACAAACTAAACACTCAAATCACTGCAACTATAGGACAGGTTCTTCGTTCAAACCTTATTTAGTCCTAAAAATATCTCAAAAATGTTGTTCCCACTCGAAAACTACGGAAACAAGTTCCGATATGGAATTTATAGAGAAATACAAAACAAAACCTTCGATCACAATCACGTGGAGGGCCCTAAACCGGTTTCTAATATTGGCGGGAAATCGTACTGAACTTCCGATGTTAATTGATGTTTAGACGTGCACTACCTGCGATATGAAAAAGCATCGTTCAAGCACGTGCAATCCGAATCGTCTCACACACGTTACTGCCGCGTCTAAACCGCAGGTTGCGGCGCGGTGCGGCATCGGCGCCGCCTTTCTCTACTTAAGCAGCTTTTACACACAAATCCTGGGATAAAACCTTACAGGGCGGCATCTTTTGGATTCCGGATAGCGACATAGCCGATAGGGAACCAGGCATAGACAGAACCAGAACCATATTTTTTTGGAAGAAGATTACAGATTTAATTTGAATTCCACTACCTACACTGTTTTTGGTTTGGTAAGGTTTGAAGAACTTTACATATTCAAAGCTGTAGACATTGGTATGGATTTGAAAATGATAATAAATTTATTGTGATTCTATTAATCCATTTTGTCAACAGTTTTCGCATTCGGGGTTATGTAGGAGCTGCTTAAGGCTGCATACATTAATATAACATTGGGTAATAGGCCATTGGTCGAATCAGTGTCGCAAACTTGTTTTCGTAGATTATCCTAACTAGATTTTGTGACTCATTATGTTTCAATTTGCCTTAAGGTGGAAAATATTTTGGTTATGTTTAAGCATGTGAATGAACGCAAGACGCAATAGACAGAAATACCTAATATATTTTGAACTTTCCGCTGGTTTATTAAAGTACAATACAAACGCAGTATGAGCTACATTACGTCAATAGGTTTGCTACTAGCGACAGGATAATTGTTTATGACCCTAGGGAGCAGCGGAAATCGATCATCAACTAACTGACCCCAGGGTCAGCGAGTCAAGGAGACAACGACGCTACAGTTCCATATCTTAATGAAATAATTGTATAGGTACTACTTATATCAGCTTTTATTAACTTAACTGAATTTCTTAGTGAATGACGTGGGCTGTTATTTAATATTTAATAGAAAAGATAAATACATATCTGTAAACTAGAGAAATCTGTTTCAACGAGAAGAAAGTATTTATTATTAATAACTTTAAGCAATTGGTAACTCAACGATTTAAAAATCATCTGCATTTTCAACCGACTTCCAAAAAAGGAGGAGGTTCTCAATTCCTCTCTATGTTTTTTTTGTGTCTTTTTTACACGATATTTCGGACAATTATAAATCGATTTTGGAAAATTCTTGTTTCATATGATACAAGATACTTCATAGTTCGTCCCATATAAACTTCATCGAAATCGCTTGAGTACTTCATTGAATATTTCAAATTTTTGAAGGAATATGTACGATTTCGGAGAATGTTTACGTGAATGATATTTATTTATTTATTAACACTTTATTGCACACATGACAAAAAGAAGAAAAAATACAATGATAACACAAACTTAAGAATGGTACAATGGGCGGCCTTATCGCTTCAGAGCGATCTCTACCAGACAACCCCAAAAATTAAAAATCAGCCAAAGTTTTGACTTGAAGTCGGTTTTTTTAATGCTCTGCATTCGTTGATTATTAGATTGACAGCTGCCAAGACACGAAGACACGCAACGCCTTTCACTTTCTGTCAGAGCCAGTGTGAGGAGCACGATGCTCCAACTCGAGCCATGATGCGCTAGCTCACGCCAGTGTTTTGTCACTCGTTAACAGCACAAACTTAAACTTGGCGACTGACAATGCTACTCGCATAGCACCATTTTACTAAAATACTTTGAATATTAAAATTAAACGCACTTCTTTCCAAAAACCAAAAAAAAATGTTAAATTCTATAAAAAGCTAGACCATAACCAGTTTTTTTATGTATTTTTAAAACACCTCGCGATGTCCTCATTGGATAACTTTTCGAAGGACATCTATATATCTGAATGAATACCGACGGCCACGCTAACAGTCTTAGTTACAGTTTAAGCTTTAGGCCGGTGAAGCCACCAAAACCTACCTGACAAGGTTATTTTTAACTGTAGACAGTAACTTGTTTCTTCATTACATGGCTCATAACCATGTGTGCATTTTTGATAACGGAAAGTAGTGGGAACCAGATCTTCTATAAAGACATGAATTTGAATTGTATCATTAATTAATGGCCCCAAATTCATTTGAAGGTTTTATATTTTGAATGAAATAGATTAAAGACTTGTTATTTGTATTATGTCACTCCACGCACGTTGTGTTTCGTAAACATGAATAATTCAGAAATATACAGAACTTTAAAGAAACAAACAATATTTCAATTTGCATTTCAAATTATAGTAAAATTGTTTTTAAATTCTACGAATTTAATTGTACTTATAAACATAAACATAGGAAATTATTCAAAATATTTATTAATAACTCACGCAGAGTTGGATTACCTTACTATAGAGAAAATCGTAATACACAAATATTTTAATTGAATTCTTTAAGTACTACTAAAGCGAATAGGTACTAAATTATAACGTATATTTCGTCGAATGCTGGTTGCAGTGCGGTTAACATTTAAACATAGAAGGTTATCTTAATTGAACTTGTCAGTATTTGCAGAAATATCTATAACTTATTTCAAGATATAAAATTTTATGTCATTAACTCCAATTAGTTGCAACGTTCACTAATAACGCAAGGCTCAGATTCGGCTCGCATAATCTTTTTTATAAATTAGGATTAAGTATTTTGGTTGCCTGGTGGCAATCGCTCGCTAGGATAAGGCCGCCTATACGTACGTTGTGTTTTTTGTTTTTTATATCATGGTGTACAATAAAGGGGAAATAAATAAATACAATTAAGCATATATTATGAGACTTAAATGACAAGTTATTTGTTTAAATCGTAGAAACGATATGATCAGGTTAAAAAAGTATTTTTAATGATATCCTGAAAACTTATGACAAATAATTCTGCGTTTATAAACGACGCCTCTCTCTACTGACGGAAAAGGTTAACTTTATAATCTTGTCTAGCTTCTCATGTGACTGCGTTGGCGCAAGAAATATAATAAAAACATCAAATTAGCATATCTTCAATATTGAATTCCTTTTAAATAAAATCTAAAACTTATCAAATAGGCACGGCCTTAGAGTTTGAATCCAATTTTATTCTTGGTTAGCTCTATTTTTATAAATTAACAATTTTTATCCATTATACTGGGTGGCGCAAAAGTAAAGACCCTATTTGGTTCAGCTATAACATTTTTTCTAAATTAGAAAACCAGATTTAGGTTTTTTTAAATGTATATTTGTGCCATTAAATTTCGTACCATAAGGCGCTGCGCAGACGACAGACTATCTGTGACGCACTTTTTAGTCTGTGAAAATAGAACCTATGCAAATATATGCAGTAACGCACACGACGCGCAAAAGGTCCGGCGCACAATAATTTGACAAACTTTTGTATAAAAGGCTTACAAACTAAATAATTAGCACTAGTTTCCGGCTCCTTTCGGTTGCAAATTGACATCCAGTTACAAAATTTGAGAATAAAAAGAAAAATAATTAACCACCGATTTTTACTAATAACTAAAATCTGCGGCGCCGGACCGCAGACTCGATCGCACAAAAAGTGTGCCGTCTGCGCTGCACCTTAGGATTTAAAAATGATGTCTTTTAAATGGTGACCTCCAGCGTTGATGCACATTTGAGCTATATTAATGACATTTTGCATAACTAACCGTAACACTTCCTGCGATATGTTCCTTATTTCTTAATGCATGTTTTCTTTTCGAGCTGCGAGAGTCTGTGGCTTGTTCACATACACCCGAGATTTCAAAAAACATCAAAGAAAGAAGTTTGGACTGGTCAGATCGGGTGATCTTGCAGGCCAAGGCAAATCGCCAAAACGAGAGATAACTCGGCCTGGAAAAGCGTCCCTCACTAAGTCCATAGTGTCGCGCGCTGTGTGCGCCGTAGCGCCGTCTTGTTGAAACCAGATGTGCTCCGGCCCCAATTCGTCCAAACTGGGTATCAAAAACTCACGTAACATGGTTCTGTAGCGTTCTCCAGTGACAGTTATCGCATTGCCTCCAGCGTCTTCGAAAAAATAGGGTCCAATCACTCTGTCAACACAGATGCCACACCATAAAAACAAAAACAGTATTTTCTTTAGTGCCAGTACTTTTGCGCCACCCTGTAGTTATTCCAAATTTTTTAAACAATCGTATTTTTAAATACTTGACCGTAGCTTAAAACTTATGTATATGTGTAATGTTCTGCCTTTTACGATAAACAATAATATTCACATTGACTGGAAGTACCTTAAATAGGTACAGAGATTTATGTAAAATTCAATAAATAAATAAAAATGTTTATTAATTTCAGAAAAGCATAAATTACAAATATTGGCTTAAATATACAAGGAAGGATAGAAAATTGGTGCCTGAACTAGGATAATCCTGTTTTTCAGGCTGGAGCGTGCTAAAATAACATTTAAAAATCATTCAAATTAAATATAACTTCAATAAAATAAAATAAAATATGGATCTTATACTTATACAAACATAGTAGAATCTATTTACTAATCTTAAGAAATAAAAATAAAATAGGAAATTGTGACAATTTTAAATTTAAGAGATTTGCCTACATAATTATTTCATTTATTAAACCTAATTACACATTTATGCAATGATTTAGGTATAGTTCACACTTGTAACATGCAAATTACCTATTATTTATGAAGGCCGAGTAATGGTCTAGTCAACGTGAACCAAGTGTCGGTTTCCCTTACGAGCCATTTAAGTTAAATGTACAAGTTAGATGATGAAATAACTTAATATTTCTATGTAATGAGAATGTTATGAAGTTATTAGATTTAATTTTGTACGTCCTATTGTGTTACCAAACTTTTATGTTGAGTCAATTCTTTTTATTAAAAACTAAGCTCAAAATCCGACACTATTATTATTTTACAGGATCCAAAATGTTTTGCTTCGAGATTGATCATAATGCGTGCTACATTGGGAATTAATTTATCTTTATTCTTTATATTATTGGATATTATAAATTTAAAAAAAAGAAAAAGATATATTCAACCTCAGAAGCGTAGGAATCATAATGTGGAACATTTTACGATATGGTATCATGACATTGTTTTAGTTATCTGGAAGCCTTAACCAAAAAGGACTATTCTAAAGCTGATCATCTATTTGAAAAAAAATTTATAACAGTTTGATACATACATGAGTTTCAGACAATGGGAATTATCAAATAAAATTCTGACACCATAAGTTCAAATCTCCTTTACTAGCACTGTGTAGACAACTATGTCTGAGTTCGACAGCAGCTATTATTGTCGTCTCTACTCTTTTCAAAAAGCAGTTCATGATCATCAAAACATATCTCGATTGACATTTAAGTTGATCCATTAATTATTATTGAAAGAAGCAACTAATAAAAGTGTGACTTTTGAGATAGACCTACAAATATTTTGGTTACATACTAAGTTGCAACACAGAAGTTGGGACATAGAGACAATTAATTTGAAAATCATATTAGTAAAAAAACTAAACTGACCTTTGGTGGAGGCATCTTTGGCATGACATTGGTCCTGCTAGGCTCTGCGCAAGCTACCCGCATTATAGCATCGCACAGCGCCCGCAAACAGCCCCCTTCTACTGAATCTCCGGCCTTCAGAAGAACCATAGGATCTTGGAGGGCATCTCGGACGATATTGCAACAGGCTTCCTTTGACAAACCCGATGTGACATCTAAAACAAGACCCGTATTTAATTTGTGCCTTTATTTTTTCACATAGGTATTAATTTGAACTCAAGTATTTGGCTTTAGTTCTCGATTATCGATAGCTATTTGCAAGCATGTTCGACAAAGTCATTTTACTTGTCAAATGTTTCTTTCTCGACTTTGCAAAGTTAGAAAGAGTCAATTGCCGAGTAAGCACATGTTACACAAGATAGTGTTTCGTGCAATACGCCATTTATGTATTCGTGTAGGCAATTTCTCGAAGAACAAGGCGGTATAACTTTAAATAAATTTACACAATTCCAGAACCATCTACCCTAGACGTTGATACAAGAAGTTAGGCTATTAATTGGTTCTGTATTATACATTTACGAAACACGAACAGACACTTTGGTCAAGTAAGCAAAGAAAACAAAAATTTTATTTTTGCTGACGTATTTAAATCTTAATCTTAATATATAAAACTATTCCGTTACTGACTGAGTGACTGACAGACAACGTACAGCCAAAACTACTGGCCGTAGAGAGCTAAAATTTGGAACAAACAGAGATTGTGGTGAGAGATTGTGATCACCTTAGAGGTTGTGGAGGAGCACTAAGGAAGGAATTCTCTTAACTCCCATGTGGACGACAGATATAGGACTTTTTGATTTGGACGCAAAATATTATTCCTTGAGTGCACGGATATGGGCCTTGTTATGAAGGTTTTTATTGGGTGTCCAGTTGTATTATGGAAGTAATTCTCTAATTTTCCACGGGAACGGGAAATATAGAAATTTTTAGTTTGTATGAAAAATCTTATTCTTTGATTGCACGGATGTGAAACGTAGCATAAAGGTTCTTTTAATAGGTGTCTAGTTGTGTTATGTAAGAAGTTTCTAAAATTCCCACAGGAAGGGTAGTTTGGCGCTTACGAAGTTGCGGGTAAAAGATCGTTTAATATAAATAATAGAAAAGTATAAGCGCCCCAAATATAAGCGCCTACCCACCATATGGCTCCAAAGTAAAAGTTTTAAGATTTGGTTTTCCAAAAGTAGGCTGGGGATTGAACCCAGCACTTCTCACACCGCAGGCAAACACGCAACCAAAGTTACATGGTATATTACGGCCATATACAATATTTATATATAATATAATAATAACGCGTTTAAATTCAAATTGTTTACTTTTAAAAACCTTGACATTTTGAGTTACGAATGCCTAAATTCAAACCTATGTCTTAGTGGACTACACATCATGAATAATGGCGTACCTATACCTAATGATTAATGACGCGTCGTGCAGCTCAGACAAACACACGAATTGTTTTTGTAGCAACAATTATGCAAACCGCAAATCAGAGTTTTTTCTCTGACAGAGATAATTAGAGGTAGACTGTATATAAAAAGGCGACGGAAACCGACCTAGTATAATATTGGTTCTGGCTTACCGCTCTTTTACGCTTCAGTCAACAAGGCAATTGATAATTGAAAAGGCTAGGAGGCGAGGCATACATGGACCTCGTCGCAAAAACTCGTGTTCATCTAGATATTAATAAGTGAATTCTAAACATATGAAGCATGTGCAATTTGGCATAATTAAGGTTAATATTGTCTTAAGTTTTCGATTTATAGATTTAGACATCGCTCGTGACCACGGGGTCTGCAAAGACACCGAAACGTCGAGTCAAAATTTAAAATGTAAATATACGCGATAAATCCGGTTAAAAAGTGTTTTATTTAATAATTAAGGTTCTTATAAAAAGTAGTGCACAAAAATATAATCTACATTAATAAGCATAAAATGAATAACAATCTACTTTCGACAACTAGGCGATCATTAATTATTGATATGATATAAGATCACGACAACTTTTTTGCGAATCAACATAATATATCAAAACTCTCTTTGAAATCATTTGCTTTTGATGTTGAGTTTCCGATAGACTGCAACATGAAATGGAAGGATTAACATTGCTGTGGACAAACGAACGACCGTGTAGGTTACGGATGCTAAGTAATCATGTTATCACCGTCATTACAATAACTTAAAGCAACTTAATAAGCATGTTGTAAAAAGCGGCTAATCCGAATGCCATCCAACTCATGGCAATATTTATAAAGAACCAGATCCTTCCTTACTCCAAGTGCTAATCGACCTTATATTTACTATGCGATTCAATTGAGAATAGGAACGTCAATGACCTCTATCTGTCAAAAGTCACTTGAAAATTAGGGACTACAATGAAATTGTTTTTCAGGAAAAATAACTATTTGTTTTACTTATTTTGTTTCTCAGAGTATTAAAGCATAAGAAAAAAAAACTTTATTTTATTATGATTTAATGTATTTACGGGATTCTTACCACGATTTTCGATTCTATTTTCGCACGTCCGATATTTCGATGCTGTTACAAGCACCATGATCGCGGACTGGCAGATGTAGGTAGGTGGCGATGACAGTTAGAGGCAGATATATCGATCTACCCCCTTTCTTATTCGTTTTGATCTGCTACTACTGGAACTCACATGAATGTCACTTTTGCAAAACACGCTCACAGTATCACTGGGTTTTTGACCGGACACACCACTTTCGCTGTTTTTTGGTTTAGTAAAAGTCCTAACCACTGGGTTCCACGTACTAGACAATTTAAAACCGTCTTCTCGATTAAAGTTATTTTCGCACTTTTTTATTTCTAACGCTTCTTTAACGATTCGCGGTATGTAGTGTCGTTCCGTAGATAAGATCCGAGTATTATGGAATTCAATCCAATGATTAGGGCCCGATTCTAACAGATGTTCGGCGATGGCTGACTTGTTTGTGTCTGAGTTTTTTATGGCTTTGATGTGTTCCTTAAGACGGCATGAAATAGTTCTCTTCGTTTGGCCAATGTAAGAGCTGCCACAACTGCAGTCAATTTTATAAACACCCGGTGTCTCAAGCGGTATGTGATCTTTTGGTGAGCGCAGACACTGATTGATTTTCTTGTATGGAGTGAAAATCGTGTCGATAGAGTACTTATTTAATATCCTTCCTATTTTATCTGTGACTCCTTTTAAATATGGCATGAAGGAGGGCTGGCGCTTCACCTTGGGTGTATTTGGTTTGGTTCTCGTTGTTCTCTTTATATTTGACACCTTCACGGTGTAGCCATTGTTTATTAAGACTTGTTGCACATGCTGTAGTTCGCTTTGAATATGGTCCTTATCGCACAGATCATAAGCGCGATTAGTGAGTGACGAGACTACTGCATTGAGATGACGGGGGTGGTGGTGAGAGGATGCGTGAAGGTATCTGTCAGTGTGTGTTGGTTTCCTGTATACTGAGTAGTTTAAATAGCCATCACTCTTGATCGTTAGTTTTACATCCAAGAACGCCAAAGATCTTTTATTTTCAAGTTCTACAGTAAAGCGCATTTTAGGGTGTACACAATTTATATGGTTCAAGAACAAATCAACTTCCTGTGGCCCACCTTTCATAATGCAAAAAATGTCATCAACATATCTCTTCCACAAGGTAGCACAAACTGGAGATGTACTCAAGGCTAAGGTCTCGATATGTTCCATCCACAGATTCGCGATTACAGGGGCTACTGGACTTCCCATCGCTACACCATCAATCTGCAGAAAGAATTCGCCCTTGTAGATGAAATAACTTGAAGTTAAGCAGTGTTCTATTAGCTTGATGTATTGCAGCGAGATTTTACTATCTTGTAATTTGGTTTTTACAATGTCGAGACATTCTTGTAGGGGCACATTGGTAAACAATGATTCAACGTCATAGCTTACCATTGTTTCGTCGTTTTTAACCTTAGTGTTTTTTATAATCTCAATAAAATGGCGAGAATCTTTAATAAATGATGACGTGTGACCAACTAGTGCTTGTAAAATACCTGAAGATCGTGATGAAAGGGGGTAGATCGATATATCTGCCTCTAACTGTCATCTACACCTACCTACATCTGCCAGTCCGCGATCATGGTGCTTGTAACAGCATCGAAATATCGGACGTGCGAAAATAGAATCGAAAATCGTGGTAAGAATCCCGTAAATACATTAAATCATAGTGAAAATAACCGCGATAGTTCAAAACTTTTATTTTATTATTTTTGTCTTATTATTTCATAAGTTTTTAAACTTTATTTACACGGGACAGTAAAGAGGGATGCATGGTGAAAAAGCGTGGAAACCATGCCAACATTATGACTCTTCAGAAAATGAATTTTCATCATTAAGTGGAATGAAAATAATTGAAGACGCGATTTTTTTATATCTATATGGTAATAAATTCTAAATTAAATAATATTGTTTTGCTGACTCTACCTAACCTGTTCGACTAGATATCTATGACGTCACAATATGGCGCTAAGCCAGTCCTATCCTCAATTTGAAACGCATAGTACTTACCACCAGGTGAAGTTGAGGTCAAACGCAGGTTTGAAGACCGATAAAAAGGAAAACTCAGGGTCACCTGAGTTTTTCAAGGCCACCTGAAACAAGTGGCACTTTACGGAGCCCGTGATATTAAATTTAAGGTTTATGTGCCTGTTTCGGTAGCTACGCAGAAGAATAAGCTTCGAATTTTTTTTTACATTTCCCTACTATATATTTGTACAACTAATATTAGCTAGCAATGAAATATTAACTTGACCCCTGAATATAATATAAAACCTTTACAACAACCTATGAACAGTATATAACAAAACTGTATAATCAATATAGTTTATTGAAAACAGATACGTAACATTATCTTTAATTTTTATTCTTAGTTTAATTTTTTAATTCTTATTTTTAATTATGATTGTTATTTAATTTAATCTCATTGTATTTGGGAACTCATTACAATTGTTTACTCCTTTTCTTACCAAAGTTGTGTACGCCTATAATAGGTATACATATAAGAAAAGTACCGGAACAATTTTACTTGTAAATTTTATTATATGTTATGCTGTTGGTGTACCTTATGAATAAATAAATAAATAAATTATTGCAAATACTTGCGAAATAATAAATTAGATTTGAATGATTTAGCACGATAATATCTGGTTTAAAATTCTGAAGGAACTATTCCTTAGATTTTGCTTCCAATTTGCGTTAAGATTGTAATTAACAAAGATAACTCTACAGACATTCCAGTTTGAACCACTACTCAAATGTCACTTTACTTCACGCTGTCAGCCTAGGCTTGACCGTATATTTTATACGAGTTTAAACTGATCTGCCAGATAGAATTTAAGATTGTAAGTTTTTTTCCTGTTTTCGAATAACAATTAAGCAACATAACGGTTCACTACCAAACCAGTTTTTGTTTTTATGGAACAAATAAACACACCTACCAGCAACAGAATGCATATTTCTCAGAATTAATTACCTACTCACTATGTATTCAGTTATGTATGAATGGACGGACGTTATTGCACAAGGTTACGAAGTAACTCTATAAGTATGTTATTCGCAATTCTTCCAGACCTACCACAGTGATCGATCTACTTCATTCACGCGATCTAACGAGTAAGTACCACGTGGTTTGTTTACAACCACAATATGTAGCAGAAACCTGTTTTAACTCCTTTTCATAAGGTTCAATTTCGTAATGCAATGATAAATAAATTATTATATTCTACGTTTCATGATTGTTTTAATATGTGGTTAATGTAGAATTATGATCGTTGAGATATTCAATCTTGTGTAAAATATGTTTGTACTAGAAACTACTCGTATATCTTGATCATTCTGTAGGTTGCATACAATTTTAAACTCTATAGTTTTTTAGCATAATTTACAAATCGTACATGTTATGTATATTGTAAGGTTTCTATGCTGAGGGTGTAATGTTACTTAGCTTCGCTTGTGGCCGTGACCGTGTTATCTCGGATTATTATTGATTAAGAACGGATATCTGTGGTGAGGTTTCTGTGACTGACAGCTTTAAACAAAAGAAGTGCATAAAGTCTCATGCATGCGTCATAGCTTGGATAAGCCAATTAGAATAAAGAGCAGTAGCTACAAGATTATGAAGGTACTCAATTGCAAATGTTGGCAATGCATATAGTATGAAACTTAAAACAAATTATGTTCTTTATAAAATAAGTATACTCACCGGAAACGGCTAACTGTGTAGTCAATAAGGCTTCAATAATTTTCATCAGAAGTCTCATTTCATTTGGTGAGTATTCACAATGACTCAAATAATATAACAGCATCTTGGTAATAGAAAAACTGTCCATAAACACGGCCTCGCCAAGCAAATAATCTCGAAAAGTCGGGCTGTAAAGGCACAAGCCCGCGCAAGACTTCCAAAATACAGATATGTTTTTCAAAACTTCTAAAAAATCTTCTACAGAATCTTCTAAAACGTTCTCACTTTGAGCAAAACCACTCTTGATTACTATAGGCACAGAGATCTTCCTGGTAGGCACGTAGCCCGAGCCTCGTCCTGCTAAGCTAGATGAAAGCTTTTCAACCTCCTTGCTTACATCACACACTTCTTCAAACGTATCTACTGGAATCTTCATTTTGTAAATTTTAAGACATTTATCGGTTACTTCCGTAAGACATTTAAAGAACATTTGGACTGATAGAAGTGAGCCCATTTCCCTGTAATATGCTAATTCAGAGTTCTCTTTCACCATCTTGTAAATTTCTACGATTATTGCTATCTCAAGTATTGCACAACACTGATTTGAAAATTCTGAAAGCGAAACTAATTCTAGCACATAACTCAATCCACCTTTTTGAATAAATTGTTCTGCAAATGTTATAGTATTCAGAAGACTGGCAAAGATATTTAGGCAAGCCGCTGTTAAGAAATACGCTGACTCCTCCATACGAATCATGTATCTGTGCTTGGCCACGATGAAAGTCGGATATATCACACTAAACAGTAACTCGTATTTCATTTCCGTGCGACATTTCGGAGTCACTCGCAACAAATGGCTGACTGTAGCGTGGAGCACATTATTGTGGTTATCCAATTGTAACAACGAATTATAGTGGATGAGGAATGACCAAACTGTTTTGTTTTCTACTGGGTTCAAGCCATGTGTGCAGAATTTTCTTCCGAATTCTCGTTTCTCATCGCAAGGTTCACAAATGGAACAAGGCAACTGATCCGTCAGAGGTTTAGGGACCAGGACGCTGGCTCCGAGTTCTCCGTAAACAGTGTGCTCCAAAACTTGTAGACAAAGCGGTGCGACATTACTATGAGTGAGCATCAGTCGGACGATGCTCTCCATGAGGAAGCCTGGTGAGAAGCAGCAGCAAACCCCACAGTTTAACAACACTTTAAGAATTTTTGTTTTAAGAGCTGTTTGAGCTGTAATTTCTTCGTCTACCACTAGTGACGTCAAGGTTGCGTATAAAACAGAGATACAGCAGGCCGATGTTATTGGCATACGTGAGCTCGCTTCGCCCAGGATGTCGTGGTGATGATGCATTCCCGCCGTCACTCGTTGACGACACGTTTTATGTCGACTTCTTGGACAGGCTGCTGAATGTATCACCTCACTCCTTACTCGTTTCATGCCACTTATTAACTTTCCGATTGAATCTATTAGTTTCTTAATCAAAGTTATTTTCTCCTCAAAATCGACATTACTTATACGTATGAGCAACTCGACGCACTCTTTTAAAAGTCCACCTTTATGGCAATCACCGTATAGTTTAAACTGTTCAGTGAATTCCCGGAGCTTATCGACGGTTCGACACTGCATAAGCAAACAGTGAAAGAATGCAGTTATGGAGTATGCTATACCAAAAGTAAATCTTAGTAAATTCTCTGACTCTACATCACTAGGCTTATCGCTATTTTTGGCACGACTTTGGTCCTCCACCTTGGAATTATATTTGGCAGTTGATTTACAAATAACATCCTCTAACAGGCGTAGTAACATTGGCAAAATTCCGTTGTTAATCAACTTGGCACATAAGTCGGAATGTACAAGAACCTTATCTAGGGAAACTATGAGTAATTCAGTTAATGCTACTTTAATAATGGACGTTTCTTCTTCATCATAATGTTCTGTCTGCGCAGACAAAGATCCAAACTGAATCGAACATAGGGTCCGCAGAGAGAAATTGATACACTGCATAGATATAAGTGATCCTTCGGAGCCGGATAAACTGCTTTCAGTCTTACACAAATCCTGCAACAAATCTGTTACAAGCAACATGAACTCGTACGCCGTGACATCTGAATTGATAATTTTTTTATGTTTATCTGTCATATAGTCTGCAGCCTTTGGTTTTGTTGCTCTCGGTGTGTAGAAGCGATCACTAAAGAAGCTGTCGCTTGGTACTTCATTGGGGTTTCGTACGGGAGATTCAAAATATTCGAAGTCATCCGGTGTGCAGACTTTGATGGTAAGAGATCGGTTAAGGATATGCAGATCATCGTTCGATTCTCCAGATTCGGATGAAACGTCATTTGGTTTGACAAGTTTTCTTCTAGATTTCTCAGCTGCTTCTGCCCTCGCTACACTTAACCGCTTAGTCCTATGGTACAAAATATAATAGGTTTAATACGAAATCAAAGAAGATATATATTTTTAATTTGTAGGAAACTGTGTTAAATACCTGGTAGAAGCGTAACTTTTTTCTGAAGAAGTGGCATAACCTTTAGACAGTGGACTTCCTGTTGTCTTCTGTTTTGCCCATATTCTGCAAAGAAATAAAAAAAATATTATGCATCGATCAATTAAAGCCATAAGCGAAATAGCTAACATAATTATCGGTTTGGTTTTGTGATTTCGGGCCACTTTAAATTAGATTAATTTAAACTATAGTAAGTCAATATTCTCGCTCACCTGCTGGAAAACAGCTGATGAATAGGAGTAACAGGAATGGACCTCTGAATCCGCTTCGTGCTCCCACCACCTCGCAACTCTCCCCACACCCAGAGCAGTACAGAGCTCAGTTGTCTACAGCAGGAAAGACCCTGAAAAGAAAATATAGGTTAAGTCACTTCACAAATATTAAAAAGTTGTCTTTTCGAGTTACTGCAATACAATGCATTACTTTAGTACATTTCTCTTTGGCAAACTATATAAAAGTTAATTTATTTAAGTTAATAAAAGTTAAGTTATACTTCATTTCCTCTTTCAAGTTCTTTCTTTTTTCAATGGTAGTCTTTTTATTCAAAACAAATTAGATTTATTTTATCAGACTTAACAATTTTTATTTCGTTAAAAGGAAAATTTCTGGGCCCACTGATGGGTCGACTTCGTTTTAATCAGTACTTTAAAAGAGTTTTTTTGTAGTACTAGAACCAAAAGAAAAAAACAGCTCGCAACATTTTTGTAAGGATCTTTAAATGTTAAACTTACTAATCATAGAAATACATTGAATCAGCGGTTGTGATATATTTGACGGCAAATTTTATTGAACATTGCAACTAGGGTCCTACATTCTAATTTTGTTTAATACTGACTGAATTTCATCTGACGTTTTAAGAAATCTAGATGCGAGTTGCAACGCAGTGTTTCGAAACACATTGAACGCATATTATTAGACTTAATGGCTTAATTTATACAGGGTGTCCAAAAAGTTACTTTGGAGAAATATTTTAGATAGGGCTAGACTTTCCCATTCGACTACAAAAAACTGTTTTTTATTTGGACTTATAGTTTTTTCAATTAAAAAATTCTAAACATTTCAAAGAAAGCGCGCGCGCAGCCTTTTGCCTATCCAGATAACGCGCGTGCCTTACGTTCAGTTGGGAGATTTTTACATAAAAGATTAAAATAAACAATAGACAATAGATAAAACAAATAAAAGTAAAAAATTTGAATCAAACATTTAGTGTCAACGCTGCGTTACGCGTTCGAACGCGCGTACCGTACATCCGTATCTTCAAATAAGCACACCTACCCATAGATTTATATAACAACTACTAAGAGAGATTCAAACATACAAAATTTCATAACATTTTCCGTACCGTACGCGCTTATCATACGCGGAGCTTAGCGCATTCCGAACGTCCGTAGCGAACGCGCATATGGTATGTACGTTGCAGTTTTGTATGAAACGCGTGACGCAGCGTTGGCACTTAACATTAAATTATTAAATCTTCAGTAATGTACAAAATAATCTATACTAATATATAAAGCTGAAGAGTTTGTTTTTTTGTTTGTTTGTTTGAATGCGCTAATCTCAGAAACTACAAGTGGGATTTGAAAAATTCTTTTTGCATTTGATAGTCCAATTCTTGAGGAAGGCTATATTTTATCCCAAAATTCCCACGGGATCGAAAGTTACGCGGGCAAAACCGCGCGCGGTGGCTAGTCTTAAATAAGTTCGATTGTCACGTGCGCACTTAAAATCACAAAAATTTAAATATCTGCCAGCTGATCTTAAGGTGCGCGCGTTATCTAGTGAGGTGAAAGGCCGCGCGCGCGCGCTTTCCATGAAATTTTTAGAATTTTTTTATGGAAAAACTATAAGTCCAAATAAAAAAACGGTTTGTTGTAGTCGAATGGGGAAGACTAGCCCTATCTAGGATATTTTTCTTCAAAATACTTTTTAGGACACCCTCTATATCCTTGTCAAATTAAATCTGACTTCTCACATATTTAAATACACATATTCAAAGGCAAAATAATTACAGACTATTTGCATATTTCTAAGAAGTGACATAAATTTAATTGACTCTATGGGTTCTACTTAATATCGCTCTATTAGTTCAGCTGAATAGTGTGCCTCAAATTATGTTGAAAGACAAATAAATATTTATCAAAATAAACACGATACAATATATTTTTATTCCAGGTTAACACAGAATAAAGCTCAAGATAAAATAGATATATCACAACGTGTGAAAATGGAAACACGTCCGAGAAAACGCTGTACAGACAAAATTGCAAAATTACAAAAAAAATCGTAGGGTATTATTTAATCATACCTTACGAAGTAACTTTTGCAGAACGTAAACGTAATGTGTGATTGAAATAATTTCTTGCAAATGTTATGAATTGTTGTAATTCCAACGGAATATCATTTTATTGGAATAAAGCTACGTAAAATAAATAAATGCCATTTTTAGAAGCCTCCAATACGATTCTAATTTAACGGTGACGGCACTACAAGGTTGTATTGTGGAAATTACTGTCAGTGTCATAGGAATCATTTGAAAACAATTCAACTATAGTTCAAAATACTTTATCGTTTTATCTTGTCTATAGTTAAGGTTATTTATTAGGTACTAGCTGACCCGGCAAACGTTGTTTTGCCATATAAATAAAAAAAATAGATGTTGGCCGATTCTCATACATACCGGCTAAGCACAAAAAATTTCATCAAAATCGGTCAAGCCGTTTCGGAGGAGTATGGCAACGAAAACTGTGACACGAGAATTTTATATATTAGATTAGACAAAATAATATCAATTTTGAAACTGATTTCGACGTAACATTCGGTTTAAATTAATGAATGAAGTAATAAAAAAAACATAGTTATTCATTTTTCAATTAGCTCAAAACACACATTCCAAAGGCTTCTAAAATATTTGGGGCGCTCGAGTAGGTACCGTAAGAATTCGTATGTCTCACCAAGCATGACCTGCGCCGGAAGCTCAATGAAATAGCAAGATTTTTGGCCATGGAAGGACAAAGCTTTGACCTTTAAGTTTTTAACTATAAAGTTCGTTTTATAAACATGGTAGTTCTTTTTTTAAAAGTGCCTAATTGGTTTGGCTAGTAAGTTGTCAATCTGAGAAAATACTACTTATTCCTAAATTTTAAATTCAGTTAATTAAATTATAATTCGCTAACAAGTGCCAACCATTTTTATTCATGATATACTGACAAAGTATTCACGTAGATTTTGTAAAGGTCATGATGAGATGTATAGTACGTATGGGTAGGTTACTTGATTTAGAACAACATCAGTTCTCAGTATCTCAGTTGCTTGGTTACTTAGCCATCTACACGCAAGAACAACCTAATATATTTGTTTAAAAAACATATCCGAGAAAAATCTAGAAATATAATACTAAAGAGTGTAAATGGAAAAGGAATACTAGTTCGTACTTTGATTTAGAAAAAAAATACCCATATCATTAAAAATAAAGAACTTTTTTTTGTACAAATACTATGTTTTATTTTCGGAAAAAGGTAGTGGGGTGATGGGTCATCCCTATATCCTTACGCGTATGTATGCACTAAAAGCCTATCCTACGGAAGGTTTATAATTTAAATTGTTTCTTTAGAAAAGGTGAATAAAAAGAAAAATATAATACCTATCGAAAATAATCAAAAGAATTCCCCCATAATCTTAATATACTCGCATAAAACTCTTGCGTTACTGACTGAGCGAATGACAGACAACGCACAGCCAAAACTACTGGCCGTAGAGAGCTGAAATTTAGAACATATAATCCATAGCGGGTTTAGAGGAGCACTAAGGAAGGAATTCCCGAAATTTCCACGGGAACGGGAATTATTTGACTTTTTAGTTTGTATGAAAAATCTTATTCCTTGAGTGCACGGATATGATACTTTGCATAAATGTTCTTCAAAAAGTGACTGGTTGCGTAATGAAAGGAATTCCCGAAATTCCCACGGAAACGGGAAATATATGATGTTTTAGTTTGTATGAAAAAATCTTATTCCTTGAGTGCACGGATGTGACACTTGGTATAAAGGTTTCTCAATAAGTGTATGTTTGTATTATGGAAGGAATTCCCGAAACTCCCACGGGAACGGAAAATATTGGACTTTTGAGTTTATGCGTGTACGAAGTCGCGGGCAAACGCTCGCATACTAATAAATAAAGTATCCGTGCAAGTAAAGATTTTAAAAGCCTTGCTCAATTAAGTTGATATTTGACAATAGATAAATTGACATTTTTGGTCTTGAATCGCAGGATTCGCAGTAAAATCTGCTTTTAGCAATGTCTTATTGCAGCAGTAAAAAGAAGATTTTAATAACTGTAAAAACGAACTGTTACCTATGTTTGGGTTTCAATTTGTTTTTAATTTACTTTGCGTTTATGCATACATCATACATTATTATTATTAAACAGGAACAGATGCTTATGACCTCTAAGATTTGTGCCACCGTTCGAAGACGCGGCAGACAGTTGAATGATGTCAAATTCAAAACAAAATGGCATGAATGGGTCTTTGAAAGAAAATAATAATTTCTCTAATATCTCACACACAGCCTGTTTTATTCTATTTTGAAGTCGACCCGTCCTTATGACCCTGTATAACTATCAACCTGAAGTCTATCACCTTAGTCACTTTCCTAACAGCGTAGCATATGTTAAGTGTATGCTACGTATGATGAAACGCAATATCATCCGTTTGAAAACATATGTATTGTTGTATTTATAAGTATATCATTATAATTACTGTCATCAGAACAATGTTCGGTTCTTTCTTAGCTTCTTACTTCAATAACCCTAAGCCGTAGCAAGTCCGTAAATCCGATTCGGTCCTATTACTATTATATTTTATTGGACACATTATTTGGAGTCATTTGCAATCTATGACCATCGCGTTTATTTAAAAAACGTTGATGAAGATCAGAAACATAAAAAGATTTATAAATGTGTTTATCAATAATTAATGGTTGACAGACATTATAGCGCGTTATTTGATATTCTTGCATCTGGAACGAGTATTATTTATCGTACGATGTCAATTTTAGACAACAATGAGACAAAATCTCTCGTTTTTTGCGAATTTTAAATAATCAGAATGGTCTGCTATTTTATTACTTTTACTAGGTAGGTACTTGAATTTAATATATGTTTAGTATGAAAATAAATCGGAACGCAATTGCTTGCTTCCATCATCTCTCTTACTTTGAAACTCTTTTTTTGCCTGGAATAAAGAAATTTATTCCAGACAATGTATATAAAATGAATTTGTTAACAAAAATCAGAGAGGTAGATAAAAATATACACCTATCAGCAAAACCATAATTGTCTGCTGATAATGCATTTTTAAAATATATATCTTTGCAAAAAGAAGGGGACAGTGAGTTCCAAAACGAAATATTTAAATTCCCAGAAATATTGCTGATAGGAGCAAGAATTGTGACCAGGATAAAGTCTCTTTTAGGATAATATGGAACCCAAGAGCAGAATAGGAATGCATATAACAAATTCTAGGTTATGAAAATAGCACAATAGAATTTTGTATTGAATAATTTTAGTACGGAACCATACAAGTGCTATTCAAGCAAAAACTGCATAAAAACTTGTAGAAATATATTATAAAGATAATATTCAAATTGAGATGACCGGTGCGATAAAATCAACTTAGATCACTGTCGATAAAACTAAAATCTACATCTTTATCATATGTTTATTTCATTTTTATACGCAACGAATCAGGCAAAAATACGCATGCAGCAAAGTTAAGTTTCAAGGACACAAGGCTTTTAATCGTGTATGTATATATAAAGAAATAACAATTATCTGCTGACTTGCAGCACATGAGACGAACCTGTAATTGTATGTTAATTAAACATTATAATACAACTAGCTGCTGCCCGCGACGTCGTCTGCGTGAACGCTATGCAGCACCAAACGCACCTACGATTATAACACTGCTAGCGTGATAATATGTAGCCTATATGTTGATCCGACTTCTTAACTATCTTCATGCCAAATTTGAAGGAAATCCATGCAGTACTTTTTGAGTTTATCCCGGAAAGACAAACAGACAAACAGACAAAAATTCTAAAAACTATATTTTTTGTTTCTCTTTCGATTGTAGATCATACCCCAAGTATTCTTTTAAAAAAATATTCAATGTACAGTTTTGACTTTCCTACCATTTTATTATATGTATAGATATGAGTAACAGATTTTCTTTATTTATATTTTTATATTAATTACATTCTTTATGTTATTTACAATTTAATAACGAAAAATAATATGCATTTTCCTTCAGCATCATTGGACATTGAGAATAAGCTCCCAGTAACTACGCCATTATAATATCTGTATAAATAACTTGCGATTCTTATCCGCAGATAAATATGAGCGACCGTATGTGACCCCGCCGTATCGCACGCAATTAAGTATTATATAAATATTTATAATGAGATACCGATCATCAAGCCCTGGAGTTAGGGAAACACTTAGCACAAAAAAAAAGTTTACCAATTAATATAATTAAAAAAAACTTAAAATATAAACACGAACTAGGCGAAATATGTGAACGGTTCGGAAGATATATTGTAGATCCTACATTTAACTTTTTAGTCAGGCATCATAAGCTATACGCTCATTAATTATTTAAAAAAATGAAAACCCTACCTAAATTTAAATGCATTAAAACTAAAAGCTCAATGAACTTCATGATTCAATGGATGGACACAAATTTACTATAATTGTTGTACGAGTTATTTTAGAGGACGCCGCCACTATCAAGAGTTTTTTAATAAACGATACCTTCCTCAAGATATTTAGAGTATCGGATGCAAAAATCTTTTACTAACCCGACTTGTGGTTTTAAAGCAATTTTTTTTAAAACCAATTTAGCTCTATTATTGTCAGATTTTCAATATTTTACGAACGTAAAGACATCATTTAACTATATTCTGAGGCAATAATTTGATCTTATGGTGCGTACAGATTGCTGTAATGGAACTAGTAATGTACATAACTCCACGCCAGTATCCCTTATGGGATAGGCAGAACACCAGAGGCTATAAACCTTCTGATGTCACGTTTGACAAATTTGGAGGCAATATAATGATGGAGAGACTATTGCATTGACAGGGGGTCAGCCTATCGCCCACAAAAAATGTCCAGTAAAACCTCTGTCCCTTAACTGACTTTTACAGCATGCCCGGAAAGAGAAGCAGCTGGCAAATTCTACGTTTTTCCTTCGCTCCCAGTCCAGCATGGAAGAACAAGAACCTATTGTTGTAAATCAATAAACCTTACATCACATTTAGGCACCTGATAATCATGATGTGCAACGTTTCTGTATTATTAAGTTACCTGTGTTTACATCCCTCGTTGAACGTAGGATAATATCCTTGGTCTAATAAGGTTTCTCTGAACGTAGTAAGCTGCTAAACAAACACCTAATGCTGTCAGGGGTGTCATAGTTGCAGATTAATCAAACTTGTTTTTAACTTGAACGTACTTATCTCAGGAGCTGCCAATAGGAGCAATCAGTCTGAAGTTATTTAGGTTAACATTTTAAAGTTAAAGAACAGTGGCAGCGGGCCATACATGATTTTTGTTGATGTTATTTTGTGGCGTTTAACAAACCAAAACATATAAGACTATTCAGAATTCATTCCTGAGTAACTCAGTGCAAAAAATACTCGTAGACGAATGTTAAACGAAACGATATTGCATTTTGAATATTATATGTTTTGTATGTCTTTTTCACTTACAATTAAATTTGTGGACGAATTTTATTTATTTTAAAAACGCTACACACTTTATACGAATATGTTGAAAATTCGTAGAAGAATAAGTTATTAAGATGAGTGATGATTAGATTTCCAAACGCTCATTATTTCACGTAACTGCAATATCGAATCTCAATCTAAAATGCAATTTCTTTTCATACAAAAACAAATCTGGATTTTGGTTGTCATGGCAACGCCCTTACTTTAAAGTGTTTACAAAGAAGGATTTTGCATAAAGATACAATATTGAAACCCACCATTAGTTAATCTAGTTTATCCCCTTTTCAGACAGGTTCTTAAAGAGATTTTTTCGAGTATTTCAGGAAACTTACTTACTATCTTGTTATATCGATTGACTAAATATCTGGGAAGGTTTGTTTATTTGTTTCGAAAATTTTAATTAAGGTACCTTGTCAAGTAATTTGTCTATTTTTACAATTTTAATGTTTTAAAAAAAATATATAGATCAATGAGTAATTTTTTTAAGTTTCTTGCATTTATAATGCTCAATTATTCTTAAATAACCGAAAAAATGTGATAAATAAAAATTACCCGGCCAGGACTCGAACCTGGGACCCCTCGTTTGCCGGACGAGTGCTCTTCCACTGAGCTACCGGGGCCTGGCGGTACGCCTCGAAATTATTTACTTACCACATTTTTATTTTTACGTTATATTGCTAACGTAGCTCCATCTTATGGTATAGCTTTGCAGCTAAGACCACCCGAGACCAATTTCTTTTCAATTTCTGAATCCCAGTTCAAGTGAAGCATTGCAGCGTTTAATAATGTTTTTAAGGTTCGAGTCCTGGCTGGGTAATTTTATTTATCACATTTTTTCGGTTATTTTAGATCAATGATGTTAGAGTATCAAATATAAAAAAAAAGAAAAGAATAAATTATTACACCCGTTATTGGATTTGTGTTATTAATATCAGCAAAATTATGGCTTGTAGGTATATTATTAAGACCAATACAACAAAAAGTAAAGAACTATTTAGCTCTTCATTTTGATTGAATAATAATTATTAGTAACAACATGTTTTGAATAACTTACTACCTACGTTAAGACTGCTATGCACACGCACAAACCCGTACATTTTGTTTCTGTATACTTCAACAGGCATACTGTAACTATTGCATCATATAAATTAATCACGA
Organism: Stenoptilia bipunctidactyla; assembly: GCA_944452665.1. Classification (NCBI taxonomy): domain Eukaryota; kingdom Metazoa; phylum Arthropoda; class Insecta; order Lepidoptera; family Pterophoridae; genus Stenoptilia; species Stenoptilia bipunctidactyla. The sequence goes on along the minus strand of OX101731.1, from coordinate 20,624,807 downwards.
GTAGCTCAGTATTTAGTGAATACAATGTTCCTCGGTCCTATAATCTATAATGAAACGTACAAATATTATTTTAAATTGTTGAATAAATCGCGCTGATTGAGTACACACAGCAAAATCAGTACAAGGTTCATTTGAATAAACGCATCACCTCTTGCAGGCAGCCTCTCTACAATAAATCCCAACAACATTTGTTCTCCGACTTCTTAAATTTTTTTATAAATAACACAAAAAAAAAAGTTATTTAACTCTGTATTTTGTAAGAAGTACCTATAAACCGATATTTTGCCTATGCGTACCAACGCTTAGAGTCAATAGAGTTACGCCAGTTTTGAGGCAATAAATAAAAATGTTGTATGGGAAGACTTGAATTTTAAAATTTATAAAATTTTAAAAGTTTTAGTTACTGTATATAAAACTGTTCCGTTACTGAGGTAGAAAAAATCTCTTCTTTAAAAGGAAAACCATAACATAATAACCCGTCTGTAAATAAACCTGAATCAAAATGTAAGGATAAACAAATTATAGCAGAAAAGTTTTTAATATGATATGGGTGACAATTTAAAATTGACAATGTTAATGATGTTCCACTAACGAAATTATTCGATATTCGAACGCATTTTTTAGAACACTTAATGAATAATAATATCGAAAAAATATATCCAGAAATTACTTTATTGATCCTTCCGTTAATTCTTGGCATCTACCAAATGAAAATGTTATTTTAATAAAATTTACTTAATTTATTTACAGATAATAATAATTATTATGGGTTATCAATAGTTTACTTTATAATTCTTGAAAAAATATATTTTTTTTAAATAATTTTTTGTGCCAATTTCGATTTTATTACTTTTTAATAGTTAACACGTAATGTTAAATGAGATAAGTTTTCGAGTGGCGGCCACGTACTGGGAGACGCAGCGTAGGCAGCCCCCCCGCAAGATGTAACGACGATCTGGTCAAAGTCGCCGGTAAATTATGGATGAGGGCGGCGCGGGACAGAGCGACGTGGAAAACCTTGGGGGAGGACTATGTCCAGCAGTGGACGTCTACTGGCTGTAGATGATGATGACGATGTAAAATGAGATCATCCATATCGTGTGATCGCGAAAACAGCATAGTATTTCCAGTCTTACCTGTACACCTAACGCCCTCAGCAGTGCCAAGCACTTCCAAGCCACGCCACTCAGCAAGTACTTTCTTAAGATGTCCGCCGAGGTCTCCTCGTTGTTTCGGCTGAACAGGCTCGTGAGTGCGGGCTTAGTGTCTTCGGGTTTAGTGGCGCCCTCTATGAGAAAACAGAAAGAGATAAGCAGGAATTAAAAATAATGCCTAATTAATATTTTACTGACGAATCTTCATACATAGTTTGCAACCAATTATCAATGCGTTAACGATATTTTGCTTAGGTAATGATTTACAGACAGACTCATGCTACATCTTAGGTCTTACCACCACTTAATTTTCTTCAAATGGGATTAAGTGGTTTAAAGCGCTGCTACGTAAACCGTAAGGTCGCGGGTTCGATTGTCGCACGGAGCAAGACAAAATAATGTTTCGGGTCTGGGTGTTTATCTATACAGTGTGTTTGGGTTTGGATTTCCGATACTTCACCCAAGTATAGCACGCCAAATATTATCGCCAAAATACTATACAGAGGGGATCGAAACCCTCACAGCTCTGAATGACAGCCATTTTTATCTCCATTTTTACCTATTTATATGAGTTCACTGAAACTCATTTGCTTCATGTTTTCATATCGCTCTCAAGCTTAAAAGTGGTATTATTTGAAAGATTATGATATTTGCTAATATTTAAAGTAACTTTTGGAAGTAATGCAAAATTGTCCATGAAATCCTTTAGTTTAGCCAGAAAACTTGGAATAAGGACAAGATTTTATCTTCATACACTTTGGCCCATATATCGGTATCGGACATCCAAACCCTAACACACTGTATATGTATTTATACACTGGGTGTTGGAAACTCCAACATGTCAGTGAATTTATTGTCTATGACAAAGTTTTTATGTTATCTGTGGACATTGTATCTGCTTCCTCTTCCGCTTGTGAACTAACAGAAAATACACGCAGTTAAAACACCTCCGGACCTTTTTATTCACCAGCCCTAATATACAGTATGCTTTATCATTTTAATTAAAACTAAAACATGGTCCTTCGAATGGTGAGGTGCCGCGAGTGTTAGTGATCGTTTAGGACAGTTATAATTTTGTTTGCCGACCAGACTTGTTTCCGTTCTCGCCGTGAGAGCTATCTCTGGGACGTCTAAATCAACAATAGCTGAAGCCGCCGGTCAACTGTGTGTCTAAGATTTTGTCAAGAGCTTTAAATATTGGCAATCACATCAATAAAATCAAGTGTTATCGATTGCCAGCCATTCTGTTTGCTGTTTCGGAAGGAGCCATCGACGACGCCATTAAAGTTGGTGTGTGTGCATCAACATCCGCTCTTTGGTTCCACTACTCGCCGTCTCTTCAAGCTTGCAGCGCTGGTGTGCAGCGCCGGAAATAATACCAACATACGCCCGTTAGTTCTGCTACTTGCCGCCGTGTCAAGATTGAAGCGCTGGTGTGCTGTTCCGGACGAGCCAACATATTGGGTTTATACTCACATCCGCTATTTGGTTCCACTACTCGCCGTCCCTTCAAGCTTGCAGCGCTGGTGTGCAGCGCCGGAAATAATACCAACATACGCCCGTTAGTGCTGCTATTTGCCGCAGCAGCGCTACTAACAACACAAGAAAGCGTAGACGCATGTTTGTTCAGCCATCTTGTTTTTCTACTTCGTTCATTCGATGTTAGCTTGTTTTATCACATTAATTAAATTTATTGTTTCTGTACTAATTAATAGTAACTTCGTGTAGTTCTTATCTATTAATTTAAAGTCAAGATTTGTTTGTTAAAGTTTTAAGCTTAAGAAATGTCTTCGGATGATACGGACGAGACAATAATTGCACCAAATTTAATGGCGCTAACCAGGCAGCGTGGCGTTGTGAAAGGATTGCTAACCAAGCAATTTAAGTTTTTTCAAGAAGCAAAGGCTAAAAAACTGTCAAAAGAAGAGCTTCAAGTTCGGGAGGAAAGACTCCGCTCTTCCTTTGAGCGTTTCGAGAACCTGAACCTAGAAATATGCAGCGTTGACCCTGAAGCCGATGATTCTGAGTCAATGGAGCTCAAGTACATTGACACGCTGGCATCAATCAAATGTTTAATGCAGCAATGTATACTCTCACAACCGCCTTGCTTGGCACCTAAACCCGAAAATGCCTCACGCTTGCCTAAAATAGATATACCATTTTTTTCTGGTAAGTATTCAGATTATAAACCGTTTATAGGACTGTTTGAAGCTTTGATTCACCGTAATAACGCATTGGAGGACATTCAAAAATTATTTTACTTACGTAATTTTCTGCAAGGTGAACCATTAAATTTAATTAAAAATTTACCATTGGTGCCGGAAAGCTATAATGATGCTAGGGACATTTTAAAAGATAGATATGATAATGTTTATAAAATTACGACTGAACATATTAATATATTATTAGACATATCACCAATTGTAAGGTCCACGGCATCTAATATTAGACAATTTGTTTCAATTGTAAAACAACAGCTAGCTGCTCTAAAAAACCTAAAGCATGACGTTTCATTATGGGATCCAGTAATTCTGTGTATTGTGACTAGGAAACTTGATGTTTATTGTAATCGAGAATTTCAACTTGTCAGGGATAAGGAACCTACTGTCAATTCGCTTATTTTATTTTTAGAAAAGCGAGCTTTAGCGCTTGAAAATTCAGAAAGGCTACAGGCTACAAAAGCCTCTCATGTGGCAACTGTTAAGGGAAAATCGGGCAGCACTTCCATGAAGTCCTCTACGGCCTGTGAGTTATGTAAGTTACCCCACAGATTATTTAAGTGTCCTGAATTTCAACTTTTATCTGCTTCGCGCAGACTTCAGTTTGTTACAGACAATAAGATTTGCAATACATGTCTTAATAAACATAACAAAAGATGTAGATTCTTCATCAAATGTGACATATGCAAGGAGAATCATAATAAATTACTGCACCAAGAAAGTGCTCATTCTCCAGTCACATTACTCACAGAATCAAGTACCAGGCAAGTGGTTCTTCCAACTGCTTGAGTCAAAATTATAGCAAACAATGGAAAAGAATATCATGTAAAGGCTTTATTGGACAGTGGCTCGCAAGTCTCATTTATTACTTCTGAACTCGTTAAGCTATTAGGTTTACTGCCATCCTCAGTAAACACACCTATTAGCGGGATTGGCAATACCATTAGTAACATTAAGCAACGAGTAAATGTAAAACTGCAGTCACTCATTAATAACTTTAATATTTCTGTCACTTGTTATTTATTAGAAAATATTACAGGTAAACTACCTCAATCAAAGGTATCTATTCAAAACATTTTGTTGCCTTCTAACTTGGAGCTTGCTGACAAAGATTTCTCCAAGCCAAGTGTGATTCACATTTTATTAGGAGCTGATGTATTCTTTCAGCTGTTGGTGCCGCCTGATCACAAATGCGTCCACAAGTCTGCACCAGCGGTTCCTGTGCTTCACACTCAGTTTGGCGCTGTTATTGCTGGGCCTTTGCAAAGTACTCAACGCTCAAAACAAGTAACATCATTATTTTGTAAAATATGTGACATCTCATTGAATGACACCTTGTCTAAGTTCTTTAAAACTGAAAGTATACCTGAGTATTATTCTGAATCTTTGTCAGAACATGATACTTGTGAAAAGCTTTTTATTGATACTGTCAAGCTGGATACTCAAATTAACAAATTTGAGGTATCACTTCCACTTAAACTACCATTAGAGAGTATTCATGAGCACCTGGGAAATTCCTTTAATTTTGCCTTTAATAGGTTCTTAAATTTAGAAAAAAGGCTTCTCAAAGATCCTTTAGTTTACAAATTATATAAAGATTTTATACATGACTATTTGCAACAAGGTCATTGTACTATTATAGATATTAGTCAGTATGACTTGGATAAGGATCCAGTATTTTTTTACCACATCATCCTGTACTTAGATTAGATAAAAGAACAACTAAGTGCCGGGTTGTTTTTGATGGGTCTATGAAGACCAATAAAAAGGTTTCATTAAATGATATTTTGTTGAATGGAGCAGTGGTTCAAAATGAGTTATTTGACATTTTAATGTTATTTAGAGTTGATGAATACATTTTTGTAACTGATATTCAATCAATGTTTTTAAAAATATCTCTTCACCCTAACCATAGAACCTTACAAAATATCCTTTGGAGAGATAGTCCAGAAGACAACATACAGTGTCTCCAATTAAATACTGTTACATATGGACTTAAATGTTCCTCCTTTTTAGCTACACGATGTCTTAAAGAATTAGCAAATAGGTACAGGGAAGAATATCCTTTGGCTGCAATTATAATTAAAAATTCAGTTTTTGTCGATGATGCTCTTGTGTCTGAAACTTCTCCAGAACAATTAATAGAATCAAAAGACCAATTGTGTAGTCTTTTAAATAAAGGTGGATTCAAATTGCATAAATGGTATTCAAATTGCCCTCAATTATTAAATAGCATTCCTGAGAGTCAACAACACTTTGATACTGTGGAGCTCCAAAAGGATAATACTTATTTAAAAACATTAGGCATTAATTATAATGTGAACTCAGACACGTTTATGATATCATGTCCTAAGTCTAATCAAGTAATGCCTAACACAAAACGTAACATTTTGAGCTTTATAGGGAAGTTTTATGACCCGCTTGGACTAGCTGGTCCTATTGTGTTAACAGCTAAATTAATTATGCAATCGCTATGGCAAGCTCAAGTCCCGTGGGATGAGAAGCCACCTGAAAATCTGCTTAAGGCATGGACAGAATTTTATATAAGCTTGCATGAGATGCAACCAGTACACATTCCACGCTTTGTCAATTTACGAGACGCACGCTCGATTCAGCTGATAGGGTTTGCAGACGCAAGTAGCACTGGTTATGGAGGCTGCTTGTATCTGCGAACTATGGATGCTCTTGGAAATGTCAAGGTTTCTTTGCTTTGTTCTAAATCACGAGTTAAAGGCTTGGACAAGAATCTCACAGTACCGAGACTTGAATTGAATGCTGCAGTGCTGCTTGCTAGGCTGGCTTCCAGAGTGCATAGCACTTTAAAACTTAAGTTAAATATTGAAAATGTTATCCTACATTCTGATTCACAGATAGTTTTAGCTTGGATAAAAACATATGAAAACATGCTTAATTTATATGTGGCTAATAATAGGGTTAAGGTAATTGTTCAGCTTACAGAACCTTCAAATTGGTCTTGGTCATATGTAAGTACAGATGAAAATCCCGCAGACTGCTTGAGCAGAGGTGTTATGCCTCATGAGTTACACCATCACCCACTATGGTGGACTGGCCCTAGGGCTCTTCATGGTAGCAAGTATACCCAGGATTTGGTAACAAACTTACATGCTCCCTGTGAACTGCCTGAAGTCAAGGCAGCCTCTGTATTTTCGGGCGCTATCGTTTGCACAGTAACAACTAATCAAATTTTATGTTTAGACTTTCTAGATAAATTTTCCGATATTAATAAAATGAAGCGTGTTTTAGCTTACATTTTGCGATTTGTTTACAATGCCAGAATTGGATCCCATAAAAATAAATTAAATTACTTAAGTAGTACAGAATTAAACAATGCACTATTAACTATTATTAAATATGAACAACAAAAGTATTTACAAGATGTTTTTAAATTATAAATCATTGTATCCATTTATAGATAACCATGGATTACTTAGAGTTGGGGGCAGATTAGAAAACGCCTCTATCCCATTTGATCAGAAACATCAAGTAATTTTGCCCAAAGACTCTCATATAACACATTTAATTATACAAAATGAACATGTAAAAGGTCTTCATGCTGGGCCGAGATTGGTTCTTTCGGTTCTTAACCAGAAATTTTGGATAGTGCATGGTTTAAAAGAAATTAAAAAGGTCACGCATAAGTGTATTACATGTTTTAGATTGAAAGCAAATACAGCTAAACAGCTTATGGGTGCATTACCTTATGATAGAGTAAATAAGACTAGTAGACCTTATCAAATAATTGGATTAGATTTTGCAGGACCTATATTTGTGAAGCAAAGTCGTATTAGAAAACCTTTACAGACAAAGGCCTACGTATGTATATTTGTATGCTTTGTCACCAAGGCCATACACCTAGAACTAGGTTCCGATTTAAAAACTGAAACATTTTTGGCCTGTCTAAAGCGATTCATAGCACGTAGAGGTATTCCAACAGACATTTATTGTGATAATGCGGCAACATTTAAATGTGCTAGCACCAAATTAACTGAATTATACAATCTACAAAATAGTAAAATACACCGAAAGGAAGTTCATGATTTTTCATCCCAGCAGGATATCAACTTTCATTTTTTACCCTGTTATAGCCCAATATTTGCAGGTCTAGCAGAAGCTGGTGTTAAAAGCATGAAATTTCATTTGAAACGTGTAATTCAAAATGCTTACATATGAAGAAATGAATACGGTTTTGTGTCAAATTGAGTCAATATTGAATAGTAGACCTCTTTTACCTTTGTCAAATGATGCAACTGACTATGCTTATCTTACTCCCGGTCATTTTATTATTGGAACTGCTTTAAATATGTATCCGGAGCAGAATGTAGAAATTCATCATGATAGGTTACAATTTTGGAAAGTGTGTACTCATATAAAGAATTCATTTTGGAAAGTGTGGCATAAACATTATCTTAATATCTTGCAAACACGTAATAAGTGGACTGGCGCACAACCTAATGTAACAGTAGGGGCCCTAGTTATTTTAAAAATGGACAATACTTCACCCATGTATTGGCCGATGGCCAGAGTTATTAATGTATTTCCTGGTGCAGACAATAAGGTCAGAGTTGTAGAAGTAAAAACAGCCAATGGACACACTCACAGGCGTTCAATTGTTAAAGTTTGCCCACTTCCAGTACAATAATTTTGATGTTCTTTTGTTTTCTTGTGTGGTAGCATGCTCTAAGAGCATTTTAATGCTAAGTCACGTTTTAGAATTTAAGTGATACTTATTTTTGTATAATTGACATTTGCCATTACGCTCATGTTAGACTTAATTTTTCATTAAATATAGTTTGAATCTGTTAATAGTTCGTAACTAAATTGTATTCATTTAGATAAATATAAAATATGATAAGCAACTTTCATTCATAAAAAGATCTTTCTGGATTATTTAAAAAGGTTATCAAATTGAACTTGGTTTATATAAGTCTTAGGAATAATCAAACAATTTACACTTCTGTGATTACATTGCATGAATGTTCAAAATAGTGTCCGTTAAAACTCATAGTTTAAAAGAAATTGTTTCTAAGTTGTAATATTAGTTTTCTTTGTCTTTTCTCTGGGAGGCAGTATGTTGGAAACTCCAACATGTCAGTGAATTTATTGTCTATGACAAAGTTTTTATGTTATCTGTGGACATTGTATCTGCTTCCTCTTCCGCTTGTGAACTAACAGAAAATACACGCAGTTAAAACACCTCCGGACCTTTTTATTCACCAGCCCTAATATACAGTATGCTTTATCATTTTAATTAAAACTAAAACACTGGGTTCCCCCTAGTTCGCTACATGGTATCTCAAATCTTAAGCTTTGCTTAGTTCGGGGCCATGTAGTTGGTAGTTGGATTTTATTATTTTATTTTTATAGTTAACATATCTCCTAATCCCTATAATCTTACCTTCGTCATTTTGTTCATCGGCATGATTGGGCTGGGTGTTTGTGAAGGTGGGTTCCGTACACGTCATAGGTACGGAGCAATGCGCGTGGATGGATGACGTCACGCGGTGGATGCCGCAGAGAAGCTCGCACCCCACTAACGAGACCACGCCGCTTACTGAACTGCAGAACGTAAGGTTTGAGGTTATAATCGTTCCTTATAAACACGGGTTTAGAGAGGCCCTGACTCTTCATAAAATATTGCCAGAACATATCACCGCGGAACGGAGATATTTAGCGGCAGATTTTATATTAAGGGTGGTCGCTAGCCAGGCGGAACTTGAAGGGGTTCTGTCTTAGGTTTTCGCATTTCGCATAAATAAAACATTTTTTAACCGGATTTATCGCATAGTTACACATGTCACGAGCGACTGACCACGGGGTCTGCAAAGACAACGAAACGTCGAATTTAAATTTAAAATGTCAAAAAGTGATTTATTTAACTCGCTCCATTTATTTGACACGCTTATTCAGGGGAATAGGACTTTTCTAAGCCAACCCTGCGCGGGCTAAAATTTACTGCTTTATAAAATATTTAAGCTTCGGAAGCGCGGAGGAGGAGCTCGGTTTCATACAAAAGTCGTTGCGTGGCTCCGCGTGTTGGCCCCTTAGAAGCCACAACAAGCGATGATTTCATTTATATAGGTACTTTACTCACCAAAAGTTAATGAGGTCTTTTGGATCGGCGCCTTTCCGCAACTGAATCAGAAACTCTGCTAGGAATAGGTCCAGCCATGTCGATTTCTGTAACAAATAAATATTTTGCTAAATAAACACATTGATAGAACTTTTATTACGTGTCATTATATGCAAATACATTCAGCGATTCAGTATAGCAACATCGCGTAGCTTAGCTTAAGAAGAAATGATTTCTTAATAATATAGCCGCTTAGTTAAGCGAAGGGACCACCGTTCTACTCATTAAAGCAGCATAATTCCTGCATCGCGACTTAAAATTTAATGCTCTTGGGCCGGCACCGCAAATGTAGTTCCTTTGGAGTGTCAGAGTTCGTAGGTAGTTGTGGTTATATAACATCAGGTAACTCATTTTTAAGTTGTTCCCCATTGATGTCAGTTTAAAAAATAATGATATTCAAAATTTTGTACAATGCTGTAGTAAACTGAAGTGTTATCAATGGCGGTTAATAAATTATAATTTCTGTAAAATATACTAATAGCTACATGATTTCAATTTTTCAACCTAAGCCCGGTCGGCCACAGTCGGCCGGTGTATCGATGCATTTCCCAGTTCCCATGAGATCACATCTCAAACAATACTCGAACATATAAAAACAAAACACAAACAAGACGATTTTCCTATATACTTTCATCAGTTTAATTTTTCCTCAATATTTATGTTTCGTCTTAGTTTATAATAAAAAAAATCTTAATAATTATTTATCTAATTGTCGGCTGGTGTAGGTACGCTGGTATAGCCACAATCTGAAAAGTAGATCGCTGTACCCGACCAATATCTATAGTGTTTTCAAATGTTCAAGTTAGACAGTTTCAGAGCCTATTACGTTCTTTCCCATTATTTTTTATCGGATTCAGATTATTTCAATAAGTATTACTTTATTTTTTTTAATAACATCGCATTTTGAAAATCCTTCACAAAAATGGTATGCGTGAATCTGAAAATTTCAATATGTCACCGGACTCTTCGCATTTGAAAAACGCTATAATTGGATTGGACTAGCATTTTCTCAGTATTTTTTGTAACAATATATAATTTTTGATTAATCGTGCAGATTTCTAATTTACTTTGTTTATAGTCGCTAATAATTTATCTTCTTATATCAAAGACTTTTGCGTCTTGTTCAAGTTAGTATGCCGCGTTCGTCCAGTTTGTAGCCTAAGAGAATTTAGAACCTACTTAGATGCAGACATTTAGACCGCGCGCCCTGCCGTTTTCCCGACTGATAGAGTTCTAAATTACCTCGTAAGTGCCGGTCTCTGCTTTGAAGAAATGCTCCCAGAACAGTTTGAGTTTGTCGGTAGCTTCCTCCGCCGACATGGCTCAACTGCCTCAATAATGTGCTGCTAGAATAAAAACAATTCCATTTTAATCACTAGAGGCAAGTATCGTCACGCTACGGTACAATATAAAACAACATAGAAATGAATTAGGTACTTATTTAATTATCTAGTATTTATTATCAATTGAATAGTCTCAAAGTAAGCGAGTGTTACGGTCTATGGACAAAAATATTGAAACAATGCCGAATAGTACACAGGAGTTAGCTTGCAAAGAATAGAATACCTATGTCGTGTTTGACCTGGACCAGAAATATGAATCGAATCAGGACCTCTAACGCCGTAGACCGAAAAGGTAAGAAATATATTTAAAAAGACATTTAATAGTTTTCAGTAGACTTATATCCCTAATAGTTAATAGTTTTCAGTCTTTCATTTTTTCCCCTTCCCGAAAGAGTATATGAAAGAGGAATGCTAATTAAATAATAGTCAATTTAAAACAGGAAAACACCACAGCCTGAATAGTGATATTTTGCGGGAGCCTATAGATATAATGAAGAGTAGCGGAGCTTAGGTATGCTGAAAGTGTCTTTACCGCCAGACGGGTGTTCCCCGTCTGTTTACCGCCAGACGGGGATCACACGGCTTAGTCATCTTTTTACAACACACTTATGCACGGGCGGCGGTAAAGTAATTTTTTTTTAGTTTTGACTTTTTGAGTCTCAGCAGTGCGAGCACAGAACTTTGTCGACTCATATGTTTACGAATTTTCGTATAGTATTGAGTCGGTTGCAAATTTTAATTCATCTATTTTACATTTATTTAACAATACCAGATGTTCAAAAACATTTTAAATTAGCAAGGCACATATTTATTAAAACTTGTCCACAGGCAGTGACTAGTTTTCAATTGTTGCTTACAAACCTACTCCATACTATATGAACTTTCGTGAAAACGCGAGTCGATAAAGTTCTGTGATCGCACTGCAGGATCGTTTTCTGAAAGCTTACTCAAGCGCTCTCCATGCCTCAAGCATAGATTCGATGTCAATTCTTCATAGAGAACTATAAAAAAAAAACAAAACTTAAGTTCAAGTCTGGGTAAACTTTTTGCATAGATACTCAGCATCTTTTGAAAAAAATACGGAAAACGAGTTTTTGGATAGGTATTTTAAATACCATTGAACCTGATTCTCTGTCGAGGCCGATCTGCGCATTAATACTGTTATTAATACGAATATTAACACAGAACTACTTATAATATTATCATTTATGAAAAAAACTGATCGAAACGGACCTCCTGAGTAATAGCCTGTCTTTGCAAACATAAGTTTCATCACTTTTAAAAAGAACCGAAACAATACACAAAATACAATACCTAAATGTGAAAATACCAGATTGGTAAAAAAAGACACAAAATACCTACAAAAGTTCAAACGTAAACCAAATCAGTGGATTGCCAAATTGCTTCTTTGCAAAAAAAATACATAAAATAACTACTTTAAAATGCATTTATACTAGCAAAGCAACTGCGAGTTTAAACATTTTATTTTTTGTGTAAACGCCCCCTTTTGATTCCCGCAGAATTGTTTGTAACAATTGCAGATATTACTCTCTGGTATTTTGATATGATTTACATTACAAAGAGAAAAGTATGATTTTTTGTATGTTTTTGATTTTTTGTTAAATACAATAAAATATTGAATCGATTAAAAATCATTTAACTATTGAGCATAAAGCTACATTATTCAGGAGAAACATAAGTACCTAGGTAGGTATATACCTATTATTTTCTCAAGCGAAACTACACATTATATTGCAAAAAAGGTAGCTACAAAGCTTTTCCTATGTATAATAAAGTTAGTTTGATTGAACTAAGAGAAAATTATATTATTTAAAAAAATATAGCCTTTGGAAATCTAAAGTTGTTATTTTTGCTGCTTTAAAATGCACGAAATCGGTTTAGGATGATAACTTATCAGCTTAAATAAAAATAACTTAGTTAAGTTTCTTTTAATAACTTAAGTTTCTTGACCTATAATTAGTATGTTTTTGTGTTTTATTGGCTATTTGATATACAAAACTTTTTTTACATACATAACCTCCAGCCTGTCTACCTGGGGAAGGTAGGCAGACAGAGATATTATAAGATTAATAAACGATTGATCATACAAACCTTTTATTGCGATAATCATAGACTCACAAACCGTCCCAGCAATGCCAGACTCAATATATGTTTCATCATTCACTAGACTTCAGTAAGTAGGTACATGACAATCGATGTAAAATAAACGTTAAACGATTAAAACAGTTGCTATTTTGCACTGACACATTCACATAGTAGAAACGCAGGCGTTTGTAAATACGTAATTACGAAATTAATACACACTTTCACACAATTGTCTGTGAACTTGAACGAAATAAATTTAGGTAGAAATGCTCTTATATATTGCTTTAAAATTAAAGTTAATCTAAAGAGCTTTTATAATAAGGAGAATTAAATAGGAGCAAAAGTATTATCTCTCTTGTTCGCGTGCGGCTTGCACGCCGGCACTTGACACCAACTGGGAGAAACCTTATCAACTCAAGCTGACGACTTATTGGATAGCCAAAGCAGATAACTGTCCATCAGACAATACTATACCTACTCGATATTTATAGAAACTTTACACAAGAACTGACCATAGACTTAATTTTAAATGGCGCGTTTGCAATATTGCTTGAAACAGGGAAATAAGGTAGAAAAATAAGGAAAATACATTGATTTATTATAGAGCGAGTTTAAATACAACTTGTAAAGTTGTAACCAATATATCTGCATACATACATAACCTCACGCCTGTCTCGCTTTGGGTTAGGCAGAGACAAGGGAACACCTATTGCTACGATCCAGACAAGCCTCTTTTGCTTCCTCCACGTTCATTAATCTTTTCATAGATGATCGCCGGTAACGGGTACTTTTAACTAGGCCCTTTTTAAGAATGTCGCCAATTTCATGGGCGTACGTTCGACTAGGGCGGACCCTTCCGACAACACCATCCATTATTGCTCTGTACACCTCTTTCGTAAATTCCCCTTTCATATATATCACTCACACAGTTAAGACAAGCCTATAGAGACCCCAAACAATTCCAAAGACGTCAGTAGTATTTAATATAAATTTATATAAATGTAGCGTATTAAAGAAACCCAAGTTCACCGATATTTTCAATTCCTTATCATTTGGCCGAAGTATAACGTCATCTACATTTATTTATTTTCACTTTAATGTACAGGGTGTCCGGTGGCAGAATTAGGATTTAAATTTCAAACTGTTTTCGAACCGTTGAGCGGAGAGGCGGGCGGGGGGTCTCGTTCGATTCGTCATTCGTGCGGGTTTCTTAGTCATGATGTCGCAGTGGACGGGTGAACAACGTGCCTTCGCAATCGAAGCGTATTTTAAAGCAAACGATTCTTGTGCTGTTGCTCGTCGAAGATTTTGTTCGCGGTACAATATCCGACGGTTACGTGATGCGCCAAGCGAAGATTTAATTCGATTGTGGGTGCGAAGGTTCAGAGCAACAAGTTCAGCAGAAAATAATCCGCGGCCGGGACCCAGCCGAACGTCTAGGACTGATGACGTCATCGAGCTTGTCGCAAAAAGTTTACGCGATAACCCACGACAGTCCGTGCGTAAGAGAGCGGCTGCTCTAGGGCTTTCAAAAACGATTGTGCACGAAATTTTGAAAAAGGACCTTAAATTTCACCCCTTCAAAATTCAAATCGTGCAGGCGCTTAAGCCTAATGATTACAATTTGCGCAAAAATTTCTGCGAATCAATGTTACAGCGATTTCGTACCGTGAACACAATTTTTTTTAGTGATGAAGCCCATTTTCACTTAAATGGAAGCGTCAATAAGCAGAACTGCCGGTATTGGGCACTTAAAGGGCAGAACCCAAAACTGAAACATCAGCAGCCACTTCACAGTCCCAAAGTGACGGTTTGGTGTGCATTGTCAAGCAGAGGAATAATTGGGCCATATTTTTTTGAAAATCGTCAAGGACAAGCCATTACTGTGACCGGCGTTTCTTATCGACGCATGATTAACGACTTTTTCCTGCCAACATTGAGAGAACATCCTGCCTACAGTTCACAGACATGGTTTCAGCAAGATGGCGCCACGCCTCACACTGCTAGAGAGACCATGGCGCTTCTTCGTGATTTCTTCCCTAACAAATTGATTAGCCGGTTCGCAGACATCCCCTGGCCACCCAGATCGCCGGATCTTACCCCTATGGACTTTTTTCTGTGGGGGTACCTTAAAACTAAAGTTTATGAAACCGCCCCACCAACCATCTCAGCATTAAAAGAAAATATCGTTCGCGAGATTAATGGCATCCCGACGTCCCTTCTCCAGCGAGTCGCGCGGAATACTGAAGCCAGATTCCAAGAGTGTGTTCGACGAGACGGTCAACATTTAGACGAAGTAATTTTTAAGAAATAAAACCCGCACTTCCCTTCTTTGTTTTAGTTATAGAAATAAAAAAATATATTTTGTAGTTTTTTTTTTATTTAATTTTAAAATCCTAATTTTGCCACCGGACACCCTGTATATTAACAAAAATGGGAAACACACAACATGGAACAAAAGGTACAAAAGGCGGTCTTATCGCTCTAGAGTGATCTCTACCAGACAACCTTTACACCTACTACATCCTCCGTTGGCATGTATATCTTTTTGAAAATTGCAAATTTTCCAAAAAGTACTCAATCGATTTCATTTGAAGTATCCTCTAAAGAGGCTTCAAAATCGATTTATAAATTGACCCAATAATCGGGCAACAAACATACAATAAAAAGATACACATGAATTGATAACCTACTCTTTCTGGAAGTCGGTTGAAAATAACGGGTGATTTTCAAGAGTCGTTTTTTTCAATCGAATAAAACACTCAAATGTACAACTTTTATTTTATTGGAACCGATAAATTGGCATTTTCCATTTACGATTCAAAGATAACTTCATGTTAATATTGCCCGCGGCTCCGTTTCAAATGGCCCGAAGAAGAATGTGGAAGAAATGTTACTGTTAACGGCGAAAGATATCGAGCCACAAAACGCAACTTTTTGTAGCCCCAGTTGGATAAATTGAACTTGCTTGACATGCGGTGTCATCAAGATGGTGCCACATGCCACACAATTCGTGAAACAATGGACATGTTGAAGGATAAATTTGGTGAGCAGCTTATCTCTTGACATGGCCCTGTGAGTTGGCCGCCAGGATCATGCGATTTAACGCCTCTTGATTAGTACTTGAGGGGTTATGTAAAGTCGTTAGTATATGTATTTGTATTTAGAAGTCTTGGCTGCTACACACTTAAAGATGCTGACTGTACATAATTATTTATGTAAACGTTTATGTATGTGTATGTGATTATTCGTATGTAGTTTATTTTTACGAGCCGTACACCTCGCCCACATTCAATTCCACCAATGCCTGGGTTGCCTGGCCGAAATCGCGCCTCGGCGAAAAGGCCGCCCTCTGTATGTTAATTGTGATTGTTATTTTTAATTTAAACTGTGTAACCATGTTGGTGTACAATAAAGAGTTTTTTTATTTTTATGTATCCTTACAGCTGACCCGAAAATCCCCGAAAAAGACCCGAAAATCGGATCAGTCGGTCGGGGATTAGAGCAGGAGGGACAGAAATCGGAGAACGATTCGGGCAGTCTCGAGCAAAACCACTTTTTGCATGCGCGCTGGAAGCGAACCACCGCCGGATCCCAGCCTTTCAAGGAACTTTATCGACTCGTATGTTTACGAATGTTCGTATAGTATGGAACCGGTTGCAAGTTTTAATTCGTCTATTTTACATTTATTTAACAATACAACATGTTTAAAAACACTTTAAATTATTCAGGCACATATTTATTTAAAGTTGTCATGGGGCAGTGGCTAGCTTTCAATTGTTGCTTACAAACCTACTCCATACTATACGAACTTTCGTGAAACAGGAATTGATAAAGTTCTGTGCTCGCACTGCAGTGTGGGTGGGGTCAAACCGTTTGCGGATAGTACAACCGGGATGATTTCGGTGGACACAACTTCCCACATTTCGGTCACCTCGTGTGCAAGGTCCAAGTACTTGCGTTGCTTTTCGGTCTCGGCCTTCACGAGGTTCTCATCATACGGGATAGTTATATCCACCAAAAACATCTTGGACGACTATCGGTCCATTAACACGATATCAGGTTTATTCGCTAGAATAGTACTGTCCGTGATAATGGGCCGATGCAATTAGTGTTATTAAAAAAAACCCCCAGACAATCAAACCAACTACATGGCCTCAAAATAAGCATAGCTTGTGTTATGGGATGCCATGTAGCAAAGTAGCCTAAATACAAAGTGGAAGCCTAGAATACCAGTACATAAATAGATAAACACCAAGACACGTAACATTTATTTTTCTTGTTGCATGCGGGAATCGAACCCGCAACCACTGGCGTCTGAGGCAGACAGGTTTACCCCGTCGCCAAAGTGGTCGCCACTATTATTATTATGTAGACAAACCCAACCATATTGACGCCTTACAGGATAACATAACACGCGTAGTTCGAAGAATAAAGGCCGAAGTGCTCGAAAAATTGGACCATTCGAAACTGAGCCGCGCACAACATTTACACAAAGTTATCTTTAAAATGTAAATGGCAAAGACCAATTTATCGATTCCAATAAAAAATACATATATATGATGCTAACTTGAGTGCTTTACTCGATTGAAAAAAAAATCTCTTAAAAAATCACCCGTTACCATATAATATAATTAAGCTTTTATCAGCAATAAGTGCCACCATACCTGTGGACATATCTATATGCAGGTAGGTAGTTTCCATAATCACATATTATATAAATAAAATTGATGTTTAATTCAATAACATGATTAGTAATGGTCTGTAATAATGCTTCTAAGGCAGAATTTATTGTTTTTTCTGTTATGATCTGATATGAGCAAGAATGCAAAAGAGGAAATGGTTACATTATAAATACAGATTGGCCTAAATATAGTGCAGTTATTTGGTACATTTAGTGTACTTTTATGTACCTCTCCCAAAAATATGTGTACCTTCGTTCATACAATGATATTTCGACTATTAGGTACACACGCCATCCTACGCCGTCAGAACCGTGGGTGTACCGTTGAACAGTGTACCAAGTCACATATACTGGTTCAGTACAGTCATGATGCATATATTATGTGTGCGAGAGACTGGGTAGTATACATAATTCTGTTGCAGAATGTACATTTGGTACCTGCTGTGTACTTCATTAAACAAGTATTAAACAAATAAAATATAGAGAAATTAAAAAAAACTGGTGAGAATGGTGTCAGAAAATTTATGGCAAAGTGGTTTTATAGTGAAAGTGATCCATATAACAAGTAACCCCGTATAGAAGCAATAGAAATACATCATCTGGGAAAATTTCAACTGTCAAACTGTCATGGTTCAAGAGATACAGCCTGGTGACAGACAGCAAAGTCTAAGTAATAGAGTCCCCGATTAATCTTTTGGGTAGAGAACTCTAAAAAGGTATTCTTTACAAAGGTACATGCTTATCATCAGATTTGTTTTCTCAACTCATCTTAATGAGAATTAAGCCAAGATGAGCATGCAGGAAAATAAAAAACTTAAAAGAATAAAACTCTTAACCAAGTGGAGCCATTGAGATAATGTTCCTTTTACAATACAGTTTACAAAATACTTTCTTTTTGATTGGAATTTGAGACAATTTTAAACATTTATTTATTATTTTTAAATGAGGTATTTTTGAATCTAGGTTTTTCTAAACACCAATCACTTTAAATTCTCAACAAAAATTAATCAAGTGGGTATGTATACATTACTTTATGTTCTTAACAGGCTTTGGTAGATGCAAGAAAAACAATAAATTTGTAAACATAAGTTTACAGTATGTCATCATTATAATTTATTGCTTATAATTTCAATATACATATTGCTCTTTTATAAATAAGAAGTTACCTAACTTCTATGGTTTTGTCCCTAGAAAATTTGTGTTTGATGGTTGTGTTTACATATAAGTTTGTGGTGATGGTACAAGTCTAATATTCCACAAAATGTAACACATACAGGTAGTAGCTAACTTAAATTATGTTTCTCTTCTAGTATAACATTGTGATGCAATGCTAATATTTATCTCGAGCTGTAATATAATCAAAGAACTGATCTTGAGGGCAAATATTTTAACAGATTTTTTACAATTGACTAGTGTACCAGCCTAGGTTGCTAATTGTATACAGTACAAATGATAATTAAGATAAGGCGAGATAAATAATAGTGATAATTTATCACACAAACGCTAACAGACAAATCAAGTCCCATTGTTTATAAACACATTTTGAGCTACTAATATCATTCATGCAATACCTATATTTATAATAACTGTGAATTTAATGAAGGTACGAAAATAAATACCTGAGTAATTGGGTTAAAAAAAATAATAAGAAGTTTTCCGCAATTAAATTACTTACCTCTTGTACCATCAATAAAAGTAATGTAGCTTAAGAATGCTTTTTAGGTAATAAAAATAAAATACACTTTCTAAGCTCGTAGTAACTCAGTGCAATGATAAAGTAAAAACTTTTTAAGTAGGTACGATTCAACTCAAAACAAAACCAATACAAATCCACAAGTTTTGCGAATTTTGAAAGATGTTAAGATTGATTGATTGATGACACTTTTTGACACTTATTAACAACTATGACAAAATAGAATCCAACAAGCAGCATGCTAGTTCGTCTTCCCTACAAGTACCAAAGTTCTATTACTACCAGCGCTACGTGCCGGGCACTACTGGAACTTTTTGTATTTTTTGCTGCGTTCGATATCGATATATCTATAGTACCAAGGAGCGTATCTATAGTATGGTATTCAACCAATCAAGTGTTTGCGATCGTTGCATTTGCTTATTTTTCTGTGTGTTTTTAGTCGCTTAATTCGTTTGTTAGTGTTTTCTATAAAGTACGTTGAGTAGAGTGTTCACACCTCGCGTTCTTACGATCTCAAATTGAAGATTTTACTTTTGTGAAGTGATATTTTCACGTAGGATACTGACTTTCTAGTGAGATAAAAAAAGGAATTGCATTGATTTTTAATGACTGGTGCAAGGAGGTGAACCATTTGTGTAGCAAAAGCATTGAGCTTGACGAAGACGACCCAAACAAATCTATGGCCTACAATTATTATATTAAACACAAATATAAAAATTATAAAAAATAATTAAGAAGAAATAAATAATTGTCTGAGATGCATATTTTTTATTACTCCCAATTCCCATAGCATCATGCTTTGTGCAGTTTATTTAAACTTATTAGTATTGCGCAGTTTAAATTTGACTCGTTACTCGAATCAAATTATAATTTTTTTTTTTTTTTTTTTAGTTTATTGTTCAAAATGAAAAAAAAATACATTATAAAACATATGTTACCGCACCTCAAAAACCATTATGGTTTATCTGGGTGAGGTGAATCTTTAACACTATTACACTATTAAATTGTTGACATTACACTGTTACATTTTTATATATATTTTTTATGGCTACATAGTTATGAAATATTTTTTAAATCTACTACGATATTTAGATTCTTTGACATACAGCTCTTGTAGATTTTGTGGCATGCCGTTGATATATTCAGGTATTAAATATTTATCCATTCTCATTCCATACTTATTATTTACTTTAGGCAGTATATATTTATGATTTACATATATTTTTCTTAATTTCGTGTGTCTTATTTTTTCATTGAGCAAATTTGTGTTATTAGTTTCTGTTAAAATTAAAAATTTTACTTTGTTGTATACACTCATCACATTACAATATTTAAATAGTTTGGTGTAATCATATTTGTATTTTTTTTTAATATTATTAGGAACAATTATTTTTAAGATTCTAATCTGTAAGTCATAAATATCCGCCAGTGTCGTTTTACAAGTCCTTCCATAGCTGCTCAGACCATAACCGATAACAGAGTCAGCTAGGGCCATGTACAATAACCGCAAGGTCGTGTATGGAAGTTTATATTTAAGGATTTTAAGTTTACTCATAATAGATCTAAGTTTAGAGCAAACGTGCTCTTTGTGAGGACCCCAACAAAATCTGTCATCGATCGTCAAGCCTAGGTACATGTGGTTTTTTACATTTTGTAATTGTGTACAACAGCAGTTATTAGAATTAGAGTGCAAACATAGATGGTTGTGGGCAACGATAGTGGGTTCAATGTCAGATTTATTTTGGGGCGAGTGAATATATAAATATTTGGTTTTCTGTGCATTTATTACTAGACCAACATCATGCGCCCATTTAGAGAGCTGGTTATAATTGTGTTGCAGGACGTGCTGAGCTGTCTTAATATTTTTATGTGCCATCAATAAACACGTATCATCTGCAAATTGGTATACAGAACCCTCAGTAATTATGTTTACCATATCATTGACATATAACAGGTACTCAGTAGGTCCTATTATAGATCCTTGGGCCGTGCCTTGTGTAGCTAGTAGTAGCTTACTGTATTTGTCTGATATCTTAACTGTGTTATAGCGATTTTGATGGTAGTTTTTGAGGAGATCTAATAGCGGGCCTTGTATTCCACTTCTTGAAAGTTTGTTGAATAGAATATTATAATTCAAAACGTCAAAGGCTTTACTAAAATCTATAAGTAAGACAAGCACATGAAGTTTGTTGTTTAGGTATGAGTTGACTTCATCAGTGAACTTTCTTAACAGTTCTGTTGTACTTTTTTTTCTTTGAAACCCATATTGTTTGCATGTAATTATATTATTTTCTGTTAAATATTTATTTATTTTATCTCCTAAAAACCGCTCAATAATTTTGTCAATGCAAGATAGTATTGTAATTGGTCGATAATTATTAAAGTCAGTACGCTTCCCTTTTTTATGAATTGGTCTTATTACGCCTATTTTTATTAAGTCAGGGTATATAGATGTAGTTAGGCATTGATTAATTAAGTGTGTGATGACAGGCACAAGGTAAGTTGAAGCATATTTAATGTCTTTGGCTCTTATTCCATCAAATCCGGGACTCTTTTTGTCATTTATGTGTTGAATTATACGTTCGACCTCCTCTTTTCGTGCTAGTCCTATTCTCATAGATTTGTCTGAGTTATTTTCGTATGTTTCTGAAAGTAAAAGGGGCGTAGGGCAGTTCCTACAAATATTTTTTACATGTTTGTCGAATTCTAAGGCAAAACTATCAGATAATATTTGTGGATCAAGATCAAAATTTTTTAGTAAGGTTTCATCAATGCATTTATTTATTTTGCTCGTTAATCTATTAATTACTGCCCAAATTTTTGGTTGATTTCTAAAGTTTTTAAGAACCTCATTTTTAACCTGGCGGTTTCTTAAATACTGTGTGTACCTATTTGTTTTATTCCTGTATGTATTGTATTCCAGTCTCTTTTTTGTATCATATTTGTCCCTAAGCCATATCTTATATAATTCATCTCGTTTAGTACACATATTTTTAAGACGTTCGTTTGCCCATGTACAAATTTTACGCTTGCCTTTACACACAAAAGTATACTTACTTTTATCATATGCATCACAAAAATGTTTATGTATATAGTTAACTATGTCATTTGGATCGGTATATGTAAGAGGAATACTCCAGTCGATACCGCACAACAAGCCGTGCAACTTTTTATTATCTATTCTCGTAATTAATTGTTCGTCAACGCGTTTGTGGCGTGAGTAGGTCCAAGCTCCTACAATCGCACAACCGGTTATGCAGTGATCGGCTAGTACGATTTGTACCGCGCTGGTGTAAACATTTAGTCCACTTGCGTTGCGAATGAAAATATGATCAACGCAGGATTTACAGAGTATATCACCGTGCTTTTCGATTCTTGTGTACTGTGATATTCCTTTTTCGAAGCCTAGTTCAAATAAGGAATTTAAGTATCGTGTTACGATGGGATTACTTTTTTTAATGTCTATATTCATGTCTCCTATAATTACGTAATTACTTCTTATATTGTGCCGCGCGACTAGCGATGATAGCTCGGTGATAAATCTGTTTTTGTTATGTACGCGATCTGGTGGTCTGTATACAACACATATATAAATCTTATAACTACTACTTATGATTAGCTCGCCTGTAATACATTCGAACTCTCTGACACCTACATAAGTTCTTTTAAAGTTTAAAGAGTTGTGTACATACAATAAAATCCCTCCTCCTTTTCTAGAAATTCTTAGTTGGTGGTACATAGTGTAGTCAGGGAGCCCGAACATATCTACACAATCTTCTTTTATATTAGCCTCTGTTAAACATAATACGTGGATAATTTTTTTTGAGTTTAATACCATGTATTCTATTTCACTAAAACTTTTCAGGGTTGAACGAATATTAACATGAAACACTAATAAAGGTTCCGTGGATGATGGTAATGTGTTAGTGAAGTCATTCCAATTGTTACTAGTTAGTTCGATAATCGTATTATTTGTGTCATCCATTTTTAATACAAAAAGGTGTACCTACTTATACAAAAAAAAACTTACAAATTATTTTATTTTAGTTTCTATTGGATAGTGATGTTTGTTTATCATTTTTAATCACGTTTTGGAAACTCCGAGTGATTGTTTCGAGCTGTTGTAGTGAGTGTATAGCATATATTTTTTCGTTAGCGGCTTTTCTCGCTAAGACGGTTCCATTTTTGCACCACACGAAGTTAAAATTATGTCGCTCTTTGAGTTGTTCCTTCGTTTTCCATAGTAAGAATGCGGTGGATGGCGTTATGGATTCTCGTAGGTATATCTTATCGGTTCCCTCGTGTCCCAGGTCACTCGCTGATAGGCTGTTTTTTTTTCCTGCATCGATCCATACATCTCGGGCTCCTTCGCGTAGAATGACTGCAATAGGGGCATAGTCCACCTTTTTATTTGAACCAGGTATGATGCGGGGTCGGGTCGGGGCCTTTTTCCTGTAGACCTTAACAATATCACTTGTGTTTGTTTTTATTATTGTTGCCACATTCTTGACAAGTTCTAGGGTGTCTTCAGTATCCCGTTGTTTAATCCCACATACCTCAATTTGATTCGATAGCTGTGCTTGCTCCAGTTGATTACATTTCTGTTCTAGTACGTCGTATTTTAGGCAAAGATTTTTTAAATTATTTTTAGTATCAATGCACTGTTTTTCTACGGTATTCAGGTTGTTTTCATAATCCTTTATTCGCTCTTCGTATTCATCTATTTTATCCGAATAATATTGGAGACTGCGTTGTAGTTCAGTTTGAATAATATTTGCGATTTCTTTTTTCAACTCACGTATTATGTGCTGCGTCATTTCGTTATATTGGGTCTCCGTGTCGGTGTTCTCGTCCCCTTCATCATCTGGCATAATGCATGACAATCGTTTTGGGCGTGCTGCTCCTGCACAGGTTCTGCATTTCCAGTCGACAGAGTCGGTGGAATTGAGGGTGACCAGCTGATCTGGTGATAGACCGGCACATGATGCATGCAACCACTTATTACATTGGCTACATTGTAGACCCGGC
The DNA here is from genome assembly GCA_944452665.1 of Stenoptilia bipunctidactyla. Classification (NCBI taxonomy): domain Eukaryota; kingdom Metazoa; phylum Arthropoda; class Insecta; order Lepidoptera; family Pterophoridae; genus Stenoptilia; species Stenoptilia bipunctidactyla. The sequence continues at coordinate 20,600,429 of OX101731.1, read as the reverse complement.
GATTTCTTACTAATCTGTTTATTACACTTAGAACACTTAACCATAATTGCTAGTAATCTTGGTATAAAACACTAAATGCGATCGCTCACACGGCACACGTTGATGACCGCGAATTGCGCAGTAGTAATAACTTGTACTACGAATTTCTGAAAATATGAAAGTGGCGCGGTACGGCCGGGCTGCATTCTAGGGTTGCTTTGGTCAAAAAGGTTCCTAGAGTGGATCCTGTATGGCGCTAAAGTGCAAAAACCGCGAGACGGTCATCTATACTTTAGTACTTATATTCATCTATGACAAGCAGCAATTTTAACTTTTTGCAAAGTAGTGGTAGGTAAGCTTCCTCGCGAAATATCACATGTCTTGCCATCTCATATTTGTTGTTGTATTTTTAATTAAATATTAAGTTAGGTATAGTCTGGCTAATGAAAGCCGGGACTGTAAAAGCTAGGCAAAAAAATACCATCAGTAACCCCGACAATAATAATAAACAAATGGATTAAACGGACTTGATACTTGATTACCTTCTATAAAAGTATCGAAAAAAAATAACAAAATTGGTACTGTCCTACTTTTTGATAAGAAGTACCTATAGGTAATATTAAAAGATAGACAACTAGTACCAATCAGGTTTAAAAGTATAACAACGGTTTATTCCACTTTGATTAGATACCTACTATGTACTTACCTACTATTTATATTTCAATTCTATAAAAAACTCAGTAAATACGAGCACGCGATATGTTTTATTTCATATAATTTGCGTCAAATGTGAAGTTATGTTATAAGTTAACAGTAAAAATTCAGCGTCAAAGTTCATTATTTTTTTAGGGCATTTAATAAAAACTTGTTTTTAAAAAGGCCTTTTTTACTTTTAATTTATTTTTACTTTTTAGTTATCTTGACACGTTTCTCAGTCTGGTCATTATTTCATTCAATGCATCCTTGGAGCAAGGTTGTTTGCCAGTATTTTTTTTTAATAAGGAGACAATCTAGTCTATCTTTGTTAAGTTGTATCATCAAAGTAGTGAAATTTTCTGATTGAAGACAAACCTAGCACACTTTATCACAAAATATATTTATGACTTTGTGATAAGTTTCTACTCGTGGCTTTTCTTCTGTTCGTATTTAAGAGTATGCATTCGTGAATAGCTCAAACGAACCTCTCCTTGCTTAAAAGATTTGTCTGCTCTTACTTGAGCGGCATGCTCTCGTAAAGCGCTCAAACGAGCCTGTCGCTGTTCAGACTCCTTTATTTTATTTTATTTCCGATACACCTATGTTACCGGTCTGTTGCAATTTGTGAATCGTGTCCATCCTGCGATTCCACTGTTCTTAACCATCGCATGCGTCGCCTAACTTTATTACGTGTTAATTGCCGTTGAGAGTATATTTGGCTCTTGTACTAATCACCCCTTCCGCTGAGTCATTTTGCGACATCGCTTTCGGTAGCAAGTTTCTCTTACCGTTTTCATCTATTTTGCTCTAGGCTTCTCTACCTTTACCTTTGTGTTGATGTTTCTGTTCTCCCATGTTGTAACCACAACTACCGAAGAAATATTCGTCTACCCTGCCAGAACTTAAGAAAGGTGAGGGTTAATATACAATAGGGTACGCCTGGGTGCCCTGAGGGGGTGCGTTTGCGACATCATATTACACTCTGATGCCACTCAGCACGGCCTTAACTTGACTTGAATGTTTGGCGGAATGTGCCACTTATTTCAGCTTGAAGCTTACAATTTGCATAAGTGTTCGATTTTAGGTTGTGGCGCTAAAAAGTCGCAAAACATAAGTTTACACAAGTAAGTTATCTCAAATTCTTATGTTTTGTAATTATTGCGTATAACATCATCTGGTTTACTGTAACAAGTACCTATAAGCGATAATAATTGAGTAATGGTGAATGTTTAGAACGTTTTAAATTTATAACCTTGCTTCCTAGTTACCAAGTTTTAAACATAGTGATGGGCATCCGTAAACCGTCTTTTTTATCGACATTTTTCAGTTTTCCCACTAATTTAAATATGCGGCGAAGGTGGATAAACGCAATTGGATCAGAAAATATAAGCCCACGTCATAGGAAGAATCTGTTTACATGTTAATTATATTTTGAGGATGATAACATCAATAGAACACTTGGAGTCTTCAGGCTAAAAGATGATGCAGTGCCCTCACTTTACTTATCAGTAAGTGTTTTGTAAAGAATTGTTACTTTGTACCTCTTTGAAATTTTTTAAATATAGTTAAAATTACATAGTCATCGAAGGATATAACTTTTACATGATGATAATTAAAAGAAAATTTAATTTTTGGACAATTGCTATTTATTAATACAAACGTTGTTTTCATTTTCAGTCTCCAACTATTACTACTGGTGTACAAACATTATTAGCAAGAGACTATCCACTGCGTGTTGTATTTTGCCGTCAGATGCTCCAAAAACACAGAGAAGATCCGGAATTCCTGGATAAGATTTTATGGTCCGACGAGACTACCTGTAAGAAGGATGGCTATTTGAATTTACATAATTTGCATAGTTGGAGCATAGAAAATGCTCACCTGATGAGGGAAGATCTCCACGAAAGAATTTATGAAGCTGAAACGAAATAAATAATAAAAGACACGCGCGACGCATAAAACGATCATTTTTAAGGCAATGTCGAGCCTGTATTAATAGTGGTGGCAAGTTATTATAATGTTTTTTTGTGTAATAAAAATGTAAAAATACAAGTAATATTATTTTATTTAAATTTTAAACATCTGATGTAAGCACTAATTTGCGGCCATAGCTGAATAGATACCTAAGTAGTAAAGACTAGAAAATCCACGACTCAAAAATCGAGACTGCTATCGCGTATCATATCATACCACTTTTAAGTCATCTTTTTTTAGTCTTTTACTATCTCTCTCTAACGACCAGTAACCCCGGTCTATCTCACTCTTAACTACTTACGCAGGGGTACCTTTCAAATTCTGAGAACAGCAACAGAAACCCTTTTCTTTGTTCATGGCAAATAGCACCGTGCAGGTGAATGTAAATTAGGTCACCACTTGAAAATAGTAAAGTATATTTTTAACTCCAATATTCCTTTATGTTTTATACCATTTCATACTTGGGGAAAGTGGCGCTAATTTTTAAAAAAAATCTGCCGCGGTAGGTTTCCTACATTTTTTTACACCACAGTGAGCGAAAGTGAGTGGAAATGAAAAACTTTCAAATTTTTTTGATAAAAAATATTTTTGATTAACTGTAGTAAAAAAACTATTAGTTTTCTGGAACTTTTAAAGGTTTTACAGGAAAGCTATACTACTCAGGCTTACGATAACAAAAAAAAATTATAACATTTAAAAAAATTTACACATAGCCATAAAAAATATCATAAAGGGAGTTAATTTTTTGATTATTTTTAATTTTTTTTTTTTTAAAAAGGAAGGTTTTTTTTTTTTTTTCGAGTAGTTATGACTAGGTACACCCTGGTGCCAACATATCGTTGAATTTTTGGACACGTTGTATGTACACAATGACAACGAAAACTTTATCGATATCGATATGTAATTTTAATTAGGGCTCAACTCTTCAGCTGCCATTTTTTAGGAACTGTCAAGTGTTTCATGGTTTTCGTTATAAAGGCATCTCCTAATCTATTACTACCTACCATGTAATCAGTCCATCAATCAGTCTGTCAGAGTTTAAATAAAATATTTAAAAAAATAATCTGTCAGCACTGACCTCTATATTTACCACTGGACTGGCGGCTGTCAAAGTGCTTTTGTGCCCGTTTGATAATCGCCATTTTGGCGCTGTCGGACGTAGTTTTAGTAGGCGAGTGTCCGTGGTACTAAAACTAGTCGCTTACAATATACACATGTCCTCATTCTTGATAACTTTTATATAATGCTTATAACAATAACAACATAAAATTCGAATTAATATTTGAAAAATATAAAATCACTTAACAATAAGCAAGCATTTCTCTGGCGGCCACTTCCAATATACGTCAAAATTTGTTCTGCGGACACTCGCTACTCGCTAGTGGCGCTTCAAATAGGCACATAAAAATAGCTGTCAAACTTACGGAACAGCCAGTCCAGTGGTAAATATAGAGGTCAGTGTCTGTCAGAGTTTGTTTGACACTTGACACTTCACTGGCCCCCTCCTTCCTCCGCTGATCCGCTCCCGTCCTTCCTATTGTATGGAATGGTGGTGGATTAATGTTTTCCTTCCAACTCGATAAAATTGAATATTTCATTTTGTATTTCATTTAGCCACAGTATATTGATAATTGGTGTGGATGTTGTGCCTTTACACGGATTGTCGAAGACACTTTACATAATTCAATCAAAATGAGGGATAACATAATAGAATGGCTAAAAGATCCTTTACTGGTTGTAAAGGTACAGAATTTTTTTGGTGTAATTTATAACAAGAATGTAACCTCACAGGTAAATAGCACTAAAAGTCCCGAAGCTGTCCAATCGTATCGAAGAGATAATGAAAATGAGCAGTTTGATCTAAAGCAACACAAAAGGATCCCTAGTAATATATCAACAAGCAGTTCTCAGTCTAATGATACTGATACATCTGCAGAGAGCACTGTAAATGAAGAGTTGGTTTGCCACATCAATAACAATTTCTGGTACTATTTGTTTGTGCTAGGCACTGAATTAGGTGATGAACTATTTTATGCCACATTTATACCATTCTGGTTTTGGAATATTGATGGAGCTGTGGGCCGAAGAGTTGTCTTAGTGTGGGCTGTCTGCATGTATATAGGTAACATTTTGGTCATAGTTTTCAGCTTTTGCAAATTATACCAACTTTTCACATGTTAATTATTGTTTGCAATTTTTTAAAAGTTAGCATTATCAATGGGTATTATCACAGTCATGTTATTATTGACTTATAACATGACTGTGTGTCATTTCAGTGTCTATTAATTAGCAGTATTTAATATTAAGTTTAAATATAAAACTAATAAAAAACTAATTATTAATGGAGTAAATGCTATACTAGTGCTTAAAATGTGTTCATTAACTGAGTAGTACCTTATTATTATATTTGCTTTTGAGATTTGCATCAGATTAGCTTAATGTGTTATATAAAACATAAAAATCTATCTTGAAGTTAGTTTCTTATAGTAAAATGAGTCATAAAGAGTAAGTCATAGCACAAAGATACTGTGAATTTTTATCATACAGATAATTTATAACAATTTGTTAATACCAATACCAGTTACTACTGATAGTGTGGTATTAAGATAAACAATCAAACTAATTAATGACGTAATATTTTCAACACAGTTTGTATGGCCTTCGAAAGAGTTAATTATATTTTTTGCCTTATTTACAGGTCAAGGCTTCAAAGATGTAATTCGTTGGCCTCGGCCTGGGTACCCAGTTAAGAAGTTGCAACAAAAATGGGCTATAGAGTATGGTATGCCTTCTACACATGCAATGGTTGGAGTTTGTATGCCATTCTCAGTATTATTCTACACAATCGACCGGTACCAATATCCAATTCACTGGGGAGTGCTTATTGCTGTCTCATGGTGTACATTGATTTGTGTGAGCCGAGTGTACTTGGGCATGCATAGTGTTTTGGTAAGTACTATATCTTAGGAAAAACGTGCCAACTAAGTCATATATAATTGCCTTAATCCCTTTTCATTATTACAAACAACACTAGGGCAGTTCCATAAGGCCTGCAAGGGTGAGCAAAGGCTCGGCTACAATTTTATTCACATCCATAAAGAATATTTAAACACAAAAGCTTAGGTAATGTTTTTGGTAAAGTTGATCTAAGTTACTTGGAAGTACATTATTTAACCCATAAATGAGATCTAGTAAGGAAATAGCTTAGAGGAGTGTACTTTAATAGTATTGCAGTCATTTGTAAGCAAAGTATTGGTGACTATTTATTTTCATCTTTGTAATAAGGTTTTATAGTTGCATTATTACTGCTTAAGCATTTCAAGTAGTATCTTCAAGCTAAATGTTGTAAAATATGTACAAATTTTTACTATTAATAGGATTTCTTGTCAACTTGCATCTGCACTTTCAAAATAACAATAATCTTGATGATAAATTAGTCATTAACATTATATTATCCGTTTAAAAGTGAAAAATTCAATGTACTATGTAATTCATTCAGATGTAAAAAAGTAAATAACTTGTAGATTACTTTTAACATCCTTTTCAATCATTGTAATCTTGTATGAGAAGTAGGTAATTTATTATAACCATGGAAGTAGTATTATAAGAGTTGGATTTGATTGGAGTAAACAAAGTTCACTTGGAGATTTATTTTTATGTACAAATTCTTCTATCAATTGTTTATTTCTGATCTGAAGTTTCTAGTCAAGTTTAATTTACAATGACTGGACCTGAGTTTAGAAAATAAAATATTCTCCGCACTATTTTTGTCTTCTTTGTACATTTTCAAGCCACAATAGAATTGGAAAAAGGTTTCAATAGTTTTAATAATTTATGGTTTTGTGATGCCCGATTTAAGCCAACACGGAGTAGCTATTTACTTCCTGTACTAAAGAACTGTCATTGTCACAAACATAGAGGATATCTGCGTTTCATCTGATATCTACATCAGGTAGGTTTTAAATGGTCTAGAATGACCTACTGCAGTTTCTGAACATTTTTGATAAATGTTATAATGATATGGAGATGTAGTTGCTAATTGAAGAAAGATAGGAGTTTTTGAAATAGAAATAAGCATTTGTAGGTTACCCAAAGTCACTGACGTAACAAGGCTTCTCGGCGCTGCCTAAAAGGCGCGTGGAAGTGACCGGGAAACGCCTTTGGCAAACCGCGATAGTCTTGCAGTTGCTGAGATGAATCTAAAAAGGAATTTTATATGGAAATCGTTTTGCCTATTGTTATATTACGACAGATTCAAGTCTACTTTTTACGGTATTATTGTTTAATTTTTATCATGAACCTTGCACCGTTCGGTCAATTTCCGGAAATGTTGTTAAAATATGCTTTGATTTGATCACCCCGTATAGTGATCAAACATGCTAAAAAGTTATAAATAATGAAATAGAAATGTAGAGATATTGAGATATGTAGGTATTATCTACCACAATTAGGTATTTAGAAAAACGATGTGTGGACTCCATGGCGAGTTAGTTTTTTTTTTAAAGAATAACCCCCCGTTTTTCCTAAATCTCACCTGATGGTAAGTGAAGATGAGTTCAGAGGTGAAATCACACGGACCTAGGAGAGAACTGGCTCTTCATAAAATATTGCCCGAACACATCACGTCCGCCGGAGCGGCGATATTTGGCGGCAGATTTTTTATGAAGGGTGGTCGCTAGCCAGTCGGATCCTGGCGAGATTCTACGCCTTTTATGACACGCTTATCCACCGGCGGTATCCACTGGGCTATTCTGAGCCGACTCTACACGGACAATAACGTAGGTACTGGATTTTATTTGATTATAGTATTTTAATTACCTAATTCTTATCTGTTATTTAGGTTGAAAAGCATTCCAATATGTGTTCAGGTGAAATCATGAATGCTATATTCAAGAAAGTTTAATGAGATCATTAAGGACACAGTCCTCCCCCAAAGTTCTCCACGTGTCGTCGTCGCTCGGTCTCGTGTCAGAATTATTTGATTGAAATTTTTAACCATGGATTATTTTGAACACAGGATATAGCAGCAGGCATAATACTGGCTTCAGGACTGTTGGTGTTCCTGATTCCATTGGTGGACATTCTAGATGGGTTTCTCTTGACGAACAAGGTGGCTCCGTTGTTCGTCATACCAATATCAATACTTGCTGTGGTATTCTATCCAAACGCTGACAGATGGACTCCAACTAGGTAAATATCTTTTTTTTTTTTTAATGCTTTGTTCCCTGTACTTGATGCACTTTGTGTCGCGTGTAATTTAAAGGTTGCTTTTACCCTGTTATTAAGCTGAGACACAACTTTCTTATTTTCAATTCAGTATTTTATGAAAAGATGACCTTAGCGGCGCAGTATGTGTATACCCAGCTGATACATGAGAGATTGCAGTATCAATTCCTTTTCCATGAGAAAGTATTGTACAGGTTTAGGTAATGGTTTTAACAGAAGTACTGTCACACACTACATTTGATTCCATTTGAGTTTGTTTCTTTGTTTCTTCATCGTCAAGCCTCCATAATTTCAAAAAATATCACTAGATTTTGCATGAATCACTCAATTTATTTCATCTTATTCATTGTTTTTAAAAACACATATTATAATTTTGCGTAATATTTCAAACACTATTCATATTTAAAACAATATTGCTGATTTTTTATAAAGACGTTTTTTTAAGTATTAGTAAAATCTTGAACATTATAAATATACAGGTATGTATAGACTTGGTTCGCTTGAAAACTGTCCGAAACGATTGAATGGAATTATTCCAAATACGAGCAAATTACTATATAACTATTCTAGCAGTGGTTATATGACGTCCTATAGAATAGATGTTTATCGCTTGATCTTAGATTTAAAATACTACAATGTCGCGAGAGTTGTCATGGAAACCATAATCCAGATTACATTTAAACTTACTAATATTATAAAGATTGCTTCCATGCTTGGCTGGGAGCGAAAGAAAAACATAGAATGTGCCAGCTGCTTCTCTTCCCGGGCAAACTGTAAAAGTCAGTTAAGGGACGGAGGATTTATTGGCGATTTTGCGGGCGACAGGCTGACCCCCTGTCACTGCTATAGTCTCTTTCCATCATAATAATTCCTCCTTTGTCAAACGTGACATCAGATGGTTTTTATAGCCTCTGGTGTTCTGCCTACCCCATTAGGGATACAGGCGTGAAGTTATGTATGTATGTATGTATTATAAAGGTGAAAATTGGGATGGATGCATGGATGTTTGTTTCTCAATCGCGGCAGCACGGCTCAACTGATTTGGATAAAATATGGCATAGTCATAGTGTACAACCTGGAATAGCACATAGACTACTTTATCCCGATATAAACAGCTACTTAGTCATTTATGGATGATAAAAATGACATCGGTAGTCTTTTTTGCTTGAGTCACTGTCGAAATAACAGCAAAATAAAATATATTAAGTATATATCTTTTGGTTATTTAAAGTTATTGTTTACTAATACTTATTTAAATTGATATAAAATAAATTTCATCAATTTAAAAAAAAAATGATTCTTAATATATCGCTATCATTTTAAAGGTCAAGTGATAAAACCAATAATACGTATGTTAAGATATTTTTCGTATCAAACAATTATCATAATATGTACAGGTGAGAAAGGAAGTGTTGTTTGCCCATGATTAAAAGGGCAAACAATAGTTATACCTATTTAACTACTCACATCCAAATAACATTACGGACCTTCTTCATCATATTGATTTATGTTATCATTACATTAACCGGAAAGTAGGTTTAATTTTCTCGCTCTTTTAATGTTTTAATTGAATTTAAATGGACTGTATGTATTTTATTATTATTGCGTTAATTATTAACGAAATTATATAAAATATAATGAAATATATTAAAATTCAAAGAATTGCCTGTCTTTGAAATATGAACTTTTTTCGAAAAAATTAATAAATACATACATAAATACACAAATGGCCTAGCATACGGATTGATTGAAAGTTAAAATAATATTTCAGTTTTCGTTGCCTTGGTCAAAAGTTCAGAAAATCACAAGTATCATTTAATGATAACTAAATCATATAAACGATTTCATATATATATACATAACTTCACGCCTGTATCCCTTATGGGGTAGGCTGAACAACAGAGGTTATAAAACCATCTGATGTCACGTTTGACAAATTTTGAGGTATTATAATGATGGATAGAGACTATTGCAGTGACAGGGGGTCAGCCTATCGTCCACAAAAAGCCTCCAATAAAACCTCTGTCCCTTAACTGACTTTTACAGTATGCCCGGGAAGCGTATTTACAAAAGCTACACCATTAGAGTGAAAGTGCAAACTGAACTGGCTTAGCTTTTGTATGACAAAAACTTGCCCAAACCCTAATCCATTCTAGTACAGAAATTGACCGAAGTCGTGTAGACTTTGTGAGATAACTTCAATTGAACATTGCAGCAACAAAAGCTATCCCATTTGATATCGATATTTACCGATCGTTGGCTTCAATTTGATACTTAAATGGCAATTGTTCTGATTTTCAAAGATAGAAATAAAATGTGCATGCATTATGTATGATCATCGTTATTTTGATGACTTAACGTTTGACTTTTGACCATGTCGGGATTGTCCAGGGTTGACTATAATAGCTGACCAGGTTTATGGCGCTTCGCCGGCCGCTGCCGCGGCACCGCTCGCTTCGCTCGCTCGGCTCGCGCACGTGTAACTATATGCAACCTAACATGCTCCTCCTCGCTGCGCTCGTCGTCGCACCTAACCGTACTGATTCCGCCTTCCGGTGCGGGAGCCCTTCTCGTAGCTTATCTCTTTCATCGCAATGTATATCAAACAAAGATATACCTACTTTTCATCTTGACAAAAGCTTATCTATTTGAGTGAATATGTATTATACAGTACTAGGTTTTGTCATTGCATTTCTTTGAAAATTACAAGAGCAAAAGCTAATCCATTTCAGTCAATTTTTTTACTGAGTTCGATTAGGTATTGTCGTGTAATATGCATAAACAAAAGCTCCTCTATTAGAGTCTGACTCGTGACTCAAATAGTATAGCCTTTGTATATTCGCGCCCGGGAAGAGAAGCAGCTGGCACATGCTAAGTTTTTCTTTCACTCCCAGTCCAACATGGAAGTAGACAAACGATTTAATTTCTTAGATAACGTTGTAGGCAGGTAGGATAAATATTATGTGTACATATAAGGGCTGATATTATATTGACTCATTTAAAAATAATCCCTGGAATAACAGCAATAGCCAACCGTTATGAAAATGCATATACTAATCCTAAATCGACAAAATAAGTTTATAGATATAATTATCAATTAACAAAGAATACACACGGCTGTCCTTAATCCGTCAAAACGTGTGTATTTAATGGTTTAAATTACTCGAGCTATGTGGTTCAGCCCTAGAGTACCGCGCCAGCATTAATATAACTTATATGAATTTGCCTCAAGTGGGTCTCATCTTAGGTAATTCAATTCCACTCCACTTATAAAGCGCAAGTAACTCAGGAATCGCTTACCGTTCACTTACTAGTTCAGGACATGGGGCGGAGGCCTATTTCGTATCGTTCGCCAGGATTGGTTTAAGCTCCGACAAAAAAACCAGTCATTAGGTTAATATAGAAAAGGAGCATTTTCAAAGCTACGTACCTATTGACTGACACTTACTTCACGTACACGATGATGAAGGTTACTCAAGGTCAAGTCAAGGGCATAGCCTAGAAACATTTTCGTTATAAGTATTCCGAATCACTTTTAACCGTGTTGATTTTATGCTCTAGGCAAATACTATGCTCCAGTTAGTGTTAATTAAACGAATGCATATTTTTTGAAATATCAGCTTAGAAACAAGTCTATATTTTTTGCATACAATAAAGACATAAGTTGCAGCCTTTCCATGACGAAGGATAGCCTGATCGAACACGCGCTTTAATTTTATCAGGCTTCTCAGATAGTTGATTGGTATTACCGTAACAAAGACGCAAATTTGTCCAAGTTATAGCATAACCTATATAGATTGGTCTACTAAAGATACTGTCGTGCTTTTTTCTGGGTTGACCTCAATTACCCACTTCCGGAACCAGTTGGCTAGTACGTTCACTTTGGATTGTTATAATCAGGTCATTCTACGTCTTTCTCTACTTGAGATAACTAACGTGGTGTATAGTCGGTGTAGAAAAATGCAAGTTCTCACTTAAATGTTTTTAAAATTTCGATACGAAAGTGCGCAGACAGAGTGTTTGCTATCAACTCTATGACGAACGTTTATGTGTCATATTATTTGACACACCTAAGTCGAAAGCTTACATAATACCCTAAGACCTTCTCGGCATAGTTATACTTGACTTACGAACACAGCCTTTAATTTATGAATGTTTGTCTTAATATAACTTATTCGTTATCTAAGTAGTTTCCATGAAACTAGTTTTTAATGAAACTTAATTTAGATAATAAGATATCAGTCCGGACGAACTTCTTAATATAGCTTAGGTCAGGGTCATACTTGCCTTCTGCTGAATCATTCCCACGTACCCCGCCGTTCCCACCTAACTTGACTTGAGGACTTGCTGCACCTTTTCATCCAGTGAAAAAAATGAGTTTGAATCAGGATATCGACTAATTCCGCTCTGAAGTCTCCGCAAGAACACAAGCTTAGTTTAATATATCATGTTCTGTAGCTTTTAACATATTTACCTTTTTACTGTATCGTGTTTGCAGACTCTATAGTGTGTTTGCGGATTTATATAACCTAGTCCATTTTAGAATTCATCGCAATTAGAATTAAGCAGACACAAATAACAATGGCCTAGCATACGGCTACAATATTGAATTCATTATTTTGTGCAGTGGCTCTAAGTGTTCGAACTTCTAATATGGATTTTTTTTATCTCTACACTAAGCCCCAATTTCACTGTGTAATAAAACGCGATCAATTCGAGTTTAATTCATACGCGTTAAAACGAGTTCCGCCTTAAATTTTTCTTCAGTCAGAGCCGAGATTTGTTAAACTAGACTCAGAAGGAAATCGGGGCTAAGAAGGTTATCGAACGACAACTTCTAATAAAACCACTTTTTCCATTTGTTTTCAGAGGCGACACAACAATGGTTGTCAGTGTTAGCACCGGAGTCATCATCGGAAGCTGGATCAACTACCAGCTCGGGAACATCGTGTGGAACGGAGTGAACCCGCCTTACGAGATCATCTGGCCGTCCAACGACATGTTGGGATGCACCATCTTGAGGACCATCCTCGGTTTCTGCGGAATTTTGGCAACCAGAGCCATCAGCAAGTCCGTTTCGTACGCACTGGTCTGCACTCTACTCGGCCAAGACAAGAATGAACTGAGAAACTCCCAGGACAGCCTCGACAATAAACACAAGATATTTGTAGAACTCTGCTACAAGTACTTCACGTATGGCATGATTGGCCTCAGTACAACCTACGTCCTGCCGAATGTATTCGACTTGTTGAGAATCAACAGACCCACCTATTACACTGAGATTTAACACTAGTCAGGTTCTTGTTATTTCCATTCACCAAATGTGCTATTATGATGTAAGAATAGGTTATGTAAAGAGTATTTTTGTATTCGGTGTTATCTTTTGTTATAAGGCCGACTGTGCGTTTAACTTAATTATTTTATTTTCTATTCAATGATCCAAGATATTCCATTTTTGTTTACGATTATTTATTTAAAGGCAGATATTTGTTAATAGTTATATCACATATTGTGTTTAATGTTTTACTTATCTGCATAGGAACATTATAACTAGATGGAAGGATCAAAGAATCAAGGTTCGTGTCCCGGGATGTAAGTCTGCTGATCTGTGTTATGTATCAGAAGATTTATAACAATGCAACTTTTCTTTCTAACCTGTTTATTAACGAATAGTAACATACCTACATCTATGCGTCCGCACAATGTTTTTACGCACTAAAGTCTTAAGAGGTTATGACACCAAACATATAATTGCTATAGAAGTTCTGTAGATTGTTATAAGTTCATACAATTTGTTCTTGGGTTCGCGATGCAAAAACATTACGACTTATATTAATGACAAGATATAAAGAGTTTATTGACTCGAAAATAAGTATTTAATGGGTAATAGTTGTTAATGTTAATATAAAATTGTTAAAGTATTAGAAAGATTTAAAGAGGTGGAAGAACCATCTGCTGAAGTCATGGTCATTATCATGTTTTTTTTTGCATCGTCTATGGTCATGTTAATGTTGATATTACACGGTCAGTATAATTCGTCATGTAAATTATCCTTCATATAGTTGAATGTAACTTAGAAACTCGAATTGAAAGTGATGTGAGAGGGTTGTAGAACATACTGCCATTGCTGGACGAAAATAATCAATGACAGGAAATGTATTTTTTTTTGGTTACAATGACTGCTAATGGTCTAAAAATTATAATTGATTCATATCCAATAGACATACATCAAAATATGCACAAATTATTCGTTATTTCACGATTGAGCTTAGTAAACCTTTCAAAAAGGTAACTACATCATGAATATCATGTATAATGAATAGTGAATATTTGTGACTAACATATTGAGTCTACGCACAAATGAAACAAATACAGAACAATTTTTACTAAATATTTAAATCAAGCTCTTACGTTACCTTTTCTATATTAACTCAAGAACAAAAATTAACTCAAGCCTGTTTTCAAACACAATAAAGTAGGTATGAACCAGTGATATATTTTACTATAATAACAAATGCTGCTTCTGGGACGCGTAAATCTTTTGCAGACTAACAAAAAAACTTATCATAATTTGACCGAAAGAAAAATTGTATCGTTTCGTTCGACTTTTTGAAATATCCATTTTGTGAAATTCTGTTTTCGTCTTATAGTTCGATAGCAAGACAAGATAGTGTGGGACTTTCTCTACGCCTACGCTCGACCGTATGCAATCTTTGCTTACACAATATTTATCAAGGAGTATAAACAGTTAATTTGGTAGGCAATAACTTCAAACATTCCATAGTCGACAGGGGACATCATGTCCCGGACATGAACCGAGAGTGAGTAGCCTAGGAATAATTATAATTCGCTTTTTGTAAGATTGGATTACATAGTTAATTGGGAACGGGCCATCCTTTACATATACTGGCTTTTGTAAAGTGTGAACATTTTATTAAGAAAAAATGCTTGAATAAAAGCGTTTTTCCATAGTGTTGAGCACACGGGTATACTTTACATCCTGTTATTATTTTGTATTTAATTTCTAATTACATCACGTGACTTCTAATGTAGTCTTAATGTTATATTAACATTTCTGTTATATTATGTGATAATTTTGTACCTACTTGGTGGGTATTAACTGCCCTGCCATATTCAATAAAATATTATTTTTGGTATACCAGTGTTTGTTTTCCAAATTCAGTAGCTACAGTATACTAAGCACAACCAGATGACTATAAAATATATTATATCGAACATCTCTTTTATTCAATTAATTTGCATCGTCAATAAATTAATAGAATTCTCTATGGTCGTGCAGAGTAGTATTTTATTTCGACATATGTACCTTTTACCTACTAGTAGTATTATATCATCATTTTCTTTTAGATTCCTCTTTATCTATGCCCAAAAAGGGGTTTCAAGGCCTGCAGAAGGCCAAGCTACAGCGCAAAATCATCTCGCTTACGAAGAAATATTGCGTTGAACCTTTGTGGTTAGTGATAAAATAAAATAGCAAACTCGTTCTGCCTGCAACACCTTTGACGCGTGGCTCGTCGTTTCAACTAATATTGTAGAGTCCACCGCCAATTATTGTAGGCCCACGGTATACTTAATGTGAATTTCAAAATAAAACTCAAAAATATGTGTAGACGTGCATTACCCAAAACGGATCACCCTATTCGTTTTTCAAAGGGATGATCAGGCCTGAAACAATCCTCTCCACATAAATCTGAGATTGATTCTTCCATCGACCTAAAACCATTATTGTTCCACCTCTAGGATGAACTTCCTGACAAAATTTCCAGCGTTCTTGGCGTCCATAAGTCCTCCAAACACGCGTACGTCTTGTATCTGGCCTAAAACTGAAACGGATGCACGATGTATGTCGCTATGACATCGCTTCAGCTAACTGTTCTACGTCCCCTAGGTGCGTCAAGTGCTTGGAACCGCACGCGACTCGTGAATGCTCACGCACCCCCGATTCCACCATCGAGCGTCCTGTATGGCCAAAGTGATCGCCCAGCTAATTACTGCTGTTGTCCCAGGACTCCACGCCTTAAACTAGCCCCTCGCCATCGACTTGTCGTTTCACAAGGCCCCTCACTCGCTCATGATATTTGGAATTCTTCTATAGGTACGGTAAAAAATGTGTTCGCTCATTGTAAATTCAATGTGGGAGCGATTAGAAGCAGTTATTGCAGCATAAGACATAAATACGCGCTACTGATTAGTTAATTGTTTTTGCACATATCTCTATCTACATCTATTTCATCTATCTACATGTATCGCTATCTACCCCTGTCTCATCTGTATATCCATCCATCTCTCTTTTCTATATGTATATCTCTATCTGTAATTGTCTCTGCATCTGGCCCTCATCGAATTTGTTCAAATATAGACTTATAGACTTCACTTCACTTATTTCGTATATACTAAATTGATAAGAAAATTTATCGTATATACGAAATAAGTGAAATAAGTCTTAGTCAATTCTATCGACAACTCATTTGTCCAATTATGATAGCTAGTTTAGAAGTTATCAGGGAGCAGATGGACATCCATACTCACATACATACATACCTACAGGTCAAAATCTAACCATGGGAAAACATGGACTAAAACTGTATACTGATGATTTTTTTCTGTATCGATAGATGTTAAAATCAACAATTGAAATTGTACCATGGGATCATGCCATAAAGCATATTTTCTGAAAAATATTGAAAGGGTAAAACTGAAACAAGTAATAAGATTATCCATAAATATATTTGACACATTAATACACAGAAAAAAATGTTACAAATCATTAAAACTAATTTTACAAAATCATAACACAAAATAAATTCCCTTTTCCTTTATTCACAAAATAGCTGTCTTAACAAAAAACAACGTTCTTACCAATTTGAATTTAGAAAATAGAAACAATGGCTTTCACGGTTACAATACTATGATGTCTTACATCACACTCAGATACCTAATATAAAATGCGGCCAGTTTTACAATTTTTCTTTATCAGTACAAATAATATAGATCTTACTCTAAGGATTACAGTTAAGAGATTCTTTCGTCACAAAACGAAGTCGTCTCTAACATGTGTAAAACGGTGGTATACTATATAATATCTAGATGCTATTACCATTGTTAGGATTGCGGGTATAATCAAGACCCAGGCTCCACCTTTGATCAAACTAAACTTGAGTAATTTCAGTTTCAACGCACATTGCTCTAAAATACACATTAGACTTATTATTCAAAGTCAAATAAAGCTAGCCCAAGTGTACTTCGCGTTGTTTATACAGTAGAACTAAAGTTTAACATTTCTGAAATAAATGTACAGGTGAGGCGATACATGTAGAAAAAAGGGCAAAGTAATTGTCCTAGATAAATGTTTATTTAACTTAAAAAAAAACTCATTTTTACGCGGTTTTCAACATTGCATCATCAGTAAATGTTATACACCAAACATGGTACAATGGCTAAGATACCTACTTTAATAATACATTTTGTCTGCCTAAAAGGTTCACCCTGTATATTTATCTCAAGTTTTTGTACAGACAGCAAAATAGAATGGAATATCGCATAAAACTTCAGACTAGCATGATAGATATGAGATTTGTCAGTGTTTAAAGCGAACTAAAGCCATATAAATTTGCCAATATAACATTTTAATCTATTTTGTTGTCTACACATAGTGAGTTTTTACAATATTTTCAATGTTCCAATAATAATGTCATCACAACAGCTTTCTAAAAAAAGCGTGTGTGAGCGCATTGTATTTCTATATTACATGTGTAACTCGTAACCTTTGAGTCTTTAGGATGCACTCTAAGTGTCAAAATTTCATTGATATTATATATTTTTTTATTCACTGTACCTCATTATTCAGTAACAATTAATAAGGTGCCAAGATGGTATTATAAAAGAAGAAAATCAAAATTATGGAAGTTACTTCCTACTAGGAAACTATACAACTTTCGAAGAGTTATATTTATTTTTATTTGAAAAGCGTACCTCATTCATATTATTTTTTTGGTACATACCGACTATCACCCACTTTCATACTTATCTCCGGTTAGTGTACTTGTCGAAATGATAGCAGTACAAGGTCGAACGAATTTATTGACCAATAAAATACTACTCATTTATTGTTTGGGTTTTTCTAGTCTTATCATTATTACATACATTTTTTAATTAAAATTGTATTGAAAATATTTATACATATTTCATATAATCAGTACTTGAACGCAATTGATCGAACACATCTAAATCAGTAAAAATTAAATAATCAGTAAAAATCGGAACCAATATAAGGGTTTTTACAGTGTAGAAATCTTATCATAGGGGATTGGTTTAACTTATGATAAATAAATATTAGTAGCCATGTAGTGGTTTACACCCTTGTTTCATTGTACAGGTAAATACATTTCTGGTAATTTTATTTTTTCTATTCAATTGCATGTATATATTTCCAAACTGATAACGTTATAAAACTTTCCGATTTTCGAACACATATTGACGATAGTTGCAGTAAAACATAAGGTTATTTACCTCGAAGTATCGACGTGGTCACGACTCTTACACAATCTATCTGACGTATACTATCAATAGCTAGTTGATTTTTTTAAATGGCAATTTTCAAACGAGAAGATAATAATAATGAATAGAAGTTCTCAGAGATGTGTGTTTGTTTATTTGTCCGTACAATGGATGGCTCAAGGCACTTGTGTATCCGCTGTCATCTTGTAATCTCGTGGAGGGCAGTCGTGTGGCGCGGTTCAAATGACGTTGATGGGATTGAGGCTCTCCCGCACCTTTTCAAAGAGAGTCTCGCTGTCACTGTCATACTGCAAGATAAAAATAAATAATTGTAAGTAAAGTTGTGGCTTCGAGCGGCTTTTAAGGAGTAACCGCGTATTTTCTAGTAATATATAGGAATTTCTTGATAAAATTTAACCTATAACTTTCCTGAGAACTTCTTGGCTATGAAATTTAAAAAAAATATTCGACTTATAGTTACATAGATCAGCGCGTCTAAACATACTCTTCACTTTAATTAGATTAGTAAAATAAAGATTATATATTTTTAAATCTACAGGTTATCATGTTTCTCTTGGTCCCTGCCTATGTGTGTTAATTTAACAAATAACAAATTATGTCCATGCTCCTAAATATTCGCATATATAATATTAGCAGAATTATGATTTATGACCTCCATTGTTTTCAGAAAGAACTGTCATTTTATTTCTAAAAGTGACAATGCCACGTTTGATTACGAACCCGGTTTTTTCCCTGGCCCAATGACTACCGAGTACCCACTAAATTGACCAATAGAACATAGTCGAGAAATTTGTTACGTACCTATTCATATGTATTTTATACCGCAAAGTATTAGCTAGTTGGAAAAACCATGACACTGAGCCAAGTTACAGACCAATTAAAATCGACTTTGAATCCGATGTTCTGATTGACCTTTGCATTCATAAATATTCGGTGAGCAATTTTATCTACATTTGAACTTGTAGGTTAAGAAGTCAATAAAACATAAAAGTAGTTATTTATGGAAAAGATAGTGAGTTAGAGAAAAAATCTTAAAATACAAAAGACGAAAAATTATTTCTTGTCTTTAAATGACGTGTTCCGTTAAAATTTGATGAAGAGGCCGAACTTTCTAGAACCTATTTTCACCTGAAATTAGGATCAGGTGAAAGCGAAGGCAAAACGCGAGTTTTTTCACCAATCACGAATACAATATTAGCTAACCACCCATATATCGTTTAAGTTAAATCACACTTACATCATCTTCGCTGTCTGTTTCGTCGTCACTCGTGTCAGAGGTTGCCAGAGTTCGTGCGAGTTGAACGTTCTTAGCGAGCCTGCGGGGCGTGCGACCGGCGTAGTCGCGCGACGCGACGTTGGCTGTCGCACGATCCTTCAGAAACTGCACGAGTCGCGCGTCGTTGCGTCGCGCTGCTATGTGTAGGGGCGTCCAGCCTGCTAGGTTCTCCTGTAAAAGAAAACCTTGTTATAATTTGTAACCAAATTAAAAAATATATGTATCGCGTTAGCGATATGCAAAGCAGCCATGACCAACGAAAGAATGAAGGAGTTATTTAAGTTTACTATCGGCTATGTAGTGTTTTGTCAATTATATGCGAAATAGCTAATTAGCTACGATGACTAAAATACGCAATTTTACACCTTTTACGATATTCTAGCTAAACAGTAGAAGTATTTCCTACTAACCCTTAATGACAGACCAATAACGGATGACCAAAACACTATGACCTTGTAAAGGTCTTGCAAATGAACAGGAATAAGTTGGGTTTACATTTAACAATAACGTTTGTCTTCATCGTATATTTGTGGAGATTTCATAAAAACAAGGCAGTGGGTTATCTCTAAACTACATTAGGTATGGACAAATTCATAAATTTTCCTAAACTCAATCATTCTGATAAGTATGATTGTTAGAAATTAGGAGATATTGTTGAGCGTCATCAAGATATCAACTGTGAACTTTTTAGTGAAAAACCCAAGTAGTAAGACGGTAGCAGCTCTATTTTATCAAAAACCGTATCCAGTCCTGGAATATTTGACAAGTCATTGTATTTGAAGTAATTAATAAATAATGCCACAGTGATAAACGAAGCCTTGAAGTATGTATCTACTCAATATGGGGAAATACGCATGCGTGCTTACGTGCGCTGCGCTCGCGACCGATAACGAGGCGTTTATAGCCTTCGTCAGACAAACGTTTACAGTTACAACTGAAACCAACCATGCTTTAGGACATAAAACTGCAATTACAATAAATTGAAAGCCGATAATGGCTTCTTAATTTAGCCAAACCGAAGCAAAAGCAATATTTGAAAGTTGTAGACTTTTTAGTCAGTTTTATTTTCGGGCCTTTTTTATTTTTTAAGAATACATAACGATGAAGCTACGGAATTGAAAGTAAGTGGGTCTGTTCATAGAATTCAAACGAAATCAAAGATTCATAGTCTTGTGAACTCCAGCTTAGAAGAACAGCCTTTCATAGTCTTTTCAACCGACTTCCAAAAAAGGAGGAGGTTCTCAAATCGTCTGTGTGTTTTTATGAATGATTTCGGAGAATGCTTACGTTGAAGACATTATAACTCAGCCAAAGTTTTGACGTGACGTCGGTCTTTTTCGTTGATTGATTAATGATTTTTGATTATGATTAATGATTAGTTTATTTAATGCTGCATTCGTTGATTATAGCGTTATATTATTCTGTTAAAACAGCAAAATCCACTTTCAACGTAATTGTATTACTACCAGGGATTCAAAGGCGTGTTTATTCCTTCTTGTACTAATGTGAAATTTTGTAGATATGAATGATTATTGATTTCACGTTGAAATGTCTGAGAAGATTAGGAAAAACACATATAGGTAGCGTAGAACAACCCTTTAGTACTTAATTCTTTTTATTCAGGATTTTTATTTGACGATCACTTTGGCGATGGGGTAAACCTGTCTGCCTCAGACGCCAGTGGTTGCGGGTTCGATTCCCGCCCGGAACAAGAAAAAAAAATGTAGCGGGTCTGGGCATTTATCTATATATGTATTTATATTTTAGGTTCCCCCCTAGTTCTCTACATGGTATCTCATAAAACAAGCTTCTTACTTTGAGGCCATGTAGTTGGTGAGATTGTCTCGGTTTTTTTATTATTGATACACACGGGCAAAACTGCGAGATTAGCTCTTCCGTCCTTAGGCATTTGTTCCATTACATTAACCTTTTATAGATATATTAAGAAGAACTACCTACATAGTAATAACAATATCACCGTGAAAGATAAGAAGATCGATTTCTACCCGCTCACGACTAAAGTTGTATTTACTTTCATATTGATATCTACGTCATTACGTAGGTACTGTGATGCAAAACCATGATATGATATGAAACGTTAACTTGTTGACGCAAAAGAATTCTTATTAATTTTGCTTGGCGTCATCCCACAATAGCCCTTCGAGTTAGCCCAGTAAGAACCAGAGCTGTGTCAGGCGTGTCCACGCGCGTGGCTCACGTGACTTAGTTTCGCTAGTAAAATTTGTGCGGTACGTGTGCCGTACGTTCGTGGACACGCGTACCGCAGCGTTTGCCTTAAGAGGATCGCAAGCCGCAGTCATTCCGCTTCATTTTATAATAAAATCCTAAAATATTTAAGATTAACCTATTAACCCTTCGATAGATTTAAGGTTAAGTGTTATGTGAAAAGTTTTACTTTAAGATATCCGGATGCAAGAAGTTGGGATTCCCTGGCTGTAAATTGTTACTATGTATTATTTTTCTCTTATTTTTAAAAGATGATTGCTGTTGAGTTTCTTGCCACTTCTTCTCAACAGATCGACTTTCCGAAGTGGTGGTAGATTCAGTTCAATTTGTAAATTGTTTGACTTATTTCAAATGTATTTAAATACTTACGAAATAAAGAATATTTGAGTTTGAGTTTGAGTCGGCAAATCACTCATAAAGATAAGATTGTAACTATCAGCTGATCGGGATTTCCATGTTAGTGGTAACCCCGTCCGCTACTCGGAAGTCAGTGATCATTTGTTTAGCGGTTTACCTTCTACATGAAATATCAGAATTGGTAACTCATCACCAAACGCTGAGAGTTCGTGGAATTAGGATAATCGCCGGCCCTTAGGGCGATGAATTTTGGAGTTTACGTGTTCGTTCTTTCTTTCAAAAAAATGGAAAAATTCATGCAAAATCGGTACAGAAAAACGAGCTGAGAATCTAATTTTTTAATAGGTTTAACAATAAACAACTTATTTTTTTAAATTTACGAATAACAACATAAGAAAACGCGTTAAATGGATCAGCTTTTATTAAACCATACAGGAGAACCATACAGGAGAGTACTACATACTGGATAAGGTGTAAACCTTGGAACCTACGGTGTAATATAAAAAAATCTAACATCAACAATAAATATGGAGATAGATAAAATAAACTCGCCAAGTTGCGACTTTCTTGCACTGGCAACTATCTTACAAATGTCAATAGTCTATTGAGGTCTGCGTTCAGTATTGTTTACGAGTAAACTTTATTAAAGTTAAAACAGACAAAACGCGTAGGTACTGCTATTATAGCGTAACATATTATATTATTACACCTATATCAAAACATACCCACCTGCGTAAATACATGCTAGATATTAACTTATCAAGAATATCTATAGTATAAATACCAAGGGATTAGTGTTCCTTTGTAATAAACGCGCAATCATGTAACACAGGAAAAACCGCAGTCAACAGTGTCGTAATAATCAATCAAATTTATCGGAATTAATCCCTCTGCCTTACTACGCCGGTAACGGCGTGGTCTAGAGCCAAAGCCGAGCTCTACCTGTACGAAATGTTTATTTTGTTCAAAGAAACAACATTGAAACGCATTTCAAAGCTGAGGAAAGGCATTAGAAGACAATCATTGGAAAGAGCCAAAGCATAATGTTGAATTCGTGATTCGCCTTATTAAGTAAGCCAATCTCATCGGTGGGCTTGGCAAAAAATCTTACTACGTCACTCAGCTTCCCACGCAGATTGTCATGTTTTGACATGCACGACATAATATTCAACAGATATCGAGCAAACATCACATTTTAGAAGGTTTCAAACTAACTGATAAATAAACTACTTTTTTTGATATATAACTCTAAAATTTTCCTATCAACAATATAAATTGGCGTTGAAATAGTTATTCATTAAGGGTCATTATTTTAAATATATTCTTCTATTTCTCTGTCTACTAATGAACTTAAATGTGGACGAGAGAAAAATATGTAATTTTAAGATGTTTGTATCAGATACCAAAAGTAAAGTTATGTGGCTTGCATTTGAAAAATGACCGTAATGAGCTGCCTTACTCTTAAACCACGGATGGGTTTCGTGTCAGATTGAAGCACTTAAGAACTGCAACAGGATCTTTTACTTAGATAATTTATAGTTTAGTCTTACCGAGGCATTAATGTCCGCTCCGTAGTAGCATAGGGTCTGCAGCGTCTCGATGTGTCCCGAGAGGGCTGCTAAGTGCACACACGCCTGGCCTGGAATAGACAGAACTTACTATTAGAACAGACTATAAAGTCTGCTATATCTTTCAGATCATATATAATTTTCGAACATAGATGTTTGAACGGCTTATGTAGTTTTAATTGAGTTGTCAGCTAAATAATAGAAGAATTTTCTTAAGCAATATACAAACTTAAGAGCAAATATCTGTGGTCATCATACAAATATCTGCCTATATGAGGATTAGAACTTGGTCTCTGCACCAAGACGTCTGTATGATAAATATTGCCTGTCACTTTGGCAAAAGGATGATCTACAGAGACGTCTGGCTTCCTTAAAACTTAAATAAATGGGATTCAATTGGCAAAAAAATAAAAACTGTAGAATGTTTCTTAACATTCATGTGTCGAATTACATACTAATAAATCATGTAGAGTCGTTTCAAGAGGTCCAACAAGGGTTAGTTATCAAGAAAAACAAAAACACAGACGTCTTTTATATTCTTACAAGCAGAGCATAATGGCATTAGTCCATCTCTTAGACAAAACTCACAGTGTGCTTTATTTATCCCCTCTGGCGATGATCCAATTGAGATAAAATATTTCTATCATTCGCAAGTAGACATGCAATAGCAACAAAATTTATATTTTTTTATTTATAAACAGCTCTACACTATGTGGGTTACTATAAATAAGTTTATCTATGGTATTTAAGCCTGTACAGCGGTATTTGTGGCTATTTCAATACTCAAAGATAAGCAACAATGGCGGTTGGAAATCAAATGGTGCGGTTATCGGGGCAAGGTTGACTAAGAATAGCCCCAACACCCCTAGATACGCGTGTTACAGAAGCAACTAATGTGAACGACCACCAAGGTGGTCTACAAAGTTATAAATATACAACCACCCCTGTCGCGAAATATCGTTGCTGCCTCGGGCATTATATTAATATAACTGGTCCCTAAAAATATACTATCTGTAGTACTACGAAGGTCCGCCATTTTGGCCTTAAAATTTTGCTGTCTTTTCATTAGTAAAACTTTCATTTTCAAAAAGATTTTTTCAAGACTGATAATAATTTCTGATATAACTGCATAGACCAATGATTTTATAATGATTTTTATGTTAAAAAAAATTGACTTATAAATTATTGTTAACGAAATTTAGGTATATAATTATTTTCTCTTGACATTTATATAAAATGGAATACAATGTAATCTTATAGTGCGACATATGTACAACTCTAATAGTATATGCATTCTGTCTGACAGTAAAATATGTGATCACAACCAAAAACCCAACAACCTAAATGTACCATATTTTATGCAATAAAGGAATTTTGAATTTGAATTTTAAGTATACTTAATCATATTTTAAAATTAATTATACTCAGATATACTGAAATACAGTTTTATCATTATAACAGCTAATGCTGGTTTAAATTTACGCAGAAGAAATCGACACATGATTTTTTTGTTTTAACGGGTTTATTTTAGGAAACTATTTGATAAAATATGTTTCGTGTACGTGGAATTTATCGCACCTTAACAGTTAGAAAGTGCAACTATAATGCGGGAAGCGGTTGTCCAAAACATCAAATCTGATTGATCAAGGCAAACAAACCAACCATTCAAGTTTATAATATATGTTCGTAGAGACAGAACATATATTCAAGGTTAATGTAGCTGTACTTTAGAACACTATAAAAAGCTTAAAATTTATTAACCTTTTAGAGTTAAGACTTTGGTCCGCTCGTGATCCATCGTACACACGTCACAAAATCTCAAACGTGTCATAGGTACATTCCCACACTTTTATATCACGTAGGTAGCTAGCAAAGTTGAACAAACACATTATAGTAGTACCCAGATGTTGACGCAATGTTTGCAAACTTAGAAGACAATCTTAAACTGCTAGACTTTAGCAAAATGCGTTCACTAAGCAGGGTCCTTTCGAAGGACCTGCAAGCTGAAATCAGTTCTAAAGATATGCTCATGTAAAAAAGGTATGTTAGAATGGAGGGATTCTTGCACAAAATAAACTGTGCGGTTTTAAAAATAGAATTAGACCGTATACAATACAGAGCTTTCTGCTAATTTAAACCAGCGTAATCTTCTTGTGTGCCAAACCTTTGCCCTTGAGTAACTCCTGAAAATTTATCGGGTATTTTATAATTTCGGTCAAATTCAGCAACTCTAATGTTCTTTAAAATAGACTGCTAGCATTTGGAAGTTTTCCAAGATTAAATGGCGGCTCGGTTTAAACAGGAACGGCTTTCTAAAAACATACTTATTGATAAATGAGATTTTGTAAAGACGCAAATTGAAACAACTAACAAGAGTTTGTGTATTTCGTGATCGCGTTGTAATGCGTTTTAAAGGGGTTGGTATATTCGTTTTATAAGTTAAAATAATCAACGAATGCAGAGAATAAAAAAACCGACTTCACGTCAAAACTTTGGCTGAGTTATAGTGTCATCCACGTAAACATACTCCGAAATAATACATATTTAAAAAAAAATTGAAATTTTCAACGAAGTACTCAACCGATTTCGATGTAATTTATATGGGACCAAATATGAAGTATCTTCTATCATATGAATCTATATCAAAAATAGATTCATAATTGTCCAAAATATCGTGTAACAAAGACACAAAACAAACATATAGACAAATTGAGAACCTCCTACTTTTTTTGGTCAGGAAGTCAAAACCCGAGCAACTTAATCTCTAGGAGGCAAAGACGGAGTAGTCAAGAGCGTGGGTTTCGTTCGATTCTCTCTCAGTGTATTCGAATTATAGATAGAACCGTACACCGGTTTTATAAAACATTGCCGGTTCAATTTAGGTGCCGCTGGGGGCGCGGATGAGTCCCTATTTGGACAAGATGTGAATGTGGGACCATGTATGGAAACTTAGAATAAACATTCCACCGACGGAAAACTTGTCCGTGTGATCCTTAAATACTATACATAATAATATATCATTGCTGAATAAAATGACAATGCCACTGTTTCTTCCTTGTAAACAAAACAAGGAATTATTACGCAAATAGCTGTTGTACGTACTTACGTATAAGTATTCATATATTACATAAACGACATGTTATAAAAATTACCTGCATAATATTGGACGACCGAAATTAAAAGTAGGTACGTATAGAGAGTTGACATACTTAATACTTATTACTTTTCGAAAACTTAAAAAGGTTACCGCAGACGTAACAACTCGTAATAAAGCGATAAGTTGATGAACATCTGTAAGTCCAAAATAAGTAATCGATTTCTTTTTTATATGTATGAAAATTTAAAATAGGTATACCTATTTTAAAAATATGATAATAATAATAATAAGATCGAGAGATGAAAGAATGGAGTCTTTTAAATGTACATATCATAACTATAGGCAGGGTCCTTACTTTTTGGCTTCGCATTGTGTTTTTTAAATTACATATAAATGGATGTGAGTATTTTGCAAGTTACTTTATATGTATAGGATAGCTATGGCTAAAGGGTAAACTATTAATCGATTACTATCATCTTTACTTCTTAGTTTACTATTTAGGTAACTATTATAAAAAAAAACATCATAACAGAATAAGACAATCAATTAATGCGTAAAACTTGTCTTCCTACCAATAGCCCTGTCTTCGTACAGTTATGAGTTTCACAAGGTCTCAGTCACCTAATTCCTGATCCCCAGATAAATATGACCAACTGGATAATGATCCAGTTTTTAATTAATGTAAAACGAATAAATACCAAGAAATCATATCTTATCAACCGACTTCCAAAAGGTCTTCAATTCGTGTGATATTTTTTCTTTGTATCTTTGTTACTCGTTTTTTTGGGCAATTAATTATGAGCCGATTTTGAATATTTTTATTTCATTTGAGTACCTACATTGAAATTTTCGAAAAAATATGTATGAATACGGAGAATTGATGATGAACTTAGCACAAATTTCAAAATGTTCCTGAAGTCAGCTTTTTAACTGCTCTGCATTCATTGATAATTATCTCCTTATATTATTGTTATCGAAAACCAAGAGATAACGTATGTATGTGAATCGTACATGCGAAGTGAGTGAGTGAACGACGCAGCGCAGGCGGCGGGGCGGGAGCATGCGCGTGCGCGTGCCATGGGGTTTTCCCAGCTATGCGCGCTCCGCTCCACGCAGCAGTGCTACGTAACTCGCTCCGACCCGCTGACCTCGCCGAATATTTACGCACTTTTATATAATTTCTTTAGTCTTCCGCGTTATGTAAAGTCTGCTTTTAATTGCCAGTAGTTATACAAATAAGGCGAAACTATTCTGTGTTCATTAAAGAGGCTTGTTTAAAATTCGTGAACTTTTTCTTGGGAATGTTAAAAAGAGATCATTTAGATAGATCATACAATCTCATTGAATTTAAAATCAGAATAATCGTAGAAACAAGCTCTTACATTTAAAAAAATATATGTGGCCATCTTATTATTAATACTACATTTATTTAAGATAATTGATATTATTACTTAACTTATTGTACAAGTTTCTAAATCTTATTATCAAATAAATGCCGATAATCCAGTAACTCAGTGCCTAAGGAAGTTCAGCGACGTTGAGTTGAAATGTGTGCAACGAAACGTTATTAAATATGAATATTTCCGTATTTTTCTAACAATAGAATTGATAGGAACTATTAACAAAGTTTTTTTATAATATTTCAATTACATTTATGTGCACCTAACTAAAAGGAATAGAACACAAAAAATAAACGAGGCTTTGTTAACAGGGTCCGGCGCAAGCGCCGCGCCGCTGAATATTTTCCACAAAAACAAAGAAACGTTCCGGGAGGTGTAGCGGATAATTACATTCCCAGTTGTAAACAAAAACTCCTTGTATTAGTATGCGAGGAAAAACAACTGTACTTAATTGTTTACTGCTTAGTTTTCCGCCCTGCTTGCGTCACAACATACCTACGTTTGCGCAGATCATTCATAGCTACTTGATAGCTTATAAAAGTCAATACGTATGATTTAACTATCTCATTTTCCTACCAAACAGATCATTATACTGTTATATTGAATAATCCCCGACAGTATTACAACATAGGTACACATATACATGTATTTCATAGCTATTTTAAAATACGTAAAAGCTGGTCACGTACGCCAGGAGTTGGTAATTTTCACGAAAATAAAACACAACAAATTTACCGCACTAACGACATTGAAAAAGCAGGCCGAGCGTCTACACGGGAAACCCAGTTACTAAAAGTAATACTTTTAAAGTATACTTTAAACATTTGTTTATCCGTTCGTAAACGATTTAATGCCACACAGCAATTAAGCTTAATACCTCTTTATCTAGGATATCATAACATAATATAAAAGTAATTAGGTATCTAGAATGTTGCACAAGGTAAATCTGCATTAATTGAAGCATATTTATTTACACTATAATCAGGTTTTTCTTACTTATCCTATTACATTTTGCAAAAAAAAACATATTTTTATTTGCAAACGACGAATCTGATCACCAATTCGATACCAATAATAATCGTGATTCAGAGAATCACATACCTCCATGACAAATTTCCGTCGATGAATAATCAACCTTACTCCGAAGCATCAACGGTGATTCGCTCTAGAGACATCGGTCGTTTCTATATTCGCAGTTTGCGAGTCGAAATACGGTAAAAGTAATATTGTGTGGGGATAATATCCCGCGGAGTCGTAACGATGGGTATTTCCGAGTGAGTGCACCGAAGGTTCACTTTCACGCGGGGAGAACCCACCGACGTGATACCTCCATTGTTGCTGCGACCTCTAACTGACACTCCTCCGCAACAGCTGCGGTTTTCCTATGCAGCACAGCTAAATACGGGTTATTCCTTTTCTTGATTTCCTCACAAAAACCTTTGAAATGCTTTTTAATTTCCAACTGTGTTACATTGATTCTTAAATGTCGACTGGTATTTACAAGATTAAGGAAAATACCGCAAGTTGGGGAAGTTGCTATTGTTGTTTTATTTTCAGTGAAGAAAAAAAACATTAAGACCGGCGTCACTTAGGAAACATTTACGCAGCGCTGTGTTTGTTTTATTTCAACATCAAGTTCATGTAACATTTAATAAAATAAAGGGAAAACCAGGCTGCCTTGTTTGCATGTGAGGATATAACAGCATTCGATTATAACTGATTGTGCCAACGAATACTGGGGATACCCAACTGCGAACTTTCACTCGTCACCACCACACCACCGGTAGCGGCAGAGACTTGGCAGTACGAGGACCTTCGTTACGTCACACGAGCAAATATCCGATAGCCGAACGTACCACTGTCACGACAAGGTCAAACTCCAACAATCAATAATGCACGGACACGTCGCAAAATGTGGCCTCTTTATGAAATATTTTTAAACGGCTTGTTTCTGAAGCGAGAACCGACCATCGAGGCAGACTTGGAAAAACCAAAATGTGGTCTGCTTTATGAGAGACTAATAACTCCTTAATTAATTCTGTTTGTGGGTTTGGAAAGTCCAACATTTTTAATTTACTCGATCCTGAATGTTCGAGCAGATGAATAAAATCACACGGGCTTGTTCGTGTAGGAATGAGTTCTTTAATGAAACGAGTGTTGTTAAGGCAGTGCTCGCGTCATTGGTACGTTCACACGTAAACAATGCATGCTGGCGTTGTCTAGTGTAACAAACAGGTTCTGCAGCAGCGTCTATGTGATTCAATTGAACATCCTAGAGCACCTCCGCATTTCGCAGAGGCGAGAGATCGCGTGTCCCTAATGCTGGTTCACATCCGGATGCACCTTTCCTTAGAGGACAATGGCATCGCTAATTGAAGGCAAACCGCATTTATTGATATCCGTTATTTAATAACGTGTACAAAGGATATTAAAAAACCTCAATGAAACTGACGATGGTCTATTTTAGCTGTAACGTTTAAAATATAACGTGAATATCAGACACAAAAACCTGTACACTATGAGGTATTTGTTTTTTAAGTTGAATAAAACATTATTATAGCTCAGGTAAATGACAACTTGGGAAACCCAGTAGGTATGGGTTTTTACTTTGCAAATCAAGAGAACGTTGACCACGGCACAACACATGATGGAATGGAGATTCATCGCATGGCCGGCCATGTGATGAATCTACGCAGATGTTTTGATATGCATCATCATTCAATCAGTCGATTGCTTACACGATATTCTGCAATCACTTAACACTAACAAAACTGTAATTGGTAGAAACAACTGAGTAGAAGGCCTGCTTATTTGAAAAAGAATATGAAGAAATGAAATATGAAATATTTTTTTCAGTAGGTACATACACAATTTTTCACAATGATCTTATTATTATATGATGCTATACGCTAAAAAGAATACGATATAAGAATAAAGCACTTACCATTATAATTCTTCTGATTCAGTACTGAAGATAATCTTCTAGGCGTGTGTTCAGGAAGGGGGGCAAGCAGGGCTTGTAGGCATCTGACGTTTTGTGTCAACGTCGCTTTGTGTAGGGGGGTCTCGCCGGTCAAGTCTCTGGCCGCGAGGGACGCGCCAGCTATGACCAGCATCCTCGACACGACGTCGTGGCCGCTCATCACCGCCAAATGCAGCGCCGTGTGTCCAAAGTCATTTGGAACATCCAACAGCGTTTTGTCTGGACACACCCTTATCAGGATACCGATGGACTTTGCACAACCATGCACTGCAGCTATGTGTAATTGCCTGCAACAATTTTGTTAAAAGATCATTAATATGACTATGATTGTGTTTTTTTTCCGGAAATTTCAGTAACGTTGACATCTTAAAAATATTTCTTTAGTCATTCAAGGTAAGCAGCACGTCGTAAAAGGTCGGATGTAAAGTAGGAAACCATTATACGCGCCTAAAATAACCGTACATATTTAATCGACTCTACAGTAAAGACATTTAAAATGGCTAATGCAAAATCAACAAATCCTATGTAATAAACAATCGTAAAAGTTTGTGAGTGTTTGGAATGGACTATTTTTTATGTCTTTCATGAACTGCACAGACGAGGACGAAAATTGGTGCCAACTGGAATTCACATTTATACTTTTCATATATTATAGGAAGCACCTAGCAAATAAAAGTTTCCTACGTGTTATAGAAGTACCAGTTACAAATAGTATTAAAGATGCTTGTAATAAGGAGCGAGATTCTAATTTAAAAGCCTAGTCGAGGAACCTGTAATAGTTACATCCAATAAAAATACTAAATGTTATATTTTAAAAATGAATAATGCCATTAAAATAAGGTATATTTGCCTTAGTTTTTTACTGCTTGATCTTTTTAGTAACCAGTCACGGTATGCATGTGTATATTTATATTAGTCATTTAAACTAGGTTTTATTGGAGGATTTTTTGTGGGCGATAGGCTGACCCCTGTCACTGCAATACAGGGACCGGAAAACCCCTTTATTTGATTAAGCCTATTGATAGGGTAACCCTATCAAAATCTTACCATATGGAAGTGTAACCCTATTGATATGGTAAGCCTATCGACGTGGTAACACTTTGAATAAAGTTAACTACTTTCGGATGCGCTTACCCTGTGATAGGGTTAGCCTATTTCTATCTCTTTCCGCGCATGCTGTTGAATTCGGAAGTATAATTCGAAGTGCAAGATTGAATAGATGATGATATTTTTGATAATTTGATATTCTTAGAGATTAAATTTGCCTGCAGGTTTTAAAACCCTATTGAATCGGTAACCTTTAATAGGGTTTTCGATAGGCTTACTGCTTACATGAAGCTAACTCTATTGATATGGTAAGCCTTAAATTAGGGTAAGTCTTCGATACGGTTACCAAATTGATAGGGTTTTTTAAAACAAGTCTATGAAAAACCCAATCAAAAACCTCTTCTTAGGGTAAGCGGTTCCGGTCCCTGCTGCAATAGTCTCTCTCCATCATTATACCTAATGCCTCCTTTGTTAAACGTGACATCAGATGGTTTTAGTCTCTGGTGTTCTGCCTATCCTTTATTTGGGAAACAGGCGTGAAGTTATGTATGTATGTATTTAAACTAGGATTCCAACGCCAACGAATGGGCATTGTTAATTTTTTTTACCTATTATTTTTATTGTGTTATATTATCTTTAACCTATTTTGAGAGA
Organism: Stenoptilia bipunctidactyla; assembly: GCA_944452665.1. Taxonomy (NCBI): domain Eukaryota; kingdom Metazoa; phylum Arthropoda; class Insecta; order Lepidoptera; family Pterophoridae; genus Stenoptilia; species Stenoptilia bipunctidactyla. The sequence continues at coordinate 20,567,386 of OX101731.1, read as the reverse complement.
CTAATTTGAACAGTTTTATTTTTAAGAGTGTATTTATATTTATTTTATTAAATTTGCCGGAAATGATGTCATCAGGTGGCATTAACTTAATGACCATTTGAAGTCAGGAAAAAAAACATTTCAAAAATGTATTTAATTCAACGTCTTAAGCGTCTTTTTTCCAATTGTTTCTTTTCTTTTTAGTTAGAATAAATAATCTATAATCTCCCCCTGATTTTCACGGACTTTTGCTGACGTTCAATATTAACAATGAGGTTACTTTATAATGTAAACAAAAAAAAACCATAGAGCTATAGTTTCTTTTAAGTTTGAAGTTTTTTTAAACAGCTACAGCCTACAGACTAAATTAATCAGAAACCTTATACCTCGAAACTGTTTTTCATATGAAGTAAATAAAAAAAATTAACGATGCCCATTGCAATCAGTGAACAACTCCACAAACTTTTTTGATAGTTAATTTATTTTTCCGATTTTATAACGAAACAAATAAAAATATTATTAAGTAAATAGTAAAAACAGACTTCATTAGGTAAATTATGCGTGATAAGGAAAGTCGTAATGAGATATTTTTACTATGATATTTGAACGTCTATGACTTTGTCGATACATTTTACAAATAAGTTTTAATCATGATGTAAATTATTCTCCATAATTAATTATTGAAGCTGACACTCAAGTGTGTAGCTCCAAAATAAGCTAGTGTTACGTAGACAATGGAACCAGAGGTATCTTATGGTCGTATTACAGAACAGTACTCATGTATTGATACTAGTTTTGAAACTAGTATCAACGACTTTCTTTATTACAAAACGATGCCTAATACTAGATTCAATGACCAGATATCACTTGAGTACTAAATGATTTGAACTGTGTTCACGCTTATTATAGAACTTTACTTATGCATATGCCAATGATTGAAACTAGTTTCACAACTGTATTCACTTGAGTGTGCTGTCTTCCATACTTGAGCGTACTTCAAAATAAGTTTTTGATGTTGTGAACTGTGGCTTAGAGAAAATCAGATAGGTACGCGATTCGTGCCTTCTTTAATAGTGATCTGTATTAACTACAATAGATCATTTCAGTGATATTGACCATTACGGTAATATTTTTATAACAACTTTGAACTTTTTAAAACAAGTTTGAACTTGCTTTTCGTAAATAAAAACTATATTGGAATTTATAATTTTAAGTGACTTTACTTAGTAGTTGGCAACATTACATTTAGCTTTTACGTTTCGTATTATTTTTGAGTGATAAATATAAATATATTTTCATAGTAAAAAGAAGAGACAGTTATAATTTAACCGTACTTACTGCTTCTATCGAAAAACAGATAAATAATTCAAAACATTGGCAATTTTGTCATATATCATATAGAATTTAACGCAATTTATAAGACATTATAATCTAAACGTTACGTATAACATAACAGACCATTAGTTTTTGTTATTAAATGTAATGGGAAACAAATTTTTTTCAAAGAAAACCCAGTATCAACTGAGTCAGATATTTGAAACTAGTTTCAGGTAATCTGGTTTTGATAATTGTTTTGTAATAAAACTAAAGCTCAAGTCAAGAATCAGCTGGTGAACAACGCTTACGTGAAACGAGTATTAAGTCTCGTTCTGTAATACGAGCATTAGTATACAGACTTGAGAAAAGTTAATTTTCTAACCTGGCCCGGCCGGGAACTGAACCCAGGACAACCACAGACGAACACCCAAATGCACTAACGCGGATATACTGGGTAAGGGTCTTTTTTGAATTGAGTCAGGATTACACCACACCACCAAGATATTACTCCATAAAGGAAACGAATTCTATTTTAAAAGCCAGTAATATGATCTTAAAAATCTCTCTGATTACGTAAGGTCGTCTCAAAAAGAAATCATGAGATTGTCATTCGAACGTTGTATACTCTGGGCCAGCAATTCGTTTTAATTTCACTCGAATTCGGCCCAAGTTCGATAGGCTATGAGATGTCGTACGTTTAATTATTGAATATTGTTATTTTATGATTCCACAGTTCGTTTTATTCATTAAAATTTTAATGTTTACCTACAAACGTAAACTTACAACGATTTCTAACATTTTTTTCAATCTTCTCAGCTCGGATGGACCTTATTTGTACTAAATTAGAGGCGTTTTTTCGTGCTAATCAGCCTATTAGGGTACATGAAATTTAACCGTAGATATATTACGGTAGGTTTAGTTTCTATCGCGGTGGCGGGCTCAGTGTCTGTAGCGGTAACGCCCAGTCCGAAAAAACTTGACACTTATAAAAAACTAGGGTTTGTCCGCTATGAACTCTACATACACAAGCTTATTTACTTACCTACTTTAGAGCCTTGGTGTGAGTCTAGGTAATTGATTTTTTTATTGCAGGATCAAATTTTCCGACGAAAAAGTATTACGAAATAAAGTAAGGCTTTAGCTTCGGGTAAAATAATAATGTTAAAATATCTCGTCAGTTTGGGTTTTCCGATTCTTCTAATCCTAAATATTACATTCGCAAAAGGCAAACATAACGGTATCAAGTGGCATCATCAAAAGCGGCGAATTAGGTAATTTAAAGCAAAAAGTAGAGTTATGATTTTGACGTGTATGTATGAATGTGGGTATGGATGTTCATCTGTTCCCTCAGACTTTTAAACTACTAACTATAATTGGACAAATGTTGGAAGCCTCTTCACTGTCCGCTGGTTATAGGCTACATAAAGTTATGTTAAATTGACTTCAGCGTCCCCTAGAGCCAGGAGTGAAGAACTAAAAAAAAAATTTTTTCTTTTCGGTTTTGTGCAAATATGTAAAAATTATTACTCCACAATAAGTGAAATAATTATTACTGAAAATAATTAAAAAAATGGCAGTTTTGTGTGGGATATCAAATAAAAGAACTTCGTTTGCACATTTCAAATATGACTACTCCAAAACTTGTGAAAAAAAAAATAAGTTCAAAAACTAAAACTCGACTACTAAAACACACTCTAAAAAGTAGGAAACAAGTAATAGTCTTCGCTGAAATATTTATGTATTAAGCAGGGGTCGACGTATGCCACCTTTTATAGCAAAAAAGATTCATTTTAATAATAAAATAAAATCAATATGGCATTAGATCACGTCTACCCTTTCAACATATTGCTATCAATATGACCTAATACATAAATATTTCAGCGGAGATTATTACTTGTTTCCTACTTTTTAGAGCGTGTTTGTAGTAGTCGGGTTTTAGTTTTTGAACTTATTTTTTTTCTTTATTATCAATCAATTTAAATAGCCACATTTAGCTTTAAAGTACGCTAAACACGTCGGTGGGGCCATAAAAAGATGCTCTTTTGGCATGCTAAGTTGTAATGTTTGATGAGACAGGATGGATATAGTGATTTCTACGGAAATGAGATAAGCAGAATTATTGTTTAAAAGATTTTGGAATTTGTGTTCGTACCATTAACTAAATATTTTAATTAAGTAACTGATAAAAGCTAATTATTTGCTATTTCACTAAAATGTGTTCATATTACTATTATTTACTAATTATTTATGATACACAATATTACTTATACCCTGCCAATAATTCAATGCATTAAAATGACAGTTCAAGTGTGCCCACTTTCGGGAAGGAAAAAAATAGTGATGTGGTTTAAGTGAATGAATGTAATTATTTTTTAAATAATATCGTAATGTATGGAAAAAAAAATATTTTGGCTCACAAGATTTTTATTTTCTTATGGTGCTGTTAGCGAAGAGCAACTTTTGTTAAAATTTTATTTTTAACGACAAAACTAATTTAATTCAATTCAATTCTTGACAATTTGGCAACCAGCCATCGATATGAGGCGACACGCTATTACTGCCTGTATCATGTAACGGAATGGACACGGTATTAAGAGTTAAGGTCAAAATTTTAAAAAGCAAAAAGTTATAAAGTCAATTTTACTTCTACTGTAACGGTTATAAGTTTATTAATTATTTTCATTAAAGTTACTTTAAAGATCTCAAAATCAATTATTTATAAATTTCTTTCAATTTTATGCAAAAGGACAAATATTGGTTTGTTTTCTATCATTCTCATTTACTTACATTACGAAATTTTTAACTGGTATCATTATTTTTCTATTAGACATTTCCATCTGTCAGTTAACTACATTGAATTATTTGACAGAGTATAGGCTAAATACCAATAATCATAAATATTGACGACACTGTGATATTATAGTTAGATACTTACTTAGATAGTTTTTGGTACTTGAAAGTAAAGATGTAAGGCTCCTACACTACTATAGTATTGAAACCTCTATATATACTCTAGATATACTCTAGATTTCTCATCATTGAATGTTCAAAAAAATTATTCAACATGTTTCACATAACACCATCTACCCATAGAGTAAGCACATAGCTTGTGTTATAGGTACTACACAATGGATATACATACATAGAATATATTTGTTTTAAATACATAAGAACATACATATCATATAATGCACCCAGACTAAAAAAATCAAACAAACATGTTATATAGGTTGATTTGTGCCAATCAAACCTGCAACCACTGGTGTGTTTGTTGACTGGTGATGCAGACAGTGCTGCCCCATGGCTGTTATGATTCAAGTTCCTAGAAACCTTTGCCTGGGTCAAGTTATGTTTAAAAAAAAAATTACTAAATGCATGAGACACATTCAAGAGAGTCGAGGTAGACACATCATATCAGCCACACAGTAATATCTATAGCAAAAAAGCACCTACACTAAAACATATTAATTTATAATTATGAAAAAACAAACTATAATTATGACAGTGGTTCTCTACTTAAAAGTAGCATTTTCTAGCAGAGTTTGGGTTTGAATTGATGGTGGTGGATATTTGTGTGATGACATTAAGCAACAAGTCATCTACATTTTTTTTTAATTAAATGTGTTTATTTATATTTCATTACCTAGTATTTATTAAATTGGCCTACAAATAAGCCATGCTGTGACCTAACAAAGAAAAGTCATATTTAGTTTTATATTTTTAACAGCCTCCATGGTGCAGTTGTCAGAGACTCTTCTCTGTATATCTCTAGGATGATATTTCAATATTATGCAAGATGAAATAATAAACCATTTATTGTAATGTAATTAGTTATGTAATTATTTATTATTTTGGTTACGGGACTGTAGTCTTGTCCGCTCGTAACACTGCAGCCTATGGCAGATAGGCTAAGCTTTCATTCAAAAAAGTATGGGTAACTGAAGTATAAAATAGCTGTGTTGATCATACAAATTAATGTTTACACTAAAAGGGTAAATGTTCTTAAAAATTTTCAGGTTCAACATATTTAAACTCATTTTAAAAGTGTTTTAAATTGACAATATGTGTCCTAATAACACTACAAGAACATTATTTACAAAAAGTTTTGGAAATCTATCATAAGTATATAATCTAGAATAAGTAGTAATAAGTAATACTTAGCTTATTTCATGTTTTAATCTATGTTGTCAGCGATTGACCTATTATAATAACAAAACCAAAGGGCTGATAAAAGCATCTATTCCATTAAATATAATTGGATAAACAATTACTCACGTGTCACCATCGTCGTCTTGTTGAAATAGTATTCCAAGTGGAGGAACATCTTCACTTTTTTCTCCTATAATTGTTGAAGGTTGCGTATTCTGCGCTGTGATAGTGCTAATGTGAAGCACTCCTGACAACTGTTCTGAAAGGTCCAAACCGCTATCGAACTGAATATCATCACTAGCCACATTTATATTATCACTGTCTAATGTTCTGGAGTCCAAATCCTCAGATAACAGCTGTTCACTCAAAGGTCCTGACAAAAAACCTGAATCAATATTTCCGTCATCGCGAATCTTGGATTCGAATTCTTTCTTGTCTCCCATTTTCAATTACACTAGCACAGAACTTAAAAAACTGATAAATAATTGAAAGTTATTAACTCTAAGATTTCAACATTCTTCGTACTATTTGTTGCAGTTGCTTTACAAAATACGCATGATTTTTATATTCTACCCTATTAAGATCACTGCGAAGTGTGAAAGTCACTGACAAACTGACTGACTGATGGATGAGAGTTTGTCGCTCGAACGAACTCTCAAACTCTGACGGTGACGGCAGTTTTTTTTTATAATTTATTGACTTGGTCATTAGATCTTTTAGCCAAAACTGATTCAATAAGATTTAGTCAAAGACATTATAATAGTACTATTATAGTAAGTAAAAGGTCTCTGGACGTAGTGGAGCTTTTACTTCTTGTGATGCCGCTTTAGTACGTGTAGGTTTACAGAAGGAAACATTTTCTTATTTATAATCACAGAACATTTATTTATCACTTATAAAATATATTAAAAATCATTTATGCAATATAATTTTATAACTTTTTTGTTAAGTTCTTGCAATCCATATAAGAGCAGCACGCAAATATTCGCGTATACTTCGTAGTAACGTAGAAGTATATCTTGTTCCATAATGTACAGCGCCAGTACCTATACGGAATAATCCTAACCTAACCTAAGCTAACCTAACTATTAGTAATTTTGTATTACAGCATAGTACTCGTGGTAAGTAGTTATCTTATTATTTTCTGATAAGCATGTCGGATAGCTGACCAGGTTTATGGCGCTTCGCCGGCCGCTGCCGCGGCACCGCTATATGCGACCTAACATGCTCCTCCTCGCTGCGCTCGTCGTCGCACCTAACCGTACCGACTCCGTCTTTCGGTACGATTGTTATGTATTTAATCCTATCGAATAAAGTTTAAATATAATTCCATATATTACTGAATCAAAAAAAACTTAACTTGTCAAGTGTAAGTGGTGTACCTAGTATAGTCGGGAACGAAGACGTGAGCATCCTCGATACAAACTATACACGATCAGTACGCGAAATTAGTGTATGCTTTGTAATACTAATAACAGATTTAAAAACAGCATTACAATATATACGCGAGCAGTTTCCTATGGCTGCTTTCTGGCGTTGTATAGAATGGCCACCAAAGACGCCACGTCGCGTCTACACGGCAGTTAGAGCGACACTAAGCTAGAACGCCCCTAGAGCTGCAACTGAGGCCCGTATTAATAAATCAAACTCAAATCTGGGAGCGGTCTTAAGTCAATACTTGAGTTACGCGTCATATTTATAAACCAATGTTAAGTACGGCCTTCGGAACAGCGTATCGTCTGAGTACCGCCTGTATTAATAAACAATACTCAGCACTTAGGAACGCTGCTAAGATGCATACCAAGTACGGATGTTCTGAGTGAGGTCTGTAGGTGACTTAAGATCATTTCTGACTTTGAATTCTGTGCCATCTGTAATATCGACGAGTGTGTTTGAAAATGCAATCTGCAAATATTACAGACGAAGAAAATAATTACGACATCATTGATCAATACGACGATATTTTATGGTTTAATAGCTCTAGATTACCGAAAAGATACTTATATTCGTAATGCAGAAAATCTTTTAAAATAAAATATATGCATTCTTCTAGTATGAAATTGAAAAACTTGTTTTTAGAAAAAAAACAAATTAACATCTCAATAAATCCCTTTTTAAGAGTAAAGAAGCAAGATGTCTCTGCAATGTTATATATTGTCATACTTTGAAAAACTCGATTTAGAGCATAATTTATTTCATTTTTAAATCTCAATAAAAATTACGACTTCAGGAGAATTGTTTCTTTAGAAAGACTGTATGAAAAGTGAAGGAAGATAAGCAGTAGGTACCGTAGGTACGATTAAGTACCTTATAAAGAAAGTAGTGGTGACGAGGATGACGACGAAAACAATTTATTACAAAAACATGATATTATTTTCATGTTACTCTATTTTTATACGTATATTTTTTTGCTTAATCTTCTATTTATATCTTCTACCCTGTGTTTGTACCTCTAATGTTTTTTTCAAGTTTACGCGATTTGCCTTTTGTAGTACATAAAATGAAATAATTTTTGTTTCAAACATGAAAAAACTAAAAGTTTATGCAGTCACATTTTTCCCTGAGAAGAGGGAAATTATACTGAATGGTAACCCTTATTTCACCCTCACGCCCCTTTGACGTTATCACCCAAGCTCCAAAAAAGCCTTGTCGGACTGTAGAGGCTATTGTCCGTTCATCGTAAGATGTCCCCTGCCGTTATGTTGGCACTATTGCTTGTTAAGCTGTTTTCGTTATCTGGTATAGTGAATTAATCCTTTTTATTGATTACTTGTCAAAAGGGCAAACGATAACTGGATCCTATTATGCAAACTTAATCCCGAAATTACGTGAAGCGATTAAAGAAAAACGTCGTGGGAAATTGTCATTGGGCGTGTTGTTTCTCCAGGATAACGCTCCACCTCATCCTTCGGAAGTTGCGCTCACCGCAATCCGCAGTGCTGGCTTCGAAGTCCTTGATCACGCACCATATTCTCCTGACTTAGCCCCGAGTGATTTTCACTTATTTCCAAAATTAAAGGAGCATATTCGTGGAACTAAATTTGACGATGATGACGCGGTTATGACTGCCGCAGAGGAGTTTTGTAATTGTCGAGAAAATGATTTTTTTGCGGAAGGAATAAGAAAGTTGGAGATGCGGTATTCTAAGTGTATTAAATTAGAAGGAGATAACGTAGAAAAATAAAATATTCTTGTATAATTTTTTTTTTGTATTATTTCTAAGAATTTTTTGATTCGCCCTGTATAATATAAATTCTGTCGTCATTCAAAACCTTCCTAGTCTTATAGTTGTTTATTATTATTTACAAATCAGAAAATTAAACATATATTTATTCGTGGTAGGTATAAACAAAGTTAGATTACGGGGTTAAAATGGACACATATTATTGGTAACACTGCTGCCACAATGCTGCCAACACCAGCAGGCAGGGGACATCTCATAGTGAACGGTCTGTACCTCTATTTTCTGGGACGGGTTTGAAGCATTGACTGTCTATCTAGACATATAGATAATCAAAGACGCTTAGGTAAGCTTAGGCTCTCCTACACAGTGTTAGTGAGATTTTATTTTATTTCCGCACGCTCTAACATTTGTTATAGCAAGTCCATAGTGCATATGTCTGTGGGAACTGTTCTTTGTCCCTACTCCCAAGAAAAGAGATGGCAGGCCGCGGCCCACGGCCCAACGTTTGTTGTCAGGATGTCGTATATATGCTAGCCCTATTAAATTTGAGGCCAGCGGGATGTAGAAATACGTTGCGTCGTCATCGTCGTAGTCACTATGAAGCGTCGTTAGAAGTCGCTATAGCACTCCCTTCAGCCTAGAGCACCGTAGGTCGACATGAATTGGCATCGGTCTTGCGTCTGGAGATGCATGCCGGCGTGCCAGTGAGGTACCAGTAAGTCGGAACCGGATAAGGATGCCGCACAGTTAGTTGACGATGAGTCAGAACTGCATGCGGTGACTGTTCTTGGTAATATCGGGGGAATGGTCCTAGTACGTCAGTACAAATTCCAATGAGTTGGAGTGCCCCAGTGTGTCAAGGAGTGCTCGTCTGCTATGCCCCCAGTGTCGGGGTAGCTGGTGGCTGATTCGGGCAGGAGAGTTCAGGGTTCTGTGCCAAGTTACAGGTGTCGGCTGGTGATAGCAGACCAAGCCTGTAGCGCTACAAGCGTAGTGGTCCACCATGGTAGCCTTGGAGTGCTGGCAGTGGCTGGCGTGTAGTACTCGCTGCTGGTGGGTGGGTGGAGAATGATGTTGAAAATGACGACGACAGAGATGTTGGATATCAGGGTTACCAACGTGGGAACTGTTCTTTGTCCCTACTCCCAAGAAAGGAATGTCAGGGTGAGGCCCATGGCCCAACAGCTGTTGTCGGGATGTCTCTTTTTTCGGGAGCAGCTTTGATTTAGACTTTCGCAGAATTAACCTTGATTTGTAAAACAACGGCTGTTTATTGTGGGTATTGCAGGGGCTCAATATTGACACTTAAAAAAATTGCAAAAAACTGATTTTATTGCTATTCCCGAAGGGGCAAACTTTATTTTTACAGTATTTTTTTCACAGGGATTCTAAAATTTTGCAAAATCTACATCATTAACCCATCTTGTTTTTCTTATCATGTTATAATATTCGAGTTGCTTACCAAATTGATGTAAAAATCATTTCTCTCAGTCTTACAAATTAAGAGTTATTGTTGATCAAAAAGACCCCTTTGCTCGCGATGGCAAGATTCACCATAATTTATAAAATAACGGCTGTTTAAGTTCACTGTCTTATAAGGGCTCAATTTTAATGGTATTTTAAAGTCAAAACTGTAAATTAACTACTATTATTTAAAAAATAGCAAATAACTGATTTAATGATAATTGAAGAAGGAATAAAATGTGGTTTTTTACAGTTTTTGGGGACATCAGGGCTCTTTATTCAATTTTTTTCGAAAACTACATCATACACACTATGCCGGGCCGCATCGCAGCGCAAAAATCCGCGTGTGCACCTCTCTTAAATTTTATATGAACTATCGCATACAATGCCGGGGAGGGGCGGGTCGCATTTCAGATAAAATGTTTGAGAATGACGGATTATTGCGCTGCGATGCGCCCCGGGCTTAGTATTAGGTAGAAGACAAGCATACTATGATTTTTTCGTTCTGGCAAAAATAAATAAAACTATGTAAACGTTAAATTTAAAATCAAAACAAAACTTCATTTATGTACATCTAGTTGCAAAATAAAATATTGCTTCGGGAGTATTTTTTTATATGCTCGGAATTGTCGGTAAGAAGAGAATCAAATCAAATTGTTTGTTATAATTAGATAGAACTTTGTTTGTTGATGATGAAAGATTCCCAATTATAACAAAAACTGGGCAGAAAAATGTTCTCAGAAAAAGTTATTGAACTGTTAAAGGAAACAAATAGAAATCCAGAGACGATTGATCAGTTTAATGTGAGTTCCTAATTATTTAGACAATAATTTTTGTTTTTACCACTTTTTTTAAACATTGACTCTTGATACAAATTTCAGGATGAAAAAATTCGCCAAATTATAGAAGAAATGAATCTACTTTTTAAATTAAATATGAACGATGCGTAAGTTCTGAACTTTAAAAATACATAACATTTACAAAGTTGTCTAATAGTGCTTACTTCATATTTACATGCCTAAACTGTTTCTTTTTCAGCAACGAAACTGCAACTAATAAATCGTTGTGGACAACTGTTCAAGTTAGACATTCTGCATTAGAACGCAATAAAAGGTGCTTGTTAGCTTACCTCTATGACAGAATGATAAAAATTAAAACTTTGAGATGGGAATTTGGTGCACTGCTACCTTCTGATGTTAGAGAATTATTATCTGATGAAGAATATGAATGGTTCTCAAAGTATTCCACAAGCTTGGCTTCATACATGAGATCATTAGGTCAAGAAATTGGTTATTGTGGCATTGATTTGACAGAAAACTTAAAACCACCCAAATCCCTTTTCAGTGAAGTTATTTGCCTTTTAGACTATGGAATGTTAGAGTTAGAAGATGGTGATGTAGTGAATTTAACAAAGAACAGTAGACACTTTTTACCCACTTCTGAATGTCAAACTTTAATTAGACAAGGTGTTTTGAAACAAATTTTATAGTGAAGTTGTTGTTTTGTGACTTTTGTTTACATGCATAAAAACATTATTTTGAAATGTATTATTAATAGAGATGCGCCGAGTAATACTTTTGCCGAGTAACGAGTACCGAGTTTTACTCGGCTCAATTTTTTTTCAACCGAGTACTCGGCCGAGTAACTCGGTTCAATCAAATTCCCATTTCGCGCGCATAAACATGTACAAACAGGTACGCGCCGGTCGAGAGGCCGGCTCGCGTTGATAAACCCCTCACCCCGCCCGCGCCTTTCATCTACCAGTCACTTGATAGTTTGCAAACAAATACTTTACGTTACGCGTCTTAGTGTAAAAATAATTGAAAAAGTTAGTTAAATAACGATTGACTGTAGTACCTGCAGTGCGATCACAGAACTTTATCGAATCGTATATTAACGAATGCTCGTATAGTATGGAGTCGGTTGCATGTTTTGAGTAACATTGTAATTTTTTATTTTACAGATATTTATGAGTACAACATGTTTACAAACATTCAAAATTAACAAGGCACACATTTATTTAAGCTGCCTTTCGGCAATGGATAGATTTCATTTTTTTCTTATAAACCGTCTCCATACTATACGAGCATTCGTAAACATTCGTTAATATAAGATTCGATAAAGTTCTGTGATCGTACTGCTGATCAGTGATTGTTGACATAATGACTTCACGTAAAAGATCACGAATTTGGGCGTTTTACGACGAGATTGTAGGAGATAAAGCAAGAGTGAAATGTACTTTATGCAATTCTCTAATTTCACGCAGTGGTGTTGGATGAAAAGGTTCTACGACGGCAATGTTAAACCATGTTAAAATAAAACACACAGAAGAGTTTAAAGATTTGGAAAATGAAACTTTGCGGGAAATATCTCAAACTGTTGAATTAACACTGTTGTTTTAATTATATCTACCTAAATATATTCTTAAACAAACTATACTCGGCATTCAAACCGAGTTATTCGGCCGAGTACGAGTATCAAAAAACCCGCCGAGTACGCCGAGTACCGAGTATCAACCGAGTACTCGGCCCATCTCTAAATTATTAATAATGGCTTGGTTGGATGTAAGAACAGAAATGAATGAAATTGATAAATAGACTGGACATCAGTTAAGTATAAAGAATATTTTAAAATACCTGGATTGTTCTGGACTGATCCTCTTAATCTGATTTCCTTACTGGATATTTTCTGTGGCTTGGGGATCAAATTTATGATCAGTCTTAAAACAATATTCTCTAGACTGATGTTTAAGTCACGGTAGTAGTTCTTCTAATATGGTAACCTGTAAAATTATGATTGCATTAAAGTATTGAGTACTCAATCAGAAATTGTATAAACTGTGTGTAGAATATACAGGGTGACTGGTGACAAATTCTAAATATTGAAGGAGAGCACTCTATACTCGATTCTGATCATAAGTATGCAATAAATATAGGAACTTAATTTTTCAGCCCAATTTCCTATTAATAAATAAAGGGACATTGCTATACTTTTCCCGAAGTGCCGCCTCAGTCAACACACACACAGTAGTGTTCCCGCCACATGCACACCACCATCCGCTAAGTATCTATTGTTTTGCACATCTGTAACCATGCATTGCATAATGAATTCTTTAACTTTTGGTTACTCAGTTTACCCAGTAAATAACTCATATACTCAGTAAATAATGAATATTTATTATTTATTTTATTTTTTCTCTTCATGTTTGATCTCAATCTCGATTCGAAAGTGACCCACCAGTGACCCTGTATACAGGGTGTTTGGTTACAGAGTGCAAAGCTGGAAGGAGGTGATAGTTTAGACCATGTAGATCTACCTACAGTAACAAGAAGTACTAATACAGGATTTTTTGTTGAACTTTGGAGTTTTCTTGGAAAAACCTTGGAATCAAATTACATGCGAAAATGTGTAAATGGTGTATAGTTTTTAATGTTGTTTTTGTTTTGTTTATTAAGTCACTGTATATTTTCCGAATAAAATAAAATAAATCTTTAACTAAAAAAACTATCACATTTTGTCTAAGACATGTACGGCTCTTAATCTTCTAAATGCTCTAGACTATCAGTTCCTTCCAGCTTTGCATCCTGTTACCAAACACCATGTATAGTAAGTTATTCTAGAAAATCATATTTTCTTCTCTTGGTTTGCTAAAAATGAACCTAAACAAGGAACAGACAATAATTAATGATAAAAATGATACACTTGATGCTATTTTATTTCAAGTTTAATGCATGATTATTATGTTCCATGTGTATTGGAAGGTAATAAGGAAATCCAAACACCTGGTCTTTAATAAATATTTCGTTTATTTACATGAATATATTGGTATTTTAATTTCTTTATCTTAAAATATTCAATACAATACTTCAATACAATAGTTCAATACTTCATCAAGCCGATTTCAAGTATGGGGAAACTCTTTATCTTTTAAACTCTGTGAAACTTTTTTCTTTGTATGGAGAAATGTACAAAATAAAAAATCTTAAAATAACATTTAAAGTAATTAATTTTGTACTTATCTATTTTTCAATTAACAGCATTAGTATGCAGAATTTCAATCAAATTCAGTATATAAAAACAGACTATGAACTTGATTACAATGTCTAAAATTATTTTTATGGATCTGCTAGGTACCAACACTAATCTAGCAAAATTCCATACAAAATTGCCGATTTATTTTGGTACCTACTGCTGAAAAATGAAGGAAATGGGGACAATGGTGAGTATTTTTAAATATTTTATTAAAATGACTGTCCCCATTGTATGGGAACAGGCGATGGGGACGGTAAAGAATTTTAAATATTTTATGATAATGGAGCTAAAATTTATAAATTTTAATCAAATTTTATCGATACGGCTTATGGGGACAACGGGCATACACGCTGACTCGTGCGTGCCTGCTCGTTTGCCCGTTTTTTTTTATAGATATTTGGAATTATCTAAAAATACATTAAGTTTTCGCATGTATGCTTTCAATATGTGCTCAAGTTTATTCATGCCTAAAGATTGATGCAGTCATCGAAGTCTTGTTATCAAAAAAAGCTTGACAAACATCAATGTTTTACTGGTAGGCAAAGTTTGGGTATAATGCCATGACTTCGCCTGGCAGTTGTATTTTCAGATCTTTACGTTATTTAGTTAGTTTATTAGACGTGATATAGGTATGCTTTTAAAACATTTTGTGCTCTCTTATGCGAACAAAAAGGGTGCCTCAAAAAAATATACCTAGGTATATATTTTAGACGAAGTCTGGAACTGTTGGAACCTTTTCATACATTAGCAATTTAGTCTAGGGATGGAACGAAATTATGAAAAACACTAAGTATTGATAAGAAGTAAAACTCAATGATTTGATCATTACTAAAAAAAGGGGAAAAATCAATATTTTTACTTTAAATTTAGGTACTGACCGAGCAAAGAGAGTGTAGCGACAGTTTCTATTTCCACAACGCATTTTGTGTCTTTTGTCTGTTTGTCCTTCTGTCTGTCACGGCATACAGGACACAGTTTTGTTGCTTTTTTCATTAAAATTGTGAGGTACCTACCTATTTGTGTTGTGTGGCATCAGGAGAAGAGATTGACGATTGAGAGAGGTGAAGATGGGAGTGGTCAATGCTTCAATTAGATTTTTTGAACAACTAGTTATGGCAATAGAGAACATTCGGTATTGTTTTTTTACATATGCTGGTATATCTATGATGTATAGGATTAAGATCGTTTGCGCGCAGAAATCAAAATACTTGAATATAACATTATCGTCTCAAGGTTTTCCCGTCGAAAAACCACACAAACGTGGTTACCCTGGTCAATGCCACCGCTCCCAAATGTATGGCCACGCGGCAGCAAACTGTTTTGCTTCTTCTAGGTGCGTCGAGTGCCTAGACCCTCGACTAAAGAGTGCTCTCGCACACCTGAGTCTACTTTTGATCCGTCATGTGCAGCTCGTCAGGCCAAATGGCAAATTAGTGCGGCTGCCCCAAGGTACCGCGCGCTGCCAGGGCTACCGTGAAGCTCATCCAAAACTGGAGAGAGCGTCCTCAGCCTAGCTCGAGCGCTTCTCCTCCAGCCATCTCGAAGGCCCCTTAGTCTCACCCCTTTTTACCACCAGACTACCAGACGCAGACAGAACTTCCATCCCTATATAGTTTACCAAAAAGTCGAACAAAACGCTTCGATAGTTCCTTTTTGGTACGGATTGCCAAGGTGTAGAACAATCTGCCTGCGTCTGTTTTTCCTGACTTCTACAGTCCTGGAACTTTTAAGTGTCGAGTGAATAAGTTTCTCGTGAATGGACGTGTAACACCATAGTCTTCATGCGCACTTTCCATCAGGTGGCATGGAAGACACACGTCCTCTCCTGACAATATAAAAAAGGCCATTTCAGGTCCGAGCAACCGCGTTGTGATTCAATCGCAACCGGCTTCCCAAAGCCAGAATGCAAAGGCCTCCCATAACCGCATGGCGTTCTGGATCCAAATCACTCCCATCAATGAAATTATGGCTTTCGGCGCCGCTCTCACCGGTTTCAACGGTGCTCTTCCGGTTTTAACCATGTTAGCTCCTCTTAATAAGAAACTTCAACAAGCCCAACGTTTCTAAACGTTTTTTCCCCAGGCTTTCCTATCTTAGAATGATTCTCGTCACTCTAGAAAGCCTCTTCATATCAGCTTTGTTATTTTAGCTCTCATCTCATCTAAGCGGGCAACCCGCCAGGGTGCCGCCCGCTGCGCAGCCGCTATCTACCGCTTGGTTGTCGCTCCGATGACAAGCAAAGGCCTTTTTCAAGGCGGATCAGTGAAGGGGGATGTTTAGTGAGTATACTCAGGGTACTGAGGCGTCACCACAGTGTCAGGATGAACCCGACGCAGCACTGTTCTGTCAGGGTGCAGCCTTCGATGCTTTAGTTCCCTACCTAAGATGGTTTCACCCTCCTCCTAATAGAGCTTGCTTTATTAGATAGGTGCAAAATCTTTCCTTGTTAGAGAAAAAAAAAATAGAAACAGTGTGTTCGGTTTTTACTATTATTATCATCGACGACTCTGCTCGCTATTGTTGTTTTTTTTTCTTAGTAAAAGTCTGCCGGTTCAGATATTGGTGTCCCTTCGCATGTGGGTGTAGTTGAGGTGTCCCCACATAAATACCACAACGGTGTCGCTATTGGTTCACGGACCACTTTCGCTCAGTCTCCAAACAGATAAACTTATTTACCACTTTTATACATAATTTATAATCAGTTCAAATAAATTATTCTTATTTGCAGTTCAAAAAAGGATTACCGACATACTGACCTATTTATTTAATTAATAAATAAATGAATATAATAAAAAATGAATATTAAGTAGCACCTATTGGTCTACTTATTAAATTTCTTAAGTGTGCCTGCAGTGTTACATATTTATCAGAATTATAATTTGATACTACAGCAATCAGTTAAGATTCACAAGTTACTACATGCAGAGTGAGTTTAAGAAACGATTCATACTACATTGGTTGAAAAGTTCGCGGCCTGGCCATTAAAAAAAAAACTTTTGCTATTTTTTCTGCCGTCATTTTGAACTGTCATTATTCAATTGTCAGCCCGCGAATTTTCAATTTGATATCTTGTTTAAATAAAATTTTACGAACAATATAAATACGTGTGTAGAACAAATTTTCACTAATGGAGAAATTTGAACAACGTGCTGTGATTAAATATTTGTTTAAAAAAAGATTAACACCAAAGGAGATCCATGATGACATGCAAACAACATTAGGGGAATCTGCCCCGTCTTATACCACTGTGAAAAAATGGGTTGTAGAATTTAAACGTGGACGAGAGAACATCGAAGATGACCCTCGCTCCGGCAGGCCAATGACGTCTACGACCGAAGAAAACATCAATAAAGTGTGTGATCTCATATTGAAAGACCTTAGATTGACTATCAGAGAAATTGCAGACGCTATAGGCATCTCATATGAACGAACGCAAAACATCATTGTCCATGAACTCGGCTTTTCTAAGGTTTCGGCTAGGTGGGTCCCCAGATTGCTTTCAGTAGAGCAAAAGCGAATTCGACTCACGATTTCTCGCGACTGTTTGGAGATGTTCGAGTATGATCCACAAGGTTTTCTTGACAGATTTGTGACAATGGATGAAACCTGGGTTCACCACTATACCCCAGAATCAAAACAACAATCCAAACAATGAAAAAAATCAGGTGAACCAACTCCGAAAAAAGCAAAGGCAATTCTGTCGGCTGGCAAGGTGATGGCATCGGTTTTTTGGGATGCTAAGGGTGTCATTATGGTGGACTACCTTCCAAAAGGCGAAACAATAAACTCTGCGTACTATAGCACCCTTCTGCGCCGTTTACGTGAAGAAATTAAACAGAAACGCCCAGGATTACTGAGAAAGAAAGTGTTGTTTCACCAGGACAACGCCCGAGTCCACACGTCTGTCGAGTCTATGGCTCAAATTCGTGATTGTGGTTTCGAATTGTTGCCACATCCAGCTTATTCTCCTGATTTGGCACCTTCGGACTTTCATCTGTTTCCAAACCTGAAAAAACACCTCGGTGGGCAAAAATTTTTAACGAATGAAGAGGTCGAAGCCGCTGTTAACCTGTATTTTGAAGACCTTGAGGAATCTTTTTTTAAAACAGGTATGGAAGCTCTGGAAAGCAGATGGAAGAAGTGCATAGAGCTAAATGGAGATTACGTCGAAAAATAAAAATATTTTTGTATGTACTTTATTCTGTTTTCTTGACTAGGCCGCGAACTTTTCAATCCACCCTCGTACTTAAGACGGAAGACTTTTATTTAATTTTCAAACACGTTTCTCAGTTGGTATATTTATAAGTTTCCAATGCGTACCTATTTATTTATTTATTTAACAATTCATGTGCACAAGTTACGATATACTTACTTAGTTAATAAGAAAATTAAAATACATTAAGTACAAAGGTACTGCTTATTCCTAAAGAAATTTCTTCCAGCAGACCTGAGACTGGAGAGATTGATAAAAATGCAAAAGTAGTGTGTACGCAGAATAATTATACTTACTTAATTACATATTATGTAAACAATACATGTATACCTAAATATAGATACTTAAACATACCAATACATACAAACAATATCTAATACTTACTAATATACAGGGTTGATTTTTCATCACCAGCCAAATTTAAATGTTAGTTTCTTTGATACGATACAAACGTACTGCATATTTATTTTAGCGTCGCTGAGTACAAAAAAGGAGAAATATGGAACCACAAACTTTAAAAAAAATAGTCGCTGTTGATGAACATAGCTACTACGACGCGACATTTCCTTGATAATACTACGACGTAGTACTACAAAATGTGTGTAGTAGCGCGTAGTCATCTTTATTTTAATGGTAATTTAGAGTGACCATGCCTTGGTCCATGTTAGCGGATAAATTAATTTCCTTGTATAAAAGTAAATACTTTCTTTTGCAAAAATCGTTTCTATAAATGATATTTATTATGTAAAAAAAATTTGGCCGGTGACTACAAATCAACCCTGTATAAACTACATTTAACATTGAGAAAAGTATTGCTCTCTATTTTTTTTCTTAAAAAAAGATATCGATTTTGATGTATAAGTATAATGTGAGGTAGTGAATTCCATAATCTGACTGCATGAACTGAAAAAGAGTAGGAAAAATAATCAGTTTTATGAGTATTCAAAAGACTACGTACATGTGCTCTGCATGGCGTATCCTAAAAGTGAGTGAAATTAAACTCGTTGCGCAAATAGGTAAGTGGGTTAAACAGGATATTGAGAAGTAGATTCTAATGTTTCGTGGGAGCCATCGAAGTTGCTTTCAAAATTCGGAGATGTGATCAAACTTTTTTAAGTCCAAATACGAAGCGAATGCATTGATTTGCAATCTTTCCAATTTGTTCAATAGGTCCTCCGTGGCATCCAAATAACATGAATCGGCATAGTCCTGGATGGGCAGAACCTATTTATTTTATGAGAATTTTATTTGTGTTGATTAAATCTGCTAGTCAATATACTATTCTTAAGAATGTGGTGGGTAATAAAATACATTGTTTGCATGTTTTAATGAGCCCTTCGTTCATCAGTAGGTACCTATCAACTCATAGAACCTTTTTATACAGAACCTAAAACTTCTCGAAGTTGGAAATCGACGAATCAGCTTTTTGCATAACATACGAGCACCTACCTTACAGACTCCGCTTCGTAGTAAAACTTAAAACAAAATTGCGAAACATCCTTTAAACTGTACAAACATGCACTTTACTTTAGGCGGATCGAACAGGCTTCTATCAAACAGAGCGGTTGGCGGTATCCTTTGGTAGTTTATTACATCGTGTCTTTATTTGGAAATTGAGTTTGTTTTTACCTGATGTCTTAGAGGTATGTGAAGAATCTTTAGATGAAACTAGTCGGTTGTGTAAATAACAAGTGCCTAATAAATAACTGGTGATTTGTACGGCAACCAAGATTTTTTAATTTAATTTATTTAAAATTTTGCCTTCCGAATTACAAGTGACAGTAAATTTATGATGAACGGAAAATTCTTAGTCACACTGAGAATAGAAGCTGCATTAGTTCGGATCAATTCTGACAAAATAAATTATATCAAAAGGCGTTTTAAGGTCAACAAAGTTTTAAGGTTAAAGTAACTCCTGATTAAACATGCAGAAATACCAATTTCATGTTATATTTTTTCAGCTCTGTTTACAAAAAGCGCGGTTGCAAAGAACGGAAACGTTGGCATTAGAAAAAGAAATTCACAAAAAGCACACAATGTGTGGTTAAAGCCTAAAAGCATTCGGCCGAGCACAGGAAGTTAAGTCTTGGAACCCAGGTCAGCGCTTAGCTAATAAGATGCTGCAACTTCAGCAATAATTTAATTTTATGTGACATTAACGTGTTTAGCTGATAAATCGATGCTGTGGAGTTTTCCGCCACATTTCATACTTTGTCGGTAATTTGTATTTATGTTGCGGCTTGTGTTAACCATTACAAACACGGCTGTGCCGCCGTGGCTTTGCTATGAACGTGTTTGTTTGTTTTAGCCATATATTTATTTATTTTTTGGCGTTATAGCGTGAAAAAATCCCTCTAAGGTTAGTTTTTAAACGTCAATCTATTTGAGGTGGTGATTTTTGAGTTTTCACTTTGTCATACGGCTTAGGGAAAGTTAGTTTCTAGACAATAAATTGCTTACGTTTTAAATACCTTAATAAAAAAAATGAGATTTCTTCTTGGATTTCATTTGTCTTGAATCCTAATCAAAGCCTTTGTATAAAGAAATGATCTGAGATGAACAATCAGCAAAGTATAGAGCTTAACAAGCCAAGTTCCACGTATGAACACATACATACGAACATTTGTGTCTTTAGCGTCGTGCGTGTGTCGTTAGTTAAGGGATTTATCTGCTGTATTCGGGTTTGGATTAGTATGTTATAGTTTTACTTATATAAAAAAAATTCAGAAGTTAAAAATATTTTCTGAATAATTGACAGCACCTAATATTATACCTACCTACTTATAGTTAGTGGGTGCTTTCGAAATTAAAACTAAATCTATACATATAATAAAATGGTAGGAAAGTCAAAACTGTACATTGAATATTTTTTTAAAAGAATACTTGGGGTATGATCTACAATCGAAACAGAAACAAAAAATATAGTTTTTAGAATTTTTGTCTGTTTGTCTGTTTGTCTGTTTGTCTTTCCGGGATAAACTCAAAAAGTACTGCATGGATTTACTTCAAATTTGGCATGAAGATAGTTAAGAAGTCGGGTCAACATATAGGCTACATATTATCACGCTAGCAGTGTTATAATCGTAGGTGCGTTTGGTGCTGCATAGCGTTCACGCAGACGACGTCGCGGGCAGCAGCTAGTTATTAATGTTTTTCAAAGGCCGTTGTACTGAAAATGCACACAAATCACAGAATAAGTAATAGTTGGTACAGAAGAATTACTCCGCAAGAAGATCTAAATAAATTCGAGTCTTGCTACGACGCGATACGGTGGAATTCAGCTCGCACAGCATTACGTACCTGCAAATTTATATACCGAGAAGTTTTGTCTCTTTCTATCGCATGCCTCTTATCTTTTCTTACGCTGTTAGGGTTGCTGCCTAGTGAAGAATAATTAATCTCCTTATTTGTAAATAAGTATCTACCGATGTAGGTATTACTGTTATTCTACCTTTGTAAAAAATATTGTTTCAACGTACCTAAAGTACAAAATGAAAAAAAAGTTACGACGAATAATTAGTAATACTACCTATGTTTTGTTTGCTAAATTGAACATAATCAAATCTAAACATAATCTAATTGAATATTTGTTTCTTCTTATGTCCATTTTTAAATACTATTTGCGACCTCGATCATAGAATTTCTCTGTAAGAACTAGGAACGACCATAAGTTAGCGTTTCCTAAATTAAGGCTGGCTAAAAGCAGCAAATCATTTATTGGAATGTCAATACGTATATATAACAAAATTCCGAAGTCAATTCAATCCCTGCCATTCAATAAATTTAAATCAATCGTTAAAAACACTCTATCTCGAAAAGCTTATTATAAAACTAAAGATTACTTAGATGATAAAAGGGCATGGGATTAAGCAAAACAGGATATTTCTAAAGTTTCTAATTACTTAATAATTTTGTTTACGGCTTGGCTGTGCAGTATATATATGACGTACCTACTGGTGACTGTCCCACTCACTTATTTTCTTGTCAAGACAACAGCAAGAACGTCATGCTCCCTCAGGCGGCATGGCTAGTGGTAGCGTCGGGTATCGGGTCACCCTCTTCCCTAAAATATGGTTGAGGAGGGTGATGGCTGGTGCTTGCGTTAACTCGTGATCGGGTGCTGCTAGCGGTGCCAGGTCGTTTTGCTAATGATACTATGACTATTTTATTCCATTCTCGTTCAAATACTCTGGTCCCAGTATGTCATGTTCGTATTGTGCATCCATAGCTCATTGCATCTGCTATGTAAGCAATTTGGTTGTGGCATGACATTGGCTCTCACAATTAGCTGTCTTGTTGTTTGTTGTTTGTTTTTTTTCATGTCACGGTCAATTTGTACTGTACCTATTTGTATTAATTTGATAATTCTGACTGAAAAAGAGTGCCAAGAGTTTTTTCCGCCGGCTTTTTTTGTCTCTTGGTCTACTGTAATATCCTATTTAACAACTATCAACAACTAGTTAAAGCCGAAGTATGTTATGACTGACTTCATCTAGTGTTTTGTGAAATTCCTAAGATGAATAAAACTTTTTGAATTTTGAATTTTTGATTTTTTTGAATTTTGAATTACTGTGAGTGCTATTAGGTAGGTAGGTATCTACAACGTACCGATGGGCGCGCGCGTGACACACGACCCATTCGAAATACGCCGGCGGAGCGCTTCGCTGTAGGTAAATAACGGATGTACCGCGCGGAGTGAGCCAGGCCTGACAAAATTTCTTAATTGTTGGTTAAATTTTTGCTTCCAACATAGGCAGCGACTACATCTCAGTACCATTCGACATCACGGGCAGGACTACAAAAAAATATTTTTGTTACTCTTTTGTTTGCCTTCTTCAAAACTGGGTTGGTGTGTTTCGTTTACATCGATACTTTTACTGTTATGGTCACAATGAAAACCTTTTTTGAAAAACTGGT
Source organism: Stenoptilia bipunctidactyla (assembly GCA_944452665.1). NCBI lineage: Eukaryota > Metazoa > Arthropoda > Insecta > Lepidoptera > Pterophoridae > Stenoptilia > Stenoptilia bipunctidactyla. Next base: position 20,544,131 of record OX101731.1, on the reverse strand, counting down.
AGCCATTTAATGCAGCTATTATGTCTATGGGTGGGGAAATGCTTTTGTGTAGGTACTGCACCATTTCCTATGTCGGAAGGCTTAGCGCGTAATCACGGGTAATGCCATTGCAACTGCTCATCGTAATGCTCCTTCATAACAATACCTACTTAGCTAAATAACGCTCAACACACGTTGGTATAATTAGGGCAGACTATCCCTTCCTGTCATGTGTTTAAAAAAAACTTAAAAATGTCTGAAATCAATGAATCGAAATTCGAGCAGTGATTCTACATAAGTACCTATAATAGAGCATCATGTGTAACGTGTTTATAGCTTATGTAAATATTTTGATAAGTGGAAGTTAAAATTTTCCCAACCAGATATTTCTAAAAAGATTTCATAATAGATACAGTATTGGCTGGCTGGTGTTTAATCACATCACACATCACACTGGCTCTTACGCCCGAATACTGAATTTAATCAATTAATTAACTGTTGGAAACTGTTCGAGCTTGGTTCGTTCAAGTCAGATTTCTAACGAAAGCCCACGGTGTAGCGTCTAGTATTCTGGTGGCTGGTGTCGATAACTAATATATAAAGTTTGCTTGGGTTAAATAAGGTAGTATTTATTTATTTATTTATAAAAGTTGCACCAACGAAATCAACACCGACACTTACATTTTGTTTTATATATTTAGTACAATAAGACTGTGTTGTCTTACTTAAAGGCGCAAACAACATGCATTTATGTTCTATTGTACACATAATTCAGATATAGTTACTAGCTGATACAGGTAACAGGCCTTATCATCAAAAGATGATCTCTTCCAGGCTATCTTACTATTATAGGGTTGTCTTCATATTCCCTCATATATTTATAGTTATTGTTTTTGATTTTGATTTTGATTTTATTATTATTTATACGGCATTATTTATAGGTATGTAGTTTATTAGTTTCAAGCTGTGTACTGACTCCTACCCTAACTTTCTTATGTAGGACAGTAGCTATGGTATCTTTGGAAATAAGCTACCTTAAGCAACTAAAGAGCTAATTTTTTAATCTCACTTATAATAAATTAATTTTGTTTGATTTGATTTAAAAACTCTGTTACTTAAATTTTTTTCTTGAATCGCAGATGTTTCAAATTAAAGTGACTATACAATAGACATTTAGACAATCCAAAACAGAAAATAAAAAACTAAATACAGTAACAGAAGTTACTGTTAGAGGTTTAATATAAAATTTTGGATATTTTTAGAGAAAAAACTATCACACTTCATCTAAGAAATGTACTTATGACTCAAAATGTTTTTAGTGCTCTCGACTATCACCTCCTTCCAGCTTTGCATCCTGTTACCAAACACCTTTTAATTACCCACGACGAAACGGAGACGGTATATGCGTTTGGGGTGAGAGGGTGTTTGTGCAAACCAATGTTACCATTTATCTCCAGAACCACTGGTCCGATTTTAATGCGGTTTTCAGTAATCGCTTTGGATTTGATTGGTGCATGTTCTTAGATAGATGTAGCGGTAACAACTCACCAGGGGGCGCTGCAGTAAACATTTGTTTGTAAAAGTCAATGTTACCGTTTATCTGCAAAACCATTGGTCCGATTTAAATGCTGTTTTCAGTGATCGCTTTGAATTTGATTAGCGCATGTTCTGAGATAGGTTTTACGGTAACAACTCACCAGAGGACGCTGCAGTAAATATTTGTTTGCAAACCATTGGTCCGATTTGAATGCCGTTTTCAATTATCGCTTTGGATTTGATTGGTATAATGTTCTTAAATAGGTTTAACGGTAACAACTCATCAGGGAGCGCTGCAGTAAACATTAGTTTGACATAACAACCATTAATTCTGCAAAACCATTGGTCCGATTTAAATGTGGCTTTCAGTGATCGCTTTGGGTTTGATTGGTGCATGTTCTTAGGTATGCTCTTTAAAAAGTTTGAAATAAAAAACAAAATAAAAATTTTGAAAAACCCACGACGCGGCTGTTAAAAAGTAATTGAAAAAGAATAAAATAATTTAAAATCCTCCGACTGAAATGATTTATGTGACGAGAGATAATTAACGTGAAAAGCTTTTTTAAAAGTTCACTTGATCTCACACAGAGTCGGTCATATTATGAACAACATACTATTTGTTTTCATAGCACTTCCCTACGCTTACCTATTCGGTTCTCGAAGATGTAGATGTCGCAATAACATAGGTATTCAACTCCCTATGAACTTTATAAGAAGAGCAAGAAAATCCGTCTGGGGCTGCCATTGAATGAATTCGTTTTGTAGTTTTATATTGAAATTTAAAATATTGATGGCAGCCCCAGACGGATTTTCTTGCTCTTCTTATAAAGTTCATAGGGAGTTGAATACCTATGTTATTGCGACATCTACATCTTCGAGAACCGAATAGGTGAGCGTAGGGAAGTGCTATGAAAACAAATACACTCGAGAGCAAAGAATTAGGGTCAGAGACAAAACCCATGATATCTCGCAAATTATAAATGCTAACTTGATGAATTAAAAACTGTTAAATAGACCATTAATTAATACATAAATAAAATTTGTAAGATTGTTATTTAAGTGATTTTATTATTTATAAAAACAAATAAAATAAAAATGCACGAATTACACTTGATGATCACAAATTACATTTAAGACTTTTCTGGTACGAGAGTATGATTTTCCACAAATTTCAATACCGTGTATTACCTCCACGTGATCTCAGAATGGATGTTATCCGTCTCTATGTGTCTCTGACTATGTGAAAAAAGTGTGGTCCAGACAACCTGACGTCAGAATGTCTGGCCACTTTCTTTTCTTGTTTTTTTCACTGCTCGTCGAGGTACTAAATAATTTGATTTAGGTATCAAATAGTACCAAAAAGGTATTAAACCTTGCTACCATCCAAATATAAAATATCGTACTTGGTCCAGGGGTTCTGACGCTAACCGATTTGGCATGCTGTACACCAGGTTTCTAAGTCGGTTCTGCGGTATATTCCCCCATTCTTCCACCAGTGCTAATTTTAAATCACGAAGTGTAATTGGAGGAGGTATTTTTTGCTTTACACGTCGTCCGAGCTCGTCCCAGGCATGTTCGATGGGGTTCAGATCTGGGCTGCGTGCAGGCCATTCCATGCGCATGATACCGACCTCTTGAAGGTAATCAGTCACTACAGCCGCAGTATGGGGACGGGCGTTATCGTGCATAAACACCTGATTCTCGCCCATATTGGCCATAGACGGACCGACATACTCATTTAAGATTTCTTCTACGTATCTTCTCGCCGTCAACGTTCCATTTTCTATCAAGACTAGCTCCGTACAGCTCTCTGCAGATATTCCGGCCCAAACATGCACGGATCCTCCGCCGTATGCAACTTTTTCTTCAATGCAGGCTTGTTGAAGCCGTTCTCCTGGTCTTCTGTACACTCTGTGTCTACCGTCGTGCTTATACAGCATGAATCTGGACTCGTCTGTAAACAAAACTCTTGACCAATCCTCTAGAGTCAAATTCAAGTGCTCACGTGCATAACTCTGTCTTGCAATACGATGCTCCTGTTCAAGTTTAGGGCCTTTCGCTGGTCTTGATGGCTTCAAATTACCTTCGTCAAGCACCACGCACTTGGGCTGCTTCCTCCAAGACGTACAAATTGATTTCTCAGTTCAACACCCGTGAGAAATCAGTTTCTAAGCATTTTTGTGACTAAGTATCGATCTTCACGAGGTGTTGTGCATCCTTTTCTGCCAGTTCCTGGCCGGCAAAGGTTTGACCCAGTTCCCTGGAACCGTTGGAGAACACGTTGTACCGTAGATAACGATAGGCCGACCATCCTGGCTGTATCACGCTGACTACGCCCGTCTTCCTGCAAAGTGAGGATTCTTGTACATTCTTCAGGTGTGAGCGACATGATTTGTACTTTCATAATGAATATTGTACACCAGGAAACCCTTTTATAACATTTTTTTGTGACACAAAACAAACAAAATCGATACAAATGATTTGAATTGTTAGTTCAATTTTCAAAATAAATCATAATTTTTGTTTTTTGTTTTTTTCTATGTCATTTCTTAAAAAAGATATTACTTACATTTACTTTTTATATTCGGCATTAAAGAGGCTTCCTATTGCTTTTTATTTTAATAAGCTAACGTTTATAGTTTGAGAGATATCATGAGTTTTGTCTCCGACCCTGATTCTTTGCTCTCGAGTGTAGTATGTTGTTGAATGAATGAATGAATGAATGAATGAAACGTTTATTGAAGCATACAGTGCATAAAAACATTGATGTAGGTACATAGTAATAATAATAAAACATGACAAAACAGAAACAAAATAAAGATAGAAAACAAAAAATAAATTAAATAAGATTGTCATTGCATGCACTGCTGCATCAAAAGGCTACAACTCAGCATAAGCCTTGATTTAAAATCAAGACACTGGTTTTCAGTGCAGCCAGATGAGTACATTTCTGTGGAGTGTGTAATGAGTGTGTGTGACTGTGTGTGTGTGTAAGTATGTTTTTGTGAGACACTGCCGTTTGTGATACATTATGTAAACATATATTGTTATAAATACATAAATGAATATTTATATAAATAGAATTAATTAATAAGTATGTACAATAAATATCTAGCTGAAGATAAATAATTTAATATAACATGATAATAATTAAATAAATATGAAACACAAAATATAGTTTTCTTAATTATTCACAACCTGACCACAAAGTTTAATTTGTTTATGGAATAATATTCTTTTGTAATTTGTTTTAAAACTATTCTTTGACAATGGACGCTGCAATGGTGGTGGTAGGTTATTCCAACACTTTGTGGCCAGGTAGCGGAAACTACCTCTAAACGCTGATGTTCTGTGCTTTTGATTTTTAAGCAAATAAGAGGATGCTCTTGTATTGTATCTATTATCATTTGCCGCCCAGTACAACTTATCATACAGATATTTAGGTATCTCCCTTGTCACTACCTGATGCACGAGAGCGGCATAGTGCAAATCCCTACGCGATGCAATATTCAGCATCCTCCTATCATTCAAAAAAGGAGTTATATGGGCACGTGGTGGTGTTTTAAAACAAAATCGATAACAGCCATTTTGAACTCTCTGGATCATCTTTTTAGAAGTTGACGAAATTAAAGGACCAAAAACTAAATCTCCGTAATTTAATTTAGACAATACAAGAGCCTCGCATAAAAGTACTCTGAGATCCATAGAAATCAAATCTCTGATGTTGTAAAGGACCTTTAATCTAAAGAAGGAAGATCTAACCATCTCTTGTACATGTTTTTCAAATTTCAACCGACCATCCATCATAATACCCAAGTTACGCACTTCATCAACAATAGGCATTGTTTCACCATCAATGTTTAAGGTTGGGTTCTGTAGCTTGACTCTTTCAATTTGTGTTTTGGAACCTAAGATCATGACTTTTGATTTGCTGGGATTCAACACTAAGCTATTACGTTTTGACCAGATTGCTACTTTATCTAAATCATGGTTAATTTTAAGCACAGCATCATTCATATTCTCAGGCCTAAACGAGGTATACATTTGGGTATCATCTGCGTAAATGTGGTAATTGCAGCAATTTATTTGGATAGTAATATCAGCAGTGTAAGTAATAAAAAGCAGAGGTCCAAGAATTGATCCCTGCGGTACTCCTCTTTGCAGTGGAAGAATAGCTGACACGAATTCTTCTCCAATCTCTGAACGCAATTTAACACACTGGGAGCGCTGACTAAGATAGCTATTAAACCAGTTGATGGTCTTAATGTCTAAACCATAATAGGCTAGCTTAGAGAGCAAGAGTGGAATAGAAATGCTATCAAATGCGCGCAATATGAGAGTCGGTCATATTGTTCATAATATGACCGACTCTGTGTGAGATCAAGTGAACTTTTAAAAAAGCTTTTCACGTTAATTATCTCTCGTCACATAAATCATTTCAGTCGGAGGATTTTAAATTATTTTATTCTTTTTCAATTACTTTTTAACCGCCGCGTCGTGGGTTTTTCAAAATTTTTATTTTGTTTTTTATGTAGGTTTAAAAAGGAGATCGTTCCCTATCCCCAGAAAAGGGATGGCAGACCGCGGCCCATGTCCCGATTCGGGTCGGGATGTCGTATACAGGGTTTCCAAAAAAGTACTTTGGAGAAAAATATCCTAGATAGGGCTAGACTTCCCCATTCGACTACAAAAAAACGTTTTTTGTTTGGACTTATGGGTTTTCCATAAAACAATCGAAACATTTCAAAGAAAGCGCGCGCGCGGCATTTCGCCTATCAAGATAACGCGCGCACACCCTGTATATGTTCGCTGCTATATAAACTTTAATTGCGCGATGTAGGAACTTCGTCGTGTCGTCATCGTTCTATGGCTCGATGCTAGATGTCGCTACAATACTATAAATAAATTCATATTTGACTCATATGACTATTTCCATATAATATGAGGCTTAAAATCATATTAAACATTTATTGGAAATATTCTCATATTATATGGAAATTTCATATTATTGTATAGATAATTATTTTGATAAATTATGCATTTTCTATAAGCTTAATGGAAATATTTAGAGTTACAAAATAGACCAACATAAGTAGTCTTTATGTGTCATGGTTAATTACAGGTTTCTAACTTAGTGGTTTGTTTTTCTTAGGAGTTTAGGGATGGTTGAATGGGGTATATCAAGAAGGTTATCTATTTAGAAAACGGTTATGTAGATTAGCAAGAAGGGTTATCAAAATACGTTTTCTGTGCGTATATCCTGCCGTTTAATGGCCCTTTCTAATTAAACCCGCAGGCAGGCGCGGTCGCAGACTGAAATTTTAGGGGGGGTCACATCTGAATTTGGGGGGGGGGGGTTCACAACTAATTTTTTTTATTCAGAAGTATCTTTTTTGGCTTCTTTTCTTATAAGATGCTCATCTTTTCATGATTTTGGGGGGGGGGGGGTCCTATGAAATTCTCCTATGAAATTTCATACAAATTAAAAAGTCCTAAATTTCCCGTTCCCGTGGGAATTTCGCGAATTCCTTTACTGAAACAACCAGTCACACATTGAAAAACCTTTATACCAAGTATCACACCCTTGCACTTAAGGAATAAGATTTTTCATACGAACTAAGAACTAAAATATTTTCCGATTCCGTGGGAATTTCGAGAATTTCCTTAGTGCTCCCCTACACTCCCTAAGGAATGTATGTTCCAAATTTTACTTCTCTATGCCTTGTGGTTATGGCTGTACGTTGTCTGTCAGTCTGTAACGGAACAGTTTTATATGTTAAGATAATTAGTTAATTTACAATATCTCGGAGATATTGTTCTTAGACCAAACATCAAACTATAGGCGATAAACTGCTGCGTGGAGATTTTGCTTGCCTAAAATCGACAACTATTTATATTTAATACCGAATTTGTTATGTAAGGTAGTGCCCTAAGAAAAGAGTGCAATCGGACCCCGAGCCAAAAACTAAAATTTCATCGTTTAATATTGCGAGGTATATCTCATCTATGGCAACTGCGCCTACTGTTGTCTGTTTGCTCCAAGACTTTAAAAAAATTCTCACATACAATCCCTTTTCACAATACAGTATTACTTTAAGATAAAAGTTCAGTAATGTGCAGCATCACACCGGTAATTTCTCTGGTTTTCACGATTCATTATTTAAAATTAAAACACTTTTTAACGGGATTTATCGCGTATAATTTATATTTTATACTTTGCAGACCCCGTGGACACGAGTCGCTTTTTGAAGTGAAACCTTCTTTAGCGGCGTTGTGCACTATTTTGGAATGCTTTTTATTTTAAATTTCTCTGGTGTTGCGGGTGTTCATGGGAAAAGACAAGCACTTAGAATCGGGTTATGGACATGCTGGTATACAAATCTTTCAACATGAAATATACCGGAACGTGAAAAAATAAATAAGCTGAGCTTGCACAAAATGTACCGTAAATAATGTACGAAAACATTGTTCATTGTTCGATGGACAGAGCCTTTTGTGTGCGAGTCTCGCGGTAGCATGAGTTTTCCTCATAAAACTCTCCTTTTGCTTTTCATACCGCAAGCGGAGACTTGACCAGCGCTCCTTCGAGGCAGTCATTAGTGTTATTACTATTCAATTAAGGAATGGATCACTTTTATACAAGGCAAATTACGAAAATCTTAAAGGCGTAGGTATTCCGCCTACAATCAGCAGCTGCTTCATACTCTAATGTGTACTTAGGAACGTGGTCAACGTACTTTCAATAATCTTTTACGGTTCCTTTTAGTTTTCAGTTTCGGGAGTTTTGTATTTTTTCAATATCCGATAGATTTTCATCTTTTCATTATCTTAATTGCTCAGGTTCATTAAAAAGGCGTTTTGCGGCTTACTTTACTAAATATGCTTACCACAGCGCTCTAGACCAGACTGCACACAGACGATCACGCTCCAGTGAACTTCAAACATGTAAATGCTCTAGAAAATAAAGGTAGGTACCGTTCGTTTTACCTAAAACACTCAACTGTGTAACTACTTTATTTTGGTTTGAGCGTATTTAAAATTTAATTTACTCATGTTAGATTGAAAGACCTTTTGATAACAGTGTCGTAAAAAAAGTTTTTCAACGTGACCCATAGGTACTGCCACTTCGAGGTTCGAGTTTCGTTCGAGATTTATCCGTTCAGGCTCGGCTGAGAACAGCCATACCTCCCCTGTATAATTGGTCATGTGTTCTGGCAATATTTTACGAAGAGCCAGTACATTACTAAACCCGTATGCCTTTATCTTCGACCTCATCTTTGCTTACCATTTAGATTGAGATCAATCACGAGCTTAGTACCTATACAGGGTTGTTTTTTGGTCACCAGCCAAATTTAAATGTTAGTTTCTTTGATACAATATAAACGAACCTGCATATTTATTTTAGCGTCGCTCAGTACAAAAAAGTAGAAATATGGAACCACAAACGTTTTTGAAAATAGTCGTTGTTGATGAACATAGCTACTACGACGTGGCATTTCATTGTTAATAGTACGACGTAGTACTTCGAGATGTTTCGTAGTAGCGCGTAGTCGACTTTATTTTAATGGTAATTTAGAGTGCTTAGCTTAACATGTTAGCGGATATATAATTTCCTTGTAAATAAAATAAATACTTTTTTTTTGCAAAAATCGTTTCAATAACAGATAGGTACTTATTGTGTAAAAAAAATTTGACCGATGACCACAAATCAACCCTGTATAATACAAAAAAACTTCTGCACTAATCTTTACATAGAGACTGCCTTTTGTCATTTATAATATTAATTAGAATGTTACAATGCAAGTGTGTTCAGCAGATAGGTGCCGGCACGCATCATCAAATTGCATTGCATCGAACCTCAGGAGATTGAATACGTTCCACCAATAACGTTTAAAATAGACCTTTTATCGACATGCTATAATATTTCATTGTATACGGAAGAAGTACGGAAAATCGAAACGGAAAATTTGTAATAAAAAAAATTAAAGGTTGTAAAACAATGAAAAAAATATTAATTTCCAATTATGTTTTCCTATGGATCGCTATTCGTATTTGAAGGATCCAATAAAAACTAAGGTACGATTCTTATGTGTTTCTATTAACCGAGCAGGAAACGCTCGGTTAATAGAAATCGCTCGGTTAATAATAGCTTTTTGGGGACTGAAAACTGCTCGCGTCCGCAAGGTTTAGCCCTCGATGCCTTGTACGTGGTTCCTGGGTGGTGCTAAACGAGCAGTAAAATCTGGTGGTAGGCTTCGGCCGTGGCTTGTCACCACCCACTAGACAAAACCATGCCGCCAAGTAACCTAGTTGCGTTCCGGCATGATGTCTAGTGTAGCCATTGAGGAGGATAGGTCTGAGTAATCGTGCTGCATCGGAGAACAGTTTTCAACTCGTAGGATAATGACTCACCGGGTAACTCGTTTTGGAGGGTAGCGGGATCCGAAGCACGGTGCACCGCTGGCCGACCACAGGTAGTAGGGGGCCCAAGTAGCATGCCAGCCACATGCGAAAGGCTGCCCCGCCACCTCGCGAAAAATCCTGGGAGGCTCCATCGTGCCGGTTGGCGACCGGTTAGAGAGGACCCGATGGCGACCTCGGGGGGGTTCGGGCGTCCCCGCAGTCTCCAGGCGAGTTCCCCAATGGTGCGTTGTTCCCTACGAGTTGCTTGGTTCCATTTGCAGCGCTTCACTCAACTTCTATTCTCCTCCCTATTCATTCCACTACCAATTCACTATGAAAGGTCCTAAAAAGAGTACGGTTCAACAGCGGTTGCACTTCCTCTCCCTTAAAGTGCACTTCTGTAACATCCGAGGAGTGCACTCCAATCTGAATGATGTCCACCACCATCTTGAGACGGAGAGACCACACCTACTCTTTCTAACGGAGACGCAGATCTGCGATCCGTCAGACTCGGCATACCTTGGTTACCCAGGCTATATCCTGGAGTCTCTTTTCCGCCCGCACGCCGGGGTGTGCATGTATGCCAGTGACGCGATCTGTTATCAGCGTCTCCGTTACTTGGAAGTGCCGGACCTTTCAGTCATGTGGGTTCACATAGATACTGGCCTAGACCAAGTGGTTTACGCCTGTATCTATCGTTCACATAGCGGAGATCGGGAGACAACGAGGCTTATGGAATACCTTGGCAATACAGCAGATAAGATTCAGCAACGTTTTCCCACGGCGCAGTTGGTGTTTCTGGGGGATTTTAATGCTCACCACGGGCAGTGGTTATACCCGTATCAGGACACTGACCATGCTGGCAGAGAGGCCTTTAAGTTATCGCTGACTTATGGTCTCTCGCAGCTTGTAAACGAGCCTACGCGCATCCCCGACGTTGCTGGCCACACTGCGTATTGCTTGGACCTTCTGCTGACAACCGATCCTGACAGATACTCGGTGTCCGTCACTGCACCTTTAGGGACATCCGATCACTGTATGGTGAAATCTGTATCGCTGTACTCGCCACCTGACACCCGCCCAAAAAGCTCCAGGCGAGTATGGCGTTACAAGTCAGCAGATTGGGATGAAATGCGACATTTCTTCGCATCTTATCCATGGCGGCAAACTTGTTTTACATCAACCGATCCATCGTGCTGCGCTGATGCTGTCTCAAGTGTGATAGTTCAAGCAATGGAGTACTTCATTCCCCACGCTGATCTATCCCTTGAAACCAAAGCTCGCCCATGGTTTAATACTGCTTGCCTTGCCGCTGAAAAGCGAAAGCGGGAAGCATACAAAGCCTGGGCAAATGCTCGCAGAAGCAAGGCCGTGGATTCGCATGAACACAAGAAGAGGTACAATGCTGCCGCCAAGTCCTGCAAAAAGGTAATCAAAAGAGCTCGTTTTGCCCACATAGGCCGTATCGGAGACAGAATAGCAGCATACCCTTCGGGAAGTAAAGCTTTCTGGTCCCTTGCCAAGTCGGTCCAAACGAACTTTTGTCGCCCGTCGCTGCCACCACTGAGGAAACCCGATGGTTCTCTGGCCCACACTGCTAAGGAGAAAGCAGATTTATTTGCTAGTATCTTCGCGGAAAATTCTCGCCTAGATTGCCAAGGAAAAATTCCACCCCAATTACCTCAGTTCGGACCTACAATGGGTACCGTTCACATTCGCCAAAAGGAGGTTCTAAAAGGCTTGCTGCACCTAGACGAGAACAAAGCTAGTGGTCCAGACGGTATTCCTGCAGTGGTCTTAAAACGCTGCGCAGCTGAGTTGTCTCCCGTTTTGACGCGTCTTTATCGACTTTCGTTGGAATCCGGTAAGGTTCCCAAGTCCTGGAAGGTTGCTAACGTACAGCCAGTACCAAAGAAGGGAAGCCGTGCCGATCCTGTCAACTATCGACCAATTTCAATCACCTCCATACTTTGCAAAGTCATGGAACGTGTATTGAACAATCGACTCCTGGCATACCTCGAGACCAACGAGCTCCTAAGCGATAGCCAATATGGTTTCCGCAACGGGCGCTCGACCGGCGATCTTCTCGTGTATGCCACTCACTTATGGAGCGAGGCCTTGGAGGGTCATGGTGAAGCAATAGCTGTATCCTTAGACATTTCCAAGGCCTTTGACAGGGTCTGGCATGATGGTCTCTTAAGTAAGCTTCCAGCTCATGGCATACCGATTGGGCTCTGCGACTGGATATCTGATTTTCTGAGGGAACGGTCAATTCGAGTAGTCTTAGATGGCTTCTCCTCCGACCAAATGGCAATTAATGCCGGGGTACCTCAGGGATCTGTTCTCTCTGCAACATTATTCTTGCTGCACATTAATGACCTTTTAACACCGGGCATTATTAGTTATGCTGATGACAGCACTGTTGTAGAGAGATACGTATCCAATGCGCGAGCGAGCCCCCGTGAAATCCAGAGTTTAAGAAAGTCAATGATTGAGCGCGTTGATTTGACCTTACGGAAAGTATCCGATTGGGGTGAGTCGAATTTGGTCAAATTCAACGCGTCCAAAACTCAGGCGTGTCTATTCTCCGCAAAAAAGAGCACCTTCACATTAACGCCCACTTTCCAAAATGTATCTGTCCCCATCACTGACCATCTAGGGCTTTTAGGCGTAACTATCACATCCAGTTTAAACTTCGGTCAACAAATTGTGTCCATGGCTCAAGTAGCTTCGAAAAAGTTGGGAATCATCTCGAAGGTACGGCGGTACTTCAGCCCTGCACAGCTTCTTAACTTATATACAGCTCAATTGCGATCATGCATGGAGTACTGCAGTCATCTTTGGGATGGTTCAGCCAAATATCAACTAGAAGCGCTGGACTCCGTTGACCGAAGAGCCCGTAATCTAATTAACAACGTCGACCTTACGACCAAAAAACTACAGACCCTAGAGCATCGTCGCAAGGTTGCTTGTTTAACCGTGTACTACAGGATACATTTTGGTGAGTGCGCGAGTGCTCTGTTTGAGCAAATTGAACCCTCACCTTGAATGAACTGCCTGCGTCTATTTTCCCTGACCAGTATAGTCCTAGTACTTTTAAGCGTCGAGTGAATAGGTTTCTCGTGGATGGACGTGTACCACCTTAGTCTTCATGTTCACTTAACATCAGGTGTCATGGAAGACAAACGTCCCATTCATATTTTATAAAAAAAAAAAAAAAAGCTATTTTGCAACCAGTAAATCTGAAAATGTCTTTGTCTGTCTTGTACGCTTAAACGCCTAAACCGATTAACCGATTTTTATGATTTTTGTTAAACGTATTGAAATGATCTCGAGAAAGGACATAGGCTACTTTTGTAAGAATCAACCAGTAAGGAGATGAAATAGGGAATCAAATTTTGTATGGAGATATTTTTTTTTGTGTTCGGTTGACTTTAAACTCTGTATAATTGCCTATAATAAAAGAAAATGAACACGTATTTAAGAATTTTTGGATATTCACTCTATAAGCGTTAAATAAAGGTATTTCCTTAAAGAAGAAATGTATCTTCACGCATAAACCACTGATTCGATTTTTATGATTGTTGATACACGCAGAAATGAGGTCTTGAGAATGAACTTAGGCTACAATATTTTTTCAAAATCGAGCAATAAGAAGAAGATGATAGTTTGATTTGAATATTTTTTTAAGTTCGATAAGTGACATCCTCTTGAGTTTCTTAGATTTGTCAGGTGTACCTTCCCATGAGGTTTGAAGTTGGTGTTTCTGTTCTATTAATCAGGAATCTTTACTCACTCAGACTGTGTCATGGGGTGTAATATTATTACAAGCCCGTTCATGCACAAGGACAAACATTGAAAGCTGTAAACATTAATTTAAAAAGCAATGTTTTTTACATGGGCAACTATATGTGGCGTGCTAATGCGTATCGAACGCATAGCACTTGCAGATATAGCATATATTGCATATGGCTAATAACATTACGTTGTAACCAAAAGGACCGAACTGTAAAAGGGAAATATTGCAAATACGTAGAAAATTCGTCAATTTTGAGCGCTTCCGCTGCATACGCTGCGTAAATAGTTACGTAAAAAATATGTATGACGTAATTATCTATCTTTAAAAGTTTTAAAATAAAATTCCGGAACAGCATAATGTGGTTCACTCATAATAGTACAGGGTAATAATAAAATTTGTTCGAAATTAATGTATTATATGCGAAGGACTTTTATCAACATACTATTCATACATAATCCTTATTCAAATAAGTACGTTATTAATCATACGTATTCAATAGCAAATAAATTTCAGTGTTCAAATCCGCTCTGGCTCCTAGAAATCTAGATTATTAATAGTTGCATATTTTAATGAGATGGTGACATATCAGGGTGACTGGTGACAAATTTTCAATAGTGAAGCAGAGCACTCTGTACTCGATTCTGATCATAATTATGTAATAAAAGTGGGTACTTAATTTTTCACCAGAAATCCCTATGAATAAATAAGGAGACCTTACTACACTTTTACCGACGCGCCGCCTCAGTCAACACGCACACAGGCACACCACTACCCGCTAAGTATTTATTGTATTACGCTAAGGTAACCATGCATTGCGTAATGAATTCTTTAATTTCGGAGAAGTTTACTCAGTAAATAATTAATATTTAATTTTAATATATTTTTTCTCTTCATGTATGATCTTAAACGTCCTGGAATTTTGAAAGTGACCTACCAGTCACCCTGTATATGTAACGGATAATTTGCTTTATAAAACGTACATTTTAAAAGTTCTACAGAAAGTTGTAAAGAAATAACAAAACATAGTATTATGATTTGAATTATAAAAATATTAGAAGAAGCTTCCGCTACGGCAAATTTTTCTGAATTGACAGTAAATGTTTTTTCAATTTTAATTTAAAAGAAGTTTTGGATTGTGAGCACCTGATTGGTGGTGGTAATTTCTTCCAACAATGGCTTGCTTAGTAGTGGAATCTACCTCGGAATGCTACAGTTTTGTGCAGCAGCGGTGTAACTAGGCGATACAATGAAGCTCTGGTCGAATAAAGGCTTAGTGTAGCAGACCATGTAAATTTTTCTTTTTTTCATAGAGATATGATGGTTGTTTATTACTTATAATATTGAACAATAGGCAGGCATAATGTAGTTGTTTTCGATATTTCATTTTCAGTATATTATGAGACTTAAGAAAAGGTGTAACATGTGCGCGTCGAGGTATCGCATAACAAAAACTTGCGCAAGCGTTTTGGACTCTTTGTATTAAATTTTGAGTTCTTTCCAGAAAACATGGGGCTATCACAACGTCACAATACTTTAATTTAATTTTGAATCGTTCTCTGATAGTTAGGCTTATATAATTTCTAACTTTGTATAGCACTTTCAGTCTAAAGAAACAATTACGTACAATTTCTGACACATGTTTCTCTCAAATTTTAATCAACTTCTACTAAATAATATACTTCTAATCAAAAAGTAGGACAGTACCAATTTTGTAATTTTTTACGATAGTTTTATAGTTTTGTTTTTATCAACTATCAAGTTTGTTTAATCCATGTATTTCGTACTATTGTCGGGGTTACCATGATACTATTTTTATAAATTCGCCAGGTTTTCCCAGTCTTTTCTTTCACTAGCCAGACTATGTTGTGGTGCAATGTTGGGACGAGGGAGCCAAATTATACATGTCAGTGTAGGTTCAAAGTTGACAGTATATTGAACTAATTGAAAAAGTTGGGTTGCCTGGTAGAAATCGCTTCCAAGCGATAAGGCCGCCCTTTATACATAATGTGTTCTTTTATTTGTGTTTTTTTTATTCTGGATTTGTTTTTGTGTAAATAAATAAATAATTATTGGAGTGTCACAAAACGAGGAGGTGCGTCACACATTACAGTAGCACTTTCTTACTCTAAGAAAGTAAATCGATATTTGATCTTGTATCGAATATTTTGTAGATACTGTCGGAGTCAGTTATTCAATAAGATGACTTATGTTATTTAGTGTCCATCACTTTACCAATCATTGCTTAACCCGAAATGCACCAAAACAAACTCAAGGTTTTTGAATATTATTCTGTTGAATATTATTGTATTATTCAATCAACATTGTCTTAAGTGAAAGCTCATTATATAGAAGGTTAGTGGTCTACTTGGTTATATTACTATTACAGATTTTGCATTCAATTAATTCGGTCATATTCTACCTATATCTATTGTCTACCCCAAGATCTGAAATTTTTTAGGTAAAAACATTTTGTAACAAATTGTCCGTTTCATGAAAGATATAGGACGAAATCAATGGTAATAGTAATTTAGGATATAAAAAGAATTTTCCACTGTCCTGCTTTCAGGGCGGACAGTGTATGAAATAAAGGCCTTTGTATATTAATAATACTAATAAATGATTTATTAAATAACTATAACGTGATCGTTGCAATATTTTTGATTGCTGCAGCAATTGGTTCAACAGTGCTTATATCCTTCATCCCAATAATGCCGAAAAATACTACAAAATACATATAACTATAGAATTAATTATTAACATACTCAAGTATGTATAAGCCCCCAGTACTTTTAACCAGCAGAGTTTTACAAGTAACTATTCCTGACTGTCTATCTAAAAAAATTAGTATAGAGTATGCTTGAACTTCAAGAAAGGACATGGTAATATTATTTATCCAATCGTTATTATCAATATTCATGCAGGCGAAGGCGCGGGAAACATCTAGTTTATAATATAATATATAACATGTTTAAATAATTGTATACAATTTATTTATTTAAACTTTATTGTTTTTAATATTTTTTTAAAATTTTAACACCTATGATTAACATCGATTCCATTTCTTGCACCCTATATTCAAAATATAACAGCATTTTGGTAACCTTTGATCTAATGAGCGTATTCTTAAACTTTGGATTTTATAATCTTTGAATATCAAGACAGATAGATCTCAAAAACTTTCGTTTTAAATGTAATTTGTTCGGTCGTTTGAGCTTCAATGTTATTTAATTTAATGTGCCAAATTGGACTCGTCCCTAAAAACTATTATATTAAACCTTTGATGAGTCAATGTCAACTTTAGCAAGCGTTTCTCATTCCTTTGGCCCACTCACGTTTTAACTCTAATTATCTTCTTTGAGTTACAGTAAATTAAGCTGTGGTTCAAAATAATTTGATGCTGCCATTCTCTGAGGATTTCGTCTGAGCAAAGCAATTAACAGAATCTGTGCAGAATCGTTTGGCTTTGTGCTTGTTATATACAAGGGTAAACGAAAAAGCTCCTATGTACCTAGGAAATCGCCTGCAAAATTCAATCTTTTTCTGAACTTTTAGTTTTTATTATCAATTTCGATCATATTTTTGATTTTAGGAACGTTAAGATACTGATGACGACGGTTGTCAGTAAATAGACAACCGATATAAAAGTCCACTGCTATAGTACGACATGAATCTTTTGGCGCGTGGAAAGAAACTCTGTCGTTCTGGCCTTTGAACCTCGAAAAAAAGAACCTCGAATTATTTTTTATAAAAAAATGGGATTCTTTTTTATAATTAGTAATTTGTTTAATGGTAAGCTTTCTATTAACAGATCATCTGTACGTATGCTTCATCATGGACATAAAAAAAGTGATTTTGGAGTATGAGTGGGTACCGTCGCGTCGTGGCAGTAAAGTACCAGGAACGGCACATAATATCATCAACGACGTTTACGGAGCGTACACTACTAACAATCTCACCACTAGTTACTTGTTTCTCCACTACCGTTCTGCAGAAGAAATAAACCCCGTGGACGGCCAAAACCTATGGTCAATAATGTCCAATTAATGGCAATTGTGGAAGCTGATGATTTCCATACTACACTGAATTAGCAGCAGTTTAAGTTAAAACATTTAAACGTACATAGCTCTAAAGATGGTCTTTAGAGCAATTGTTTCTCGGTTGTGGAATTTGTAATGTGTATCATGATAATAAGAACTCTTTTAATAACAGTTTATTTAATTACCTTACTATAAAATGAATCATGGTTGTCTGGAAGAAATCGCTCCTCAGCGATAAAAACGCCAAGTTAGTATTTTCTAAATACACAGTTGATGTCTTAGTTAACTGAAGCAGGTATAAATCTTATCTTACTATAAAAGGTACTATACGTTAAAGTTTATATGTATGGATGTCTGGATGTATGGATGTTTGTTCCTCAATCATTAGAGAACGGCTCAACGGATTTGGATGAAATTTGGCATAGTGATAGTGTGGAATAGCAGATAGGCTACTTTTCATCCCGATTTTTTCACTGCTGTTTTTATCTGATTATCTGATTACATAAACCGTTACACTAACTTGGCTAATTCCCAACTTTAAAGTTACAAATTTAGCCATAATCAGCCGAATTTTCAAATATGCCAATTAATTAAGGCTCACCGTTAGAAGCTGCTATTATCTACCGGCAATGTTGTTGAACAGGCAGTGAAACTTTTGGTAAATCCTGGTAGTTAACTTAGCTTAGTCATCACATGGCAACACTCATCGATTAGTAAACGCGTTGTGTGCGCTGTCGGCGCTGCACTCTGGCAACACCACTTCACGATTGTGTTTAATTTAGGATAATGGTTGGGGTTTTTCCGGGTGATATTTTTGTAGTTTTAATCAGTTCAGCTTATTGCGTTGTTTTAACTTTTATAGCTGATATCACCGTGGGATTAACCCAGACGAGCTATTTATACGAGTTTTATCTTGCTGCAGTGTTTTGGGAATTTCATTACGACCGTTTCAGCAAAAATTAACAATTTTACTGAAATTTATTCTTGAATCTTCACGACATATGGTATGTTTATATGGATATGTGCTGGACTTTTGGTTGTGAAAATAATAACACATATTGTTTTGTTTTAATTTGCAGATAAAGACAAAGATAAAGACTGCTTTAATTCATAAAAATCAGTCCGCTGCATGTTTACTTGAAATATAAAATATATAGCATCAGCAAAAATATGACTTAAAATTACATTTGAATTTTGCTAAAAATAACAAATCATAATATTAGAACATGAAAGGCCCAAGAATTGATCCCTAGGGCAAGCCCATACAAACTGTAGATCACGATGATCTCTTTCTATTTATATCAATCTATTGAATCTATTACATAAATACGATTTTATTAATGCACAATTTCATGAGAAACGTATTATACTGACACACCAAGGAAAATACCAAGTTCAGAAGGCCAATTAATGTATTTTTTGTGACTGCTAGAACTCTTGAAAATACAATGGTATATTGATTTGAACAAAAATTGGTATTCAGCAAAAAAATTTGCTCATAATTATTCATTTGATCAAAATTTGTCAATCACTAATCTCCATACTAAAAAGTGAAACATGAATACCATTGTGCCATGTGAAAGTTTCGATATGATTGCGATATTATCGCATTCCGATTGATCCCTTCATATTTTTCCATCTGTTTTGACTTTTAAAAACGTGTTACGTGAATACCATTTTAAGGAGATCGCAATAATATCCCATGTCATTTAGATGAGAAATAAATTTTCTGAATTCCTCTATTCAGTTGTTAACTGATACATTTTTTTTTAGAATTCAATACAGTATTACGAAAGAAAGTTGAGTCGTCTTAGAATACCCCCCCCCGTAACGTAAATTTAAAATATTTTATAAGAATACGTAAAATTAAAATATAATATTTTTTATTTGAATACATACATACATAACTTCACGCCTGTATCCCTTATGGGGGATAGGTAGAACACCAGAGGCTATTAAACCATCTAATGTCACGTTTGACATAGGAGGTATCAAAATGATGTAGAGAGGCTATTACAGTCACAGGGGGTCAGCCTGTCGCCCACGAAACTAATCAATAAAACCTATAAGACTAATCGCCAATAAAACCTCTGTCCCTTAACTAACTTTTACAGTATACCCGGGAAGAGAAGCAGCTGGTACATTCTATGTTTTTCTTTCGCTCCCAGTCCAGCGTAGAAGATTTTATTTGCAATAGAATAGATATACCTATGATATACAATAAACGTCCAAATAACAACCTCGGCTTTTCAATTTTAGGAATGTGGTGTGTCGTTTCGCGCTTGGTAGGACTCCATCAGGGTTCGCTGGGCTAGTGACGACCTGTCTTATAAAAGCTGCCGCCAAATATCTCCGCTCCGATGGTGATGTGTTCCGGCAATGACAGTGATTTCCTGAATCCATGTGTTGTCATTTCTACCTCACCTTCACTTATCATCAGGTGAGATGGTTAAAAGCGGTTTTAGTCGAAGAAAAAAAAGAAAAGAAATGTCTCAAAACTTGGTGTATAAAAAATAAAAAAAGGTTGAATGATGACTACACAGAATGGTTTAGCATCGATCGCGGTGTTAGACAGGGCTTACACAGCGTCTCCATGGCTGTTCAACCTATTCATGGATAGCTGTTTGAAAGATCTGAAAGAGTGTGAATGGGGTTTAAAAATGAATGAGACAGTGATCAAAACTCTGCTTTACGCTGACGACCAGGTTCTACTTGCATCG